>OX411543.1:7941392-8541392 GCA_948146395.1 Fragum whitleyi
GTCAAGAAATTGATATTCATCTCAATCAAAGCCATTCTAAAGCGCTCATTCAGCACTTCATTCATCATTCTAAAACTCACTCAAATAATTCAAAATACGCTCCGAAATGACTAAAACGATTAGATCAATAACTAAATTCAAAGTAAATTTCAAAGAAAAAACGCGCGATTTCACTGACGAAATTGAAATTGAAATTGAACTGATTGGTTCTTGAAGAAAAAAGGAAGCTTTAAAATGAGCCTGTTTGCATTTTTTTTAAGAGATAATAAAAATCACTAATTTGTTCATCCTGAACAAAATTTGCGATATCGGATTAATTCCTTTTAATTTCACTCAAAAACTCACTCATTCATTTTCGTTCAAAAATCATGCCAATATCATTCACTTTGTACATTCCACGATGTTGTTAACTGTATAACCATCTTACTAACTTTGCTCCGATGGAAACTCATTTGAATGCTTTGCAGAGATATTGTTAATACAATATAACTTTCCACAGATCCAATTCAATTAAAAAAAAAATCGGCAATAACCAAATATGTTTTAGTTTCGGACCAAGGAAAAGTATAACTCGTAATCATATATTATGAATAAAAATGTTCGAGTTTGGAGGGACGATAAATTCATTGGTACAGTTAAGAACATCGTGAAATCATGACAAGATGATGGATTTTGGTTTGATTTTGGAATAAAATTGAATTAGTGCGTGGAGCAAGTTTTGAGTGAAATTAAAAGGAGGTATTGCAATATTCTTTAATTTTGTTTAAGATGAACAAATTGGCGATATTTATTACCTCTCTTTAATAAAATATACGTACTTACTCGTATATGTTTGTGTGACTTCGAAGACCTATTAGACACTTAATAATCCACACTAACCAATAAAATCATAGACAATTTGGTCGATTTGAATTAAATGTTGTCGTTTTAAACGATTACGAAATGTTTTCTAATATTTTTTGATCGATTTGAGAGGGTGTTTGGAGTGAATGAATGGAGCACTGAGTGAACGCTTTAGAATGATTTTGATCGGAATGAGTGTCAATTTCACAATGTTTTTACTGTATCCTCTACCTTGTCTAATGGTTGTCCATATCAGGGATTATCTAACGATAATGTCTATCATCATTCCAAATATCAGAGCCGTACCTTGACATGACTGAAAGTAATTCATCTGGGAGACAACGGTAAAATAAGGTCGATCTATTGAATGGTACGGGCTAAAATTTGCAGTTGACTTGCAAGCATTTTCTCCATTTCTCTTTATCCTTTTTTTCACACGAAAAGACAGAGAGCGTAAATAGCCCGCATCTCAATTCAAATAGAAAAGTGATTTAAACTTAAGTGTTGTGATCTTTTTTTGGCACCTGAAATGACTGTGTCCAAACATAAAATACCACCTTCGAAAAATGTACCAGTACATGAAAAAAAGCAATGGATTCAGTTGGGGATTAGAACTTGGGTCGGTATGTGTATTGGTAAAAAAACCGCCGATTGGTGAAAAAACGGTTTTACAAATCAAAAACTTTGTGCGATTGGAACTACTTTTCGTACACCATAGTAAGACACTACTGGATTTTCGAAACGTGGTAAAATTGAGTGACATAATCTAAAAGTGAAAAAAGTAACGCACTATCGGATCTAGCAGCATATACAACGAAATTTTCGCGCAATAAAGTCTTCATTATTGCTGCTGCACATATAAATTTCAAAGTGCATCCCTTAATTTTACGGGTGTAGGGCCGAAATTGACGCTGCGTTCGTAAAATTTGCGGACGCGCCCTAAAATTTTTACGAATACTTACAAAAAATGTGGGCACCTGTTAATGTCAATGGAATGAGATTGACCAATAACTAAAAGCACAAATTGATATAATTTGGTGCGCACCCGTAAAATTAATGAAAGCACGTTCATAATATGGACGTGTACGCCTAAAATCTACGAATGCGCGTCTTTTTTATGCGTTCACGACTTAAAACTGGTATTCAAACAAGTTCAATTGATGCTGAGAAGTGCTGACAGTAAAGAAATGCGTTCCATTATCATTTCTTGCTTATGAGTTCTGCACATCTTTCATTATGTCTGTGATTGAGCAGATCGTAAAAATCATCACACTATTCATTAATGATAAACAATATGGTTGGGTATATATATATAAATGTATAGCCTCTTTAGATAAAAAAAACAACATCCATTCATCGGACTGATAGATAAAAGTGATGTTATTGTAATCGCGACCAAACAAAATGGCGGTCTTTTTTATTTTAAATAATTTTCGTCAGTTGTTTCCAACCAATCAAGAATGCTGTTTTCAATTGCCAACTGAAATAACAGACATGATTAGCTGAAATTAACTTCCGGTCTAAATTTAACCATTAGCTATTTTTACACAACCGGCGACCATCCTTTATGAAATTTGTAGAATTCTACATACATAAGACTCGTCGAGCATTAAGGCACCATCTTGATTTGGCGTGAAGTGTCCAGCGCCTAGTCAAACAGCGCGGACTTGGCAGAATGACTACAGGGAACTTTCCGCACTTTGACCATTTTCCGTTTTTATGCAGGATTTTTTTTAAATAATTTAATCTGCCACGACTCCCGACTATGAGAGCACATCTATGAAGCAGTAGGTACCCCCCCCCCCCCCCCCCCTACGCACACACACCATCGCCACCACCAAATCTCCGGCCCATCCCCGACCTAGGAAGAAAAGGGAATAGGAGAATGAATTGAGTTTTGGAAAAAGTTGTATAAAATAATGCCTCAATACTCCCGGGCTCGCAAAATTTGTACACTTTCCTTTAGTAAGCTTGAAGTACAAGAATAGTTCTTATGAAGTATTTAAAAAAAAACTTTGTAGTGAGACATTAATTTAAGACTTCGACCTGGAGGCTGGGGTATTTGATCCTTATTAAATGTAGCTGGTATCAGGTACGTTTTGAATTTTAGAACTATCATTAATCAGCCATCATCAGCGTTTGCGCTTCGTAAGAAAATAACCCCAAATAAACCTTTGCAACCAATTTGAATTTTTCAACTTAGTATACTTCCATTGAAATAGTTTTAAGTACGCAGATTTTTTAATATGCTTGCTCACAAAGCAGTCCAAAATGAAACCCGTTTCGAAATGCTGAAAACTTGTGTTTAAGCGAAATGGTTTAGGGTAATAAGATACGAGAGAATAATTATTTTCTTTTAATTCGTGAAGATATGAACTAAAAACCTAACCACACTTGTGTTTGACTCCGTTTGCAATCAGTTATAATGTGAGATTTGGTTTTTAGTCTCATGTTTACCTAGTTAAATTCAAAAGGTATTCTATTCATGATTTTAAACAGAAGCAATCTCATTAAAATGCACATTTGTTATCTTTAAAGGCATTCAGAAAATCGCCCAGACTTTAAAAGAACATATTCTCCATTCGGAATATCGCTCGGACTTTTCCGTAAGCTGGGGAGTACCTCGAGGTTCTTTCCAGATTACGGAAAAGTCCGAGCGATGTTCTGAATGTGCGTCCATATTGTTCCCGAGGTCTATTCCGTAGAATCGACAGGGGTTCACGATTGTATACTCTCATTCCCCATAACAAACAGAGACAAGGGCATTCAGTATATCCCTACATTCAGAATGCGAATAAAAACAGTTTGCGAACGTTTTGAAATTGTATCCCTCTTTGCAAGAGAGTACACGGGCAAGTCAGGGCATCTTTTCTCAATTGTTTTCGCGAATGTTTTCTTCTAGAACACAGGGTTTAGTTCCCTGTCGCGGTCATAGCTTGTAGGTAGAGAAGAAGAACATTTGGTGTCCTGGGTTGAACCCCCGGTGGCGGTATATATCCTTTCCCAGGCTATATTTGTCCCACATCAATAGATGTATAGTTGTACTGACGTAAAACTAAGTGGGATATCAGCCGGGGCTAGAAAAGATTGTAATCGTAGAACTGTTTCGAGAAATACCAGGAACTCATTGTTAGATGCTCCACCCTGTCTGATATGGCTAAAATATTACTGAAAGCGGCGTTAAACCTCATTCAAACAAATGTTCAAACAAACAAACGCATCGGTTAAAGGTTGAAGATTTTCGGAAGTGAAAGGTAAAACCACTACTCACTATACTGTGCAGTGAATGATTCACGCTTAAGGTATTTACCTTCTTCAGTTGGGATAAACACTTTCCAAACATCAATATTTATCTTGTATCAACGACCACCTTTTTGGAGAGGCCTGCTTAACTGTTTAATCGTGGATGGAGTCATCTTGTCGAGCCAAGGGTTAGGAACGTTTAACTTAACTCGTGCTATCGATTTGATACCCCTTGACTCGTGAAGATAGGGGTGAAGTTTATTGGAAGTAAAAGTAACAACCCAAGCATAACAAGGGCGTAACTCCCATTATGCAATTTACACAAGTGCGTAAAAGAAATAATCATCCGTTGAAAAATATCATGGATGAATGATCATAACATCGAAACTACAGCTTATTCAAGCTGTAGTTTCGATGTTTTGATTATTCACCAACGCTTAATTCACAGAAAAGGGGAGCGGATGGAGGACATTCATCTCTTGTCACAGTCCACATATCGCTTTTATCCTATATATTCTTTGGTTGTCCCCTTCTGAATGCGTATAAATTTCAAAGTCTTAGCTACGCCTATGCATAATTTGCTGGAAAGATTAACTCGCAGGAAAAGTACCCCCTCCCATTGGTGAAGGTGAGATAATCCAGGGCCAATCATTGAACATAGAACAAATAAATGGTATTAAAACAATGCCCAATTAATTTTTTAAAAAACCGATCGGTTCTTTTAGCCAGGATTTCTTCAATCTCCTTCCTTCTAAATTAAGGTAAAGGATATTTTCGAATTCGTCATACACATAAGGGAAGAAAATAACATAGAGGAAAACAGAAAGAAATTTCTGTTCAATGGAGATTGAAATGTTAATAAGAGAAAATTGAATAGTGATTAACATGTAGTTTACATGGAAGCTCAATCCAAATTTGGCATCTGATTCTTTTTAGTAATTATAAAAAATATCCATGTATTAATTGATAGATATATTAATAGATATATAAAAATACTTTTGATCATTTACACAAAAGCAATATTCTTTTATTTAAGGTTGTTAAGTCGAAACGTTGTGAACGATCCTTGAGAAAATGAAATTGAATGTAACCAGGCGTGAAATAATTGTTAAAAACAATCTGAAAATGATTTTATTACTATAGATGAACAGGTTAAATGAGTGATCAAAGGTCTACTTTTTCTTTACCCGTGTAAACATTCCCCTATTATCATTCTCTTTAACTTGTGCGTCTATGGTTTTGTATGATATATCTTTGATTTGTAAAGTCATTCAAAGACCTATTATTAAGGTAGTAGAACCGTTAAAGTTTTGCATTGTTTCACGAATAATGAGTTTTAACAGTGTTAACTGAGGTTTCCTAATGAAAATCATTAGGAAACCTCAGTTAACATTGTGAAAGAACAAATGGTCCAAAACGTTGCGGAACTATTACGGTTTCATTACCTTAAGCTCGAAAAGCAAAAGAGCACGTGAGCAAATTCATCGTCGCAGGTAAGGAATTTAACAATCCCAACAAAATACCTCATTTTTGCGCCCTAATGATAAAAAGGGAAAAAGGGAAAATTTGCTTGTTTAGTTAATCGAATGAGCTTTGAACGAGTCCATAGAATCGGTCCATCGAGTGACGGTAAGAGTGACAAATGCAGAAACATTGTGGCAAAATTTACACTTTTCAAAGAGAGAGAATTGGTGCGAAAGGCTTGGAAGTCGCTACAAGGAACAAAGTACTTCGTTACAGAACAATTTCCAAAGGCTGTAATTGACAAAAGGAGAAAGTTACTACCGAAACTCAAAGAATATAAGAACAGTGGGAAAAAAGCTTGGATTTCGTATGACACTTTGTATGTAGAAGGGAAGCCTGTTAAATTTGAGTAGGGGTGCGCAGAGGATGATGTGCGCTTATTAGCATGGAACGTTAACGGTCTTACTACCGACAAAAAGCAGTCTGAAGATTTTTGTACAATTATCTCCCAATACGATATTGTTTTTCTTTTTGAAGCTTGGACTGATGCTGAAAGCAATGTCGATTTTAATGGTTATACTAGTTTTATTTTTTTCCGTAAATTTCAAAATCGTAGGTCTAAAAGAAATAGTGGTGGCGTTGTACTCTACGTTAAGGATCATTTAAATGAATGGAGTAGAAGTTATACGCAATCATCATGACACCGTTATATGGATCAGGCTTGACCAATCATATTTCAGCTTTGACAGTGACGTCTACATTTGCGGTGTTTATATATGGGGTGAGGATTCCCCTGCATACAATTTCGTAAATGTTGATTTCTTTGATATTTTGCAAACAGATATTTCAGAATTTGAAAATCATGGGCCAATTTTCGTAGTCGGAGACTGGAATAGTCGTGTAGGCCAAAGAAATGATTTTACCCCTTTTGATACATACGACCCCATAATTGATTGTGATGACTATGTGCCCGATTCTCAAATGCCCCGGTCGTCAATGGATACTACTTGTAATAATCACGGGATACGCATGCTTGATCTCTGTAAGTCCACGGGAATGCGTATTGTTAACGGTCGTCTATACGAGGACATGTCTGGTTGTTTCACGTTTGCAAACGCTCAGGGTGCCTCCGTTATAGATTATTTACTTGCTAATCCTATTCATTTTCATTATTTAACCTGTTTTGAAGTTTTGCCTTTCACTGAATTTAGTGATCATGCTAGTTTATTTATGTCGATAAAATGCAACTTAGTAAACGAACACGTAGAAAACTCTCGAGAATTCGTTTATAAATGGAAAGATTCATGTAAATCGAACTTCCGGTCATGGTTGATTGAAAAATTGCCAATTTTCAATGAACTTGTAAATAATATTGATATAAATAGTAGACACTCTGTTAACGATGTTTTGAACAATTTTACTTCTCTTATTGTTGATATAGCGGAACCGTTATTTCGTAATTGTATAAATACTTCTAATAACAACACTTTTTCTGATCCAACCCTTAGTAAAGACTGCGATTGGTTCGATGCAGAATGTCGACAGGCACGTCAGTTGTATGTTAACGCTTTGAATGTTTATAATAAATGTAAAAACCAGTACAATAGACAAAATTTTTGTAGTCTTAAAAATTCTTATAAAAAATTATGTAAGAAAAAGAAAAAAGAACATGAAAACAGCCAAATGAAAAAGATAACAATGTTAAAAAAAGAAAAACCAAAAGAATTCTGGAAATTTTTTAAGAAGAAAAAAAAAGAAGAATGTGAATATTTCGATTGATGATTTTTCTAAATATTTTGAAAGTTTAGGATGCGATATATTTCAAACTAAAAATACTGAAGCTGAGAATTTTTGTAATAATCACGACTTCAATAGAAGTGAATGCAATTACGATGAACTTAATTCAAGAATAACGATAGACGAAGTTTTGTCGTCAATTAAATCATTGAAAAAATGCAAGGCCATGGGCAACGATTTCATAATGAATGAATACTTATTTGAAAGTAGCGATATTTTAGCGTCGCATATTTGTGATATATTTAATTCTATTTTTGATTCTGGTTTTTTCCCCGAAATATGGACGGAAGGGTTAATTATACCACTTCATAAAAAAGGGTTCTTTAGACGACCCTAATAATTACAGGGGCATAACCCTACTAAGCTGTTTGTCTAAGCTTTTTACTAGTGTTTTAAACAGCAGAATAAATAAATTTTGTGAAGAAAATTCAGTAATATCTGATGCCCAATTTGGTTTTAAGAAGGGTGTATCGACAACTGATGCAAGTTTTGTTTTAATGAGTTTAATCCAAAAGTTTTTAAATGAAAATAAACGTTTATATTGTGTTTTTGTTGATTTGAAAAAATGTTTTGACTCTATAAATAGAAATGCCCTCTGGCTTAAATTGTATAATTCGGGTGTTCAAGGAAAACTTCTCAGGATTAAACGAGATATGTATAGTAAAGTAAAATCGTGTGTTAAACACAATAATTTAGTTTCTAACTTTTTTGAGTATACAGTCGGTTTACGCCAAGGAGAGACATTGTCTCCCATTTTAGTCTCACTTTTCCTTGAGGATCTAGAACTGTATTTACTGGAAAACCCCGATTCAGGAATAAACTTAAACGAATTGAACATAATATTGCTTCTGTTTGCTGATGATATGGTAATTTTTGGGAAAAGTCCCGCAGAACTACAAGCAAGCATTAATAAACTTAGCGAATATTGTGATAACTGGGGATTAGAAGTTAACGTAGGAAAAACAAAAACTATGGTATTCCGAAAAAGAGGGCTACACAGATCAGACGAAACCTGGACTTAGAAAGATAAAACTATTGAGTCAGTAAACAACTTTTGTTATTTAGGAATATTATTTCACTATACAGGCAGTTTTGCCCAGAACAGGGAATATCTTGCATCAAAAGCATTGAAAGCTCTCAATACACTTCTCGTAAATTGTGCCAAATTCAAGCTTCCGATAAAAATTCTTTTTCAGTTGTTCGATGCATTTGTTGGTTCTATTTTAGGGTATTCTTGTGAGACTTGGGGAATAAATAAATCAAAAGAAATTGAGCGAATCCATCTTAAGTTTTGTAAGCGAATACTTTGTGTAAACAATAGATCATGTAATATGGCAGTTTACGGAGAACTAGGCAGATACCCATTATATATTAACAGATACATTAAAATTTTTAAGTATTGGTTTAAAGTAAAAGATTCACAGAATATTTTAATGAAGAATGTATACCGAGATGCATATAAAGATACTTTAAATGGAAAGAAAAACTGGGTTTCAGACATAAAAAGCATACTTGATAATTTTGGGTTTAGTGAAATATTTTATGATCAAACCCACTGTCAAGTTAACCATTTTACATTGCTTCTTAAAGAACGTATGATTGATTGTTTTAAACAGGAATTGTTTGCAAAAATTAATACCAGCAGTATGCTGACACTTTACAAAGAAGTTAAAACAAATTTTGAATGTGAGGAGTATTTAGATTAATTACCTGTTTTAGCCCGTTCACATCTATGCAAATTGCGAATTTCAGCGCACTCACTTCAGATCCAAACAGGAAGATTTTCAAACAACAATATCCCAAGGAATGAAAGGCTTTGTCAACTTTGCCAAAATGGTGAAATTGAGGACGAATTTCATTTTTCATTGGTTTGTCCAAAATACAAAACATTGAGATGGAAATATCTTGATAGTTATTTTTATACAAAACCTAGCATGTATAAATTTATTTCCTTGTTGACTAGTAATAATCACAAAATATTAGAAAAACTTGGCTGCTATCTAATATCAGCCTTTTCGCTAAGATTTAATACACTTTATAAGTAATCTAGTTACTTTTTCATGTAAACCTAATTGATTATTTTCTTTCTTATATCATCCTCCATGGATTAACTTAAAACATTCTCTTGATATATAAGGGCTCACCTTATTTTCATCTGAATAAGATAGAGAGAGGGAGAGAGAGTGAAGAGAGAGAGAGAGAGAGAGAGAGAGAGAGACAGAGAGAGAGACAGACAGACAGACAGAGAGAGAGACAGAGAGAGAGACAGAGAAATAGAGAGAGAGTGCGACAGAGAGATATAAGAGAGATGGATAGAGAGAGAGACCTTTGACTATTAATATATGTATATTATTATTGTAAATATGACAATGTACTTTGTATACGTCAATTAAAATATTGTTCTGTTCTGTTCTGTTCCTATTATCATTCTCTTTAACTTGTGCGTCTATGGTTTTGTATGATATATCTTTGATTTGTAAAGTCATTCAAAGACCTATTATTAAGGTAGTAGAACCGTAAAAGTTTTGCATTGTTTCAGGAATAATGAGTTTTAACAGTGTTAACTGAGGTTTCCTAATGAAAATCATTAGGAAACCTCAGTTAACATTGTGAAAGAACAAATGGTCCAAAATGTTGCGGAACTATTACGGTTTCATTACCTTAAGCTCGAAAAGCAAAAGAGCACGTGAGCAAATTCATCTTCGCAGCCAAGGAATTTTACAATCACAACAAAATACCTCATTATTGCGCCCTAATGATAAAAAGAAAAAAAGTGAAAATTTGCTTGTCACATGCAATTTCTTCCTTGTTCATTATGTTTTCATCCCCAAATAGACTAAGATTTTTAGAATTTCGCCAACTTAAAATTGCCCTTTGCAACTTCTTTTAGTTAAGTTAGTCCAATAAATGTTGTCGATTATTATTTGGTGAAAGAATTATTCCATACACCATCGGTGTATTCGATGTCTGTTGGTGGACATTTTGTGTAAGTGTTACATAATAACAGTCTAAAGGTAAGAAAATGATAGCACATTCTGTTGCATGTATTTGCATAAGACCTAACTTCTGCCGATAAAATACAGATAATTACACATAGGTATGATACGTTTAGCCATAAAACAGATATAAAATCGGAAAGATCCAAATCAATTTATCTCCAGAAGTATTCTTCTAACACCTACAGCTTTTCTTCAAGACACGAGATAATTTATTACACGTGTATTCTTACGCGATGTTACCTTGATATTCCATTAGTCATATTAAGGCGGCATATTAAAATGAGTTACGCCACGCACAAAAGGGATCCGACAAGCCCTGCGTTCAGGATGTCAAAGCGGTATTAGCTGTTCGCCAATTTTACCCCGCTTTGCACGTGAATTTAAGTGCAAAGCGGGGTCAAATTGGCTAACGGTTTGCACCGTTTTTTTTATCCTGAACGCAGGGCAGAATTCACCGAAAGGGCTAATTTGAAACGAAATTGCATTTTGGTGAAGTTTAGCCCTTATCCTACTAATAAAATCTTGGAAAGTTTCAATATAATCAAAGTGATCAAAGTACTGGATACACTTAATGTGTGCCAGTAATTATTTTGAGAATATGATTTACAACTTTTCTGGTTCAAAAACAAAAGTCAGTTGGTATAGACTAGGACCAGACAACACATACGTGCAGCCTGATCTGTGTCCTTTCCTCTCCAAAAGCAGGGGTATTCCGCGTTCAAGGTAAAGCGTTGACCATTGTCAGACTGCGCAGGCTACAGTTAACAACATCGTGAAATTGACAAGGTGAATGACTCTGGAATGATTGAGGAGTGAAATTGAATGAGTGTATGGACAAAGTTTTGAGTGAATTTAATGTGAGGTAATCCAATATCGCATATTTTGTTCAAGATGAACAAAATGAGCGATATTGATTACCTCCCTTTAATAAAATAAGCATAAAAGTTCTATAGAAAGCTTCCTATTTCTTCAAAAACCTATTTGACGCTTACAATTTGAATTAATGCAGTGAAATCGCGATTTTTCTCGATCCAAATTTATTTTGAATGACGTTATTGGTTCTATATTTTTCAAAATGATACTGCTGGATGAAGGAACAAATCTCCTAATCATTCTTAATATCGGTGCAATATGGTCCTTTTTCGCGTGACAAGTCGTATGTACGCTCCTGACATTATTAAGTTTACAGAGAAGTAAGCCAAATTGGACGGGCTGAGATCATGAATGTATCTAAACATAGTGTTGCATTCGTAAGGCCGTTTGTCATTTATTTCCACTGCCCATTGTAGTTACCCCCTACCCCAACAATGCTAGAGCAAGAAAAGTAACAGCAAAAATAACTCGTATTCCGAAAAAAAGTCACAAGTTATGGGTGACGGATCAACAAATGCACAGACGGACAGACTCTGGCCTCGACGAATTTATGCAAATATAAGCAAGTCAATTTTGGATTGCCGAACGGATTGACGGATGCACATCATATTAATACATCGCGCTTTCAAAAAGAAATACTGGAAAATACGTGTAACCGTCCTTCTTGTTCGCACTCTAAGTGGCCAGACGAACAGCGATTGAGTACTTTTACAAGTCTGGCATGCGACTCAACTAATTATTCATATTATCGCATTGTTGTATAAGCATCTAGCCTCTGAGGCGTAAATGATGCACAGCTTGGTTAACATCAGCAGACAACAAAAACTCACTGGACGGAACAATTTCATTCTCGGAAACCCAGTGTCGCTCCAACAATTGAAGGTCGATCGCTTGAGTTCGCTCCAACGGGCTGGCACACTAACAAACTAATTGTCTTTCGGATGAGACGTTAAACCGAGGTACCCCGAGTAGGTGCTTTACATCGAACACGTTAAAGAACCATTGCGGATTTGAGCAGTAGTTTCGTCATGTATCCTTGCACTATCCCCCGTAACAACTAACCGTCTTCTTGGGGCCTTGCTCATCATGAGTATAACTAAGCTGCGAAAGCGACGATAAAAAAAGGAAATAGACAAACAAGCAAACAAATCGAATGCCCCTTACGCCTGGACTCTGAGGATGGAACAATACAATACAATATAAATTGGGTTTTTTTGCTATCAAAGGCGCCCAACATGAGCAAATTTTTTTACAACCAATCAACTATATCAAAATAACTAACAAATGAACATTTCAACGGATAACATATATAGGAACAATCTGTGACTCGGCTCTAGTGATTGGACCAATTCAGTGAACCCCGTAAAATAAAAGATGTAGAAACATCCCTGCGTTCCATATGAAAACGGTTGTGAAACGTTCGATGAATTTTACCCCGCTTTGCACGTGAACTCACGTGCAAAGCGGGGTAAAATTTCGAAAATTTTCAGTATTAAATGATAGAGTATGTGTATTTTCAATATTTAAACAGGTATCATTATACTCCGTACACAGATTATATAACAACGCTTAATTATGATACTGAAAGTTTTCGAAATTTTACCCCGCTTTGCACCAACCTATGTTTTCCGGCTGTTTCTTACACCAGCACAAGCAAAACGTTTCATCCGAGCCACCATCTGCCCATCCCAGGCTTAGGCGTATTATAAAAAAGTGTGCAATTTCACTTTTTTGCCTTTCTCTTGATTTTTTACAAAGTTTGGAGGAAAATTATTGAGGAAATTTGATACCATACTTTTGTCAAGACCTTTTGAAATTAAAAGTCAAAACAGATTTGGAGTATCGCGTGCTGCATACGGGCAGGCAGAACTTAAATCGATGAGATTTGGCCTTCCTTTTTCTTTCGTAAGAACTATGTTTTGATGTTGCATTATAGAGTTTTAGAAGTCAGTTCCAAACAAAAATTTCATTTTCTATGCAAACGTTCGTAAGGAAGATCGATTATCTTAAAATCATATAGTCTGCAAAAAATCGCAAAGAAGTGACTGTTGAAGTGCGCGGACCGTGCAGTCTGATTAGGGTCGATTGTTTTCGCACTTTCGAGATCGAGTTCTCTTTGATTGACGGGATCAACAGGGAATGAAAGTTTTCTAATTTGAGCCTGTGCATGACATTTCGAACAATTTCAAACGTGCGCCAGTCAAAGATTCTGGCCAGCCTGTGCATCTGCACAGTCTGGTCAGGACCTTCACTTTGCGCTTTGTGGATTGATAGGGTCCCAAAGTGTCTTTACAAAATCAGGCAATCTTGTAATTACACTATGTGGTAGTCGAGGCTACTAAATGTGGGACGTTCACGCACATGTCAAATTGTTGGAAATGTCACGCACAAGCTCATTTCTTTTCTCTTTCTAAAACTTGATTGACTTTATTGCTATTACTGCCAGAATATTAGCCCAGATTCCCAGAACTACCGTATTCCTGCAATTAACATGTATATAACAGGTGTGAAAGGTATTTCCGTCAGGAAAAAAAACGATATATCAGGGAAACTGACAAACTCATTCCGGCTTGGATCTATTCCAGAGTATTTGTCTCTTTTCTTTAGAGACTATAAAATATGTGATAATTGCAATACAACTCTGAAAAGCTTCTATATTGAAAGGATGTCTTTGGCTATTCCATCCTTTTTTTTCTGTGTAGCCTTTGGATTTAACCTCCCTCTGGTTTTATACTGTAGAAAATATTGCGAAAAAAAGTGTTTCTTTAGTGTCGACTGTTATACTCTTTGATACAGGTATCAAAGAGATATGCATATTATTCTTTCGTGCAATTATTCGTAAAGGGCTTGCAATTTTATTAAACCTATAATAGCCAAGAAATCCAGGTGAATGCAGATCTTGTGAGGATCATGGATATTCAAATTGTTTCTAAATATAGGCTGCCTGAAAACATTTCAGACTGGAAGATCAGGCTTCGATTACATGATAAAAATAATGCTATGACTTGACGGATGTTGAACACCCATTTTGTGATGATGGTCGCTAGGAGAAAATCCAGAGGCTTTCCCGAATCTATTTTCGTAGTCAAAAACATAAAATATTTCCAGTTTAATGGAAGAAAAACATCCTGGTAATCGCACAAGAAATTTCAGTGGTATTCATATGGATCTTTTGCTGTTGTTGTTACTGTCGTTTTTCAATCGACGATTCTTTGTACAATTACCTAAATTCATGCAAAAGCCGAGTGTTTTTGATCGAGCATGAACTCGCCGTTTTCACAAGATGATCAAAAGTAATTGCGTTTTTGGTGGACGTTTACGTTCACCAGTGTTAATACCGCGTAAGAACAATCCTGTCAGATGTTAATAGGGTTTCAAAACAGTAGTGCTCACTAAGATTCAATATACTCTTTTTCAAGAATTGTATCCGTCTGACAACTATGCATTTTAAAAATGGAGTGAAACAAGGATTCAACCTCAAAGACATCTTTTAAGTGCGAAATCATATACAATACATTACTGAGATCGGGTGAACGTTTCGTTTGCGTAGATCTACTTTTCAGGCAAGTTAAGTAATTTGCCCCTTGTTTCCTAATGGTCTATGGAAGGTCACTCATGAAAACTTGATGAATGGAATAACTGGAGTGGTAACCTCCCCTGACACTACTAATGTATATAAAACAATGGTCAATTAATAGAAATACCGGAATACTCTTGAATACCGATACAGCCCGAGCAGGTAAAGTAAAGCGTTCAGGTCGTGCGATAAAGGTTTATGCAAAGGACGTTTACTTTACTTTTCAACACGTGGCAGCCAATCTCGAGACGAGTGTCTGCAATCTTTTACGTGTTTATATAAACACTTAACCTTTCTTTCTTTATTTGAGAATGAAAATCGCGGAACAATTAATTATTATCCTTTTATATATTTTTTTAAGCAGATAACACCATAATTTTAATTATTAGATCACGGAGAATCGATTAGCGTTACAAAATTAGAATAATAACCTAGATCAGCTAATTGTCATTTCTTTCCTTTTATACCCAATGGATCAGACAAGTACTCTTTAAACTACACCCGGCATAGTTATTGAAACCTTGTTATAACAGGGCTTTGGTTGACGATCGACGATATACGTTGAGAAATGTATATCTTAAGCAAGATGCGAACTTGGGTCAGGTCATTTTCCTTTTATCGTAATTGTACATGTAAAATTTCTCTTTTCTCAACAAATGGACGAACCACTCTAGTATGCCAACAGAAACGTCCAACGTCAGTACTTTCAGTGCTTTGATTAATACTTTTTTCACCAATCGTTAATATGATAAACGGCTGAAAATTCTAATCACGGTCCATTTTTCATTAGATTATCGTGCACTGAAATGGCCTTACGAACTTCGCAGCATACTAAAGACCAAGCCGCGGTAATTTCAAAAGAGGTCGAACAAATTATCGTCGGCAATACCATTGTAATTCCGAAACTTTTCATGGTCCATTTACATATTGTGGCATGGACACACTTATCTGTATTGTCCGTCCGTAATAATATAGCGAAATTTAAGGGGCCAACAAATATATTTTCTAATAGAAAATTAAAAAAAAAAAAATGTTTTAATGTTTTCTGAAAATATGTAGAAAATGCGGTGTTTGATCTTCGTAAAAAATATGGAAGAAAACTATTTTTCCGCAAACGAGTCTTGACTTTAGTGATGATATGTAGTGGTGTAATGATGTTGGAGGTACAGTAGAACTATAACAGGAACTCCATTATACGGCTTGACGCTTCATTACATCATTTTACCATCCGTCTATCCTAAAAGCAAATTCACTTGAAGGTATATTGATTAAACCAAATCTGTTTTAGTCGTTTATTTGTTTTCGTTTCAGTCATAATTCTTAACCAAACAAGAAAACATTTAAAAGACGCAAGAGAATTTTCTATATTTTCATCTCACTTTTCATGGAACCATGCTATTTTTATATTAAAATGATACCATCGCTTAGCTCTAAACAGCCCTGCCTTCAGGAAGACGAAATGTAAAAATTGTTTGTCAAATTTACCCAGCTTTGCACGCGGTGGGCTTTTGTGGGGCAGGGGTTATCGTAAAACTTTAAAATGAAAGTCGGAAATGTTTGTTAGCCTGTAGCCTGTTGTATGTATACGGCGGAAAAATTGAATTCGATTTGTTCTGTATTCCAATATTTGCACAAGAAGATGATGATAGCTAAAAAGAAAAAAGGTCTACATTTAATGCAGGGACCCCGAAACCTTTAGAGAGGGCCCATATCAGCATTTCTACTGAGTCCTTGGAACCCCTTTTTGTTGACGCAGTAAAAATTCCAGGGGGTCGTTTTCCTACAATTAAGCGATTTTGGTTCAATTACCACATGAATATGAAATAGATAGGTCTCGGGAGAGGGGGAGGGGTGGAGAGGTTCTGGTTAGTCTGCAAAGTCTGATATGTCTGATCACAATCGATACTTTTCGTATTTCCTTGATATTCTCTATATTCTTATCGGTTAATTTGTCAGGGAGCTCTGTCATGCTGTAATGCTTGACATTTATGTTATAGACCTATCATATATTATATTTTCAATTACTTATTTGATTTTGATTTGCATTTCTATTTTGACTTTTGGTTACTGTTTTTAAAGTAGAGAGTTCGTTGACAAAATAAAAAGGCTCCATTAAACTCAGTTCGAAAGTATGCTATACAAATGTTTACAAACGTACATCCGGCAAAAATTACTGTCACTACTTTGATTTCTATGCTTCCACTGTGAGTTCTATTACATTACATGGTTACGACTTTATGTATAAAACCCGCCATAATAAGTCTGGTGGTACTGGTATTTTTATAAAGCAATCCATTTCAAAAAGATTTACTTTACTGGATTGCAGTAATGAAAACTTTGTTTTTCTTAAGTGCAAAGATTCTGATGATATTTTTGGTAATATCTATATTCCACCCGAAGGATCGCGATACAGCTCATTGGAATTATTTGATGATCTAGAACTTACCATTATGAACCTTAGAACTAAATACATTGATAGCTCTTTTTGCCTAGTTGGTGATTTTAATGCCAGAACTAGTAATATCAATGACTTTGTTGACTATAATAGATACATTTTGAATGAAAATTTTGATGAGCATTCTAATCAAGACATTGTCAAAAATTGTTTAGAAGACCTAGGTTTTCCGGTTGATAGATTCTCTAAAGATAATAAGGTAAACAATTATGGTCGTAGACTCATTGAACTATGCAAATCTTCAAATCTTTTTATTGCCAATGGCAGAATTGGAAGTGATGCCTATATTGGTAAACATACTTGTATTAAAGGTGAAGGTAGCCTTATAGATTACGTATTATTGTCAGGAGATCTATTTCCATGTATTTCTTACTTTGATATTCAATTGTTTGACCCAGTTTTGTCTGATGTCCATTGTGCAATAAATTTCTGTTTCAATTTAAGAATTGAACCAGAAACGGATGATGTTCAAGAAATAAATGAGAAGTCCACAAACACCTATATCAAACCGTCATGGAAATCAGATACTGGTAGTGCCACAAAATATAGGAATAGTTTTACAGATTCTGGTGTATCAAAAATTCTAAATGACTTGAAAAATGTGCTAGAAAGTAGAATATATAGCGATGAAATAATTAATGATTTAACTCAGAATGTATCGTCAATTTTAACAGATGTTGCTAAAGATTGTGATTTATTCCTTGAAAAATCTAAACATAGAAAATCAAAAAAACAAAACAAACCTTGGTTCGATAGAGAATGCTCAAATGCTCGAGCAGAGTACCTGAATAGTAAAAATAATTTTAATAGAACTCCTAATTTACATAATAGAGATAATATGGTAAGGTGTAGTAAAAAGTATAAAAAGGAGATCAATAAGAAATTTAAAGAATATCAAGAAACTGTTGTTAATAAAATTAAAGGCCTGAAAGATAAAAGCCCAAAGGAATATTGGAGCCTTCTAAATAAGTATTCTACAGAACGTAAGGATACATGTATTCAAGTCACCTCTGAAGCTTTCTATGAACATTTCAGTAAACTAAACGAAAATACTATACAGGACGAAATTGATGATTTTGATATTTCAAATGTTAGCTCATACAATGATGAATTGGACAGGCTTTTCACCGTGTCAGAAATACGCAAAGCCATTAACTCGTTGAAAAACAATAAAGCTTCTTCATCGTTTGACAATATTCTAAATGAATATCTAAAACATGTACCAGATAGTATGATTGAGGTTTTCTGTTATTTGTTCAATGTTATTTTAGAGTCTGGTATTTTCCCAGATGTTTGGAGTAAAGGTATTATCCTACCAATATATAAAAACAAAGGTAACAAAAAAGATCCTGATAATTATAGGGGTATAACAATTTTAAGTTGCTTTGGCAAACTCTTTACTAATATGCTTTACTCAAGGCTAAATAGTTTCCTGGAAAGTAATAATATTCTTTGTGAAGAACAGGCAGGGTTTAGAAAAAAGTATAGCACAGTTGATCATATTTTCTCACTAAAATGTTTAGTTGACATATACTTAGCCAAAGGAAAAAAGTTGTACTGCTCTTTTATAGACTACAAAAAGGCTTTTGACAGTGTTAACAGAAATGCTCTATGGCAAAAATTAATCAGTAATAGAATTGATGGTAAATGCATAAAAATTATCTATAACATGTATACCAAGGCCAAGTCATGCGTTAGAGTAAATTGCTTCAGTGAAATGTCTGAATTGTTCGCAAGTCACACTGGCGTCCGTCAGGGTGAAAACCTTTCTCCGGTTTTATTTTCGCTGTTCCTTAATGATTTAAATGACTTCTTCTCCCAAAACACAAAAGGATTAGACTTGCTATCTGAAATTGTAAAAGATTCATTAAGTACGGAAGAGATAGAAGTGTATTTTAGATTGTATGTTTTACTTTATGCAGATGACACAGTTATTTTTGCCGAAACTCTACATGAACTTCAAAAATCATTAGACTCAATGTCAAACTATTGTAAACTATGGCACTTACAAGTTAATCCAACTAAAACTAAAATTGTGGTTTTCTGGAAAACTCAAAGAGGTCTTAATAATCTACCACATTTCAAGTTTGATGATAATGTTCTAGAAGTTGTTAACTGCTTTCCTTATTTGGGAATAAAATTTTCAAGTAATGGCAAGTTTTCAGTTACTAAATCCCACTTAATTGAACAAGCAAATAAAGCAATGTTCTCTGTTATCCTTAAGTGTAGGAAACTGAACTTACCAATAAGCATGCAAATTCAGTTGTTCGATACTATGATTGCCCCAATTCTTATGTATAGTTGTGAGGTGTGGGGAATAGAAAATGTCGACATGATAGACAAGTTTCAACTCCGATTTCTTAAGCTAATATTAAAGGTAAAATCAAGCACACCTAATTGTATGATTTATGGCGAACTTGGAATTTTACCAATTTCAGTACATATCAAATGTCGCATTTTATGTTATTGGAACAAAATATTAAATAGTAAACATGAAAAGATTAATAGCATCTTATATAGAACTGCATATAGTTTATATGAAAACAATATTATTAAAATCCCTTGGTTAAGATTTGTTCATAATTTACTTAACTCTCTAGGTATGACAAATTATTGGCTAAGCAATTTGCCAACAGCATACCAATCCTTTAAAGGAACCGTCAAAACAAGGCTTAAAGACCAATACATGCAAAGCTGGAATGGCATAATAAACAATACAAGCAAATGTCTTAATTATAGAGTATATAAACAAAACTTTAAGTTTGAACAATATTTAGATATTCTCCCAACAAATCTGGCTTCTAATATTTTCCGCTTTAGATGCACAAACCACAAACTTCCGATAGAAAAGGGAAGATTTGACTACATACCTAGAAATGAAAGAATATGTACTTTATGCAATTTAAATACAGTTGGAGATGAATTTCATTATCTTGTTGATTGCAAACATTTTAGTAATGATAGGAAAAAATATATTGCTAAGAAATATTGGTCTTACCCAAATGCACTAACTTTTGAAATGTTGATGAATATGACAGACAGACCCAGCTTAATTAAACTTTCTCTTTTTTGTAAAGTAGTTATGAACACTTTCAAGTAAGTGTTGTTATTAAGTTTATCAACAGTCATTGATGTTGTTTTGAGGCGTTGCATTTGTCATACTAATGTGTATCAGTTGCGATGTTTCGGAGCGACATCGATGACATGCATGTAGTGATTCAACAAACTTTAAAACTGCCAAGATATGTGCATGTAGTAAACCATTCAAAACAATGGGAAGATTTGGTATGGGTGTTTGGATTGAGGGAGAGAATGCTATTACTTAGCGTTTTCTTACTCTACCTAAATACACATTTCCGTTTTCCATCTTCTAGTCATATTTAGTTGTATGTAATTTTTTTCTTTCTTTTGATTATGTTGTTAACTTGTTGTTGTTTATAATTGTTTATAATGTACTTTTTTGTCCGATGCCTCAAAGGGGCCAGGACTTTCCAATTAAAGTTTACGAAAGTTTACGAAAGAGAAAGAGTTGTGTCCCTTGATAAAGTTAGATTAGAGGGAACAATTCAAAGTTATCCAAAGAGGCGTGACGTCATTCGAGAATGGTTTGAAAGTAAACAAAGGGTTGTTCAAAATGGCATCAAGAGTTCAAAATGTTCAGCATCAAGTTTCCTAATGAAAGAGCCGCATGGCTCAGCTTTTAATTAGAAAGTGCCTAGTTGAGATCATCCCGTTAATTGTAAAAGACCATTCAGTGTTTTATTCTTGACTAATTTGGGTGGGTGATAGTAACTTCGGTAAATTACAACTTCGGTAAATTGATAATATATAGTAAAAAAAATGGAGACTTCGGTAAAAAGGCTTTTATAGTGTAATTATATATAATTATCACATTGGGCCTGGGTGCTGGCACGGGTTATATCAATTAACTGCGCAAGTTTGTATTAATTAGTCAATTAAGTGATTAAATGATTGAGCTTGAGTAAAAAATTGAAAAACTAGACAAACTTTATTAAATATCAAAAATTTTATTTACGAATGCGGAGTGAAACATTTGATTGTAATATGAACATCATTGAAAAGTCGTTCCTAATCATTCTTTCGATTTATTTTTTTACAATTATTTACAATCAATTATACAGTCAAATTAATGAAGAAAGGTATCCTAAAACTGAGTAATAAGAATCGGTTAAGAAGATAAAGTTATATAATGGATTGTTTTTATCCTTTACAGCTTGAAGATGCGTTTCCTCATAGTTAAAATACAAAAGAATGTGAAAACAACGGAATGAAGATGAATGAAGTGATTATTTACAAGACCAAGGCTCACAATTTAATTTGCAGTGGAGCATTTTGTCGTTGGGCGGCCAAAACAGCGTAACTACAGATTGAAGAGGTCTCTATTTATGAAGTTCGAGTCGCTCACTGTTTTTAAACATATTAACATATTTACATAAATTTAATAACAATGTTCGATTAACGCCTATATGTCACAATATACAGACCAAGAATCATAAGTTAATTAACACTGGAGAATTTGTAATTGAGTGACCAAAACATTGTAACTACAGAACGAATACAGTCTCTACGAAGTTTGAGTCGCTCACTGGTCCGTATTCAAAATCTTATACATACATAAAACAACAATGTTCGCTAAAGTCTATATGTCACGATTGTCTGTGTCTTCGTCGGTGAGTAAGTGGTTTGGTGTAGTTAAAGGGCCCAGCCCGGTGATGTTGGCGATGAGTCTAAGTAGAGCTGTTGTTGTTATCTCGTCTTCTTCATATTTGTCCCAGGCATCTTCTAGGTTGCCGTGGACTTTTTGGTATTTCTTCCGCCTAAGCTTCGACAATAAATTGTCTGAAACTAGGCGGATTTGGATGTCGACTTTTCTGGCTTCTTCTTTCAGGAGTTGGGACAGCTTGTACAGGCCCAGGTTTGGATGACCTGTCCTGTTGTTGGGACGTCTATGCCAGCCTAAGATATAAAATGAAATATATGAACAAATGAAATTTGTATAAATTTATATTCAATTGATTGGAAATAATATTGTGAAATAAATGATTTAAATGAAGACGTCTCCTCGTGCGTCTTGGGCGAGAGGTGATACATCCATTTCCATTGGTGGAATGTCGTTGTCGGGTGCTGTAGAGTTGAGTCTTTGATTGACGCATTCTGGGCACTTCCACTCGATTTCTATTTCTCCACGGCGTATCTGTAGGTACTGTTGGTGTGAAATTCCTATAGAAAAAGAAATTAGCATCGTAAAATTGATTATTTTAACATTAACACTCGATCGTTTATACAACTTCCGTGCTTTCTTTTCTTTGGCTTTTACTATTATTTTCTTTACTAAATTATTTAAATTAATTGTTATCAACATTTGACAATAAATAAAATGATGTTTTATCATCGGCACTCATTTCTAATATCTAATATTTTCAATATTATCTTATATTTCTTATCTTACTAATATTTTGACATACTCACCAGTACCACATTTTCTATGATTCCACCTGCCGCAGTCGTCACAAGCAACAGCATGTGACCAGCCTGTAACATTGACGTTGCACTGGATACAAGCCCGGATGTTGTTCTGCCATGACTGACTTTCGAACTGCCGAGGGCCATGAATTTCCGTTAATTTATAAGATAAAATGTTTGCAAACGAAAAAAGAACTCTGCAATCTGCGACAAATGCAAGCGCAAATTAAGTCGTTAATTGGTTCAATTAATAAATTTGATTGACTGAATAGTATTCATATTAAATTTTGTTCCAATTTGATGTCAATTAAATCAAAGTTATGTTATTTTCTTAATCAGTGTTTAATTGAGGGCACATATTTATTGTACATACATAATCTGCGTATGTATGTTTATATATCTACATCTCTTTTTTGATTTTTTTTTATATATATATTGCTTATTTCATTTACGTATATCATTTTATAAATAAGTCAAAACATACATTTACCAATATATCGACGATAATTATATATAATTACACTATAATTACCTTTTTACCGAAGTCTCCATTTTTTTACTATATATTATCAATTTACTGAAGTTGTAATTTACCGAAGTTACCTGAAATCATTTGGGTCCCCAAAAAAGCACTTTCAGTTTATTGGTTAGATACAAGATGCAAAATTTTATTCATAGTCAGGTTTGTTAAAACACTGTTAATTGTAAAAGACCATTCAGTGTTTTAATCTTGACTAATTTGGTTCCCCCAAAAAGCACTTTCAGTTTACTGGTTAGAGACCAATTCTCGCCAAGAACCAGTTCTCGCCATCCAGGCGTACTGGTTAGAACCAAATTCTCGCCAAGTACCAGTTCTCTCCACCACCCCTTTTCACGGTAAAGAAGGGAATGGAAACCCTTCATAATTACAAGCTATGTGAACAAGAACTTCTTCTAATCAGAAAATAATTTATTGTGAATGAATAATACGTCTTTACTGTGAAAATGGTCAGTTGGCGAGAATTGGTACTTGGCGAGAATTAGTCTCCAACCAGTAGAGACTTCTCTTTGTTCACATCAGTTTGCCCCTTCTCAATCTTGTAAAGCAGGGTGAGCCTGTTTGCTGTGCTATCAGTGGATCCTGGGTTTCTATAACTAATCCCATAGTTTCCCTATCTATATAGAAAGCGATACTATTGGACTAAATACACAAACTTTGTACTGTACATTTGATATATTTTATAAGTAGAATTTCAAGTTCCTGTTATTTGAAATACTAAAAGAGATTTACTTTCTTGTGTTTCAAAGTTTTGATTGAATTTTCCCCTACAATGAAGTAATTTTGATACAGATTGGGTTTGTTTGAACTACCCAAACCCCCTCTGGATCCACTACTGCTGTGCGTCTATGTTGGAGTGTTTCCCAGTGTAAGTCTGGATGTTTTTTGGTTACGCATCCTGGAGTCTTTGACTTTTAGTCATTGTTGACAAATGTGGCTGCTTTCTTTTGGATCTGTTCCAGGTGTTAGATGATTGATTGGATTGATGGGTCCAAGACAGAACAAGCATATCCAAGGTTCCCGGATAGTGTGACTCCTAGGTACTATTTCATTCTGTAGATAGGATATGCAAGTGGAGAATATAGTTGGATACAATGGTTTTCTTATTCTTAGTTGTCATACAGATTACACTTCACTTGTTGGCATTAAAGCTCATCAGCCAATCCTTCTCCCATTGTTCAAGGGCTTGAAGATCCACTTTCAGTTGTTCTCTGTCTTCAGGCATTTCTACCATTCTATATAAGAGCCTGTCATCTGCAAAGATGTGAACCACTGAGTTGACACATTCTGGCATGTCAATGGTCCTCAATGAAGATAGGAAAGCTGAACTTGATTTTGTCCTGGAAAGTTACTCAGAAACTTCAGTTTTCAGATTTTTTATCACCCTATAAAGATAATTAGCTGGGATTTGGTCTTTCATTCAATGTTACCCAAGAGTAAGTACCATATGACCAGATAAATAATTTTCGGCAGTCAAAAGTACAAGCTATTATCAATTTATCATGCAATGAAGCCTGCATTAACCTAATATAACCTGTCTGATAACATAACTTGATATCAGGCAGTCTATTTTTAGAAACAATTTGCTTACACTTTGGCCTGATTTTTTTAATCTTTAAGTGTTTTTTTTATAGTTAAGCGCTGAAAATAGATCACATGATAAATAGAATAACATGTAAGTGTCTTATAATATCAGTGTTATCTGGTCATGGCTGCAAGAAATTATCAGGACTCGACATAG
The DNA here is from genome assembly GCA_948146395.1 of Fragum whitleyi. Taxonomy (NCBI): domain Eukaryota; kingdom Metazoa; phylum Mollusca; class Bivalvia; order Cardiida; family Cardiidae; genus Fragum; species Fragum whitleyi. The sequence continues at coordinate 7,966,407 of OX411543.1, forward strand.
CCTCGCCCTGATAAATTCTCCCAACCTCAAGCCAGATAATACTTGAAGACACTTACATGTTATTCTCTATTTAAGCTTTGGTTTGATACTAAATCGTAGCTCTTTTTGATAGGTTAAAGACATATTCTAACATATTCTAACAATCTATAACAAATGAACTGTAATAACTCTGTCACCATAGAAGATGAAACAAGTGGGAGTATTGAAGGTCTAATAAATTGCACAGGACATATGGCAAGACCACATATCCAGCCTAGCGAGGAACAACCCTCCTGCAGTAATCACATTAAAGATGTCAGCTTCCATTTGTTGAGCATGCTCGAAGATTCTAGGATTTATGAAGAGAAGAAACAAGCTGCAATACAAACAGCTTCAAATCGATTGGATCAAGATATTGATGTTCACAAAGATATCTGCAGAGAGAAAAAAATTACAGGTGAAATAGATCAAACAGCAATTGTAGTTGATGAATGAAAAGTTTTGCTCTAACTTGGTTCAGATCTGTGAATGTTTTTAAATCAAATTAACCTTTTGTCAACCAATCCAAAAAATACTCTTGCTCAGAGAGAAAGACCCAGAAAATATATTGGGAACCTTTGTCGTATTTCAACAGATATATTGGCCTAGCCCAATACTGCTATTTCTTTAAAGATCCATAGATTAGTTTGCTATTGGTGATGTTCATAAATGAAAAAAAGCACATTAGGTTGATGTTTTAATGTACTATCTTGCATTGTCCTTATTTTAGCAAGTTAAATCATGGTCCTGATTCATGAATTGTTTTAAAACCATTTTAGAAAATTCAGAAAAAAATTGCACTGGACAAGAATTTTTTGTATCAATCATGTTTGCAAGTGATTATTCCTCTATAAGATACATGTACTTAATTTTCAAATCTGCTTGTAAAATTTGTTTCTAAGCTGTTGGCCGAAACATCATCTTAATTTTTTGGCGTATCTAAGATTGTTAAATACTTTATCAAATTTCTCTGTGTCTTTTCTGCTTTGTCTTTAATTTGTGGAAAAAGACAATCTACAACAGCAATGGCTTAGTGCTAAACAGTTGTAAATGCATATATATTTATATAGCCATCACACTACTAAGTTTGAAATAATTTGGACTAGATGGTGTGCATAATATTCTTGAAAACAGACTTTATATTTGAAGACATTTATTTAAAAATATGTGTTAAACACTAATGCCCCTAGGCGAGCACAGCCATTTTTTGGAGATTTTCAACAAATTTTACCATGAAAATTGACTGTGACCTTGAAAGTGGTAAAAATTGGTCTTGTCACAAGCGATACACATGTGATATATGAAGACTCTATCCCTTACCAATCAAAAGTTATGGCCAGGGTAAAAGTGTCAGGGGTACAAATCGATGGGTCAGTGCAACACTATTGTAAGTGCCTATGTATTTATAGGCACTTACTATAGTCTTGCACTGACTCCTCAAAATGGACAAACAGAAAACACTTCAATTTTCCAATTATTTACCATGAATTTCTGTATTTCCTATGCCATCAGGTAAAAGAGTGTGTCAGATGTCTGATGATGGTGTTAGCACTATAAGCAGTGACAGTCTGAGGAAACATAAGTCAGGATCACAGCCACAGAACCTTCAGGGAGCTAGACCAAAACACCGCAGTCCAAGACAACAGAGTCCAAAAACAATTCAAAGGTGAGAGAAAGTTTGATATCATGGGTATAAATAAGGTTGGTGATACTGTAGACTGGTACCCAGGCTAGTGATACTCCACAAGACCCATATTTTGTAGTACATAGAGGATAATCATTTGTTTCAGTGTAAGATGGATTAATTTCATTGAGTGAAAAATAAAAGCTACAATTTAGCTAGTGGTGAAGCCACGAGCAAAAATATAGCTTTTGTTGTTCATAATGAGTTAATTTTTTCTAAGCCACTGGTCCCTGGACAAGTAAATACTAGGGCCAATTTGAAAAAAAAAACCCAGAGCTCCGCCTACGGGTGCCGACGCTTGGCTGTTGAGTGCTGGATGGTGGAAAAAGTTGAAAAAGGGGCATAATTTGTTGAAAATGCATGTAGAGTTATCCCCCTTGATAGTATAGGTTGCTCTTTTGATGGTGAACATGTGTGCCAAGTTTCAAGTAAATGCTTTCAGTAGAACCAGAGATATCACAAAATGTCAAAGTTTTCGCATGACGACGACAATGACGAGGACACGAAGGCTATAAAAATACCTAGAGTTTTCTCTGAAAACAGCCGAGCTAAAAATCATATCCACCATATAACCTAGTACTACGCACCTTCCTGTAACGTAAGATTGATGATAGTGCACATCTTAAAATGGTCTCTAATACGGAGATTAGCCTAATGTAGTAGGGATGGGAACGAATAGCAAAAGCCATATTCGAATATTCGTTTTGAATATTCGAATATATTTGAATATTCATTTTAGTTCCATTCAAAAATGAATATCTGAATGTTGGTTATGTCCAGGCACAATAAATTTAATTTGAATTTGTCTTGATTTTACTTGACTAAAATTTTCATGTGACTGAATTTAAAACAGTGCTGTCAAAGGTGTGTGATTCAAGCTATCATTACGATACTCTTAGTGAGGAACGAACAGATAAGAGATTGACATTTTCTAAGGCTTCAAAAATTGACCAAACATACATACTATCAACAAACTTTTTGGCGATCAAGTCTGAATTGTTTTGTGTTAGAAGCAGACATTCCCTGTTAAAAATCTAAGATTAACCCGAATCTGTAATATAAGTCGAATTCGCAATGAATAACCAAATCGTCATAACTACGATGTGGCCACAATGAGACAGTAGAAAAGACAAATTGGTTGTCGTTGACGAATTTCACTAATTATTCACGGTTGGGCCCTAGACTTATGGCCAGTGTAGGGGCAATGTGGAACTTTCTTTACCGAAACAAGAGAAAATGAATATAAACAATGTCATTTTCAAATATATTTCGTTCAACAATCAAAAGGTGGTACAATTGACACAATCAAATTCGTGGATGTTTCACTGCCACACGACGATAAGAAGATTTGCAACGTGTCATAATTATCGATTTTTAAGTACTGTAAACGGGGTAATTTTGGCGGTGGTTTTATTTTGGCTATATTGGCGGTCGAGCTCAGATGCGCCAAAATTAATCCACCGCCAATATTTGCCATTCTGAAATGAAAAATTCCTTTACTGTAAAGAAAATGTTACCTTGCGCGACGTACTTTTAAGGATATATTGATCACCTTTATTTCAAAGTTTTTCAGACCATTCTTATTCGAATTGGAATAAGAAAATCTGCTGACAACGTTCGTAAATGTCTAATAAAATTAATTCCAAAATTGCAGATTCAAGTTGGTTTAAGTATTGTAACGAAAATCAAGGAGAAAATGTGTGAAAAACTGGTACACAAATTATTACTCTAACGAGAGGTGTGAAAACAATCTATTGTGTAGTTTGTAAAAAAATGACAATACTCTAGAAAAATGGCTTTCTTATACTTTCAAGGTTTTAAACGACGAAAAATGAAAAATAGATAAGACGTTTTATTTTGGCGGTGCATGTAAGATGCGCCAAAATAAATCACCGCCAATAAATCGAAACTGAAAAACCGCCAAATGTGGACACCGCCAATATAAAGCCGTTTACAGTACCTTCTTGACACTTATATATAAACAATTGAAGAAATGTGTGAGAAATTGTTTCAAAATCTAGAAAGATCTTTCGAATCTTTTACTTCTGTTTCAAGAGATAAAAGGCATAAGCTCAAAATCAGTCTTTAAAACAAATATTCGCATTCGAAAATCATATTCGAATATTGGCTGGAAATACAAATATTCGGATATTCGTTCCCGATAATGTAGATATGAAATGGTAGAAACCATTGATTTTAAATGATTTGTAATCTTCATTAAAAACAATGTCTTCTGAAAATTCTGATCCTGAGCAGGTAGAAAGTCATCAGTGACTTGTCTAGGATAAGTGGTGAACCTGGATAAGCAAAGAAATCTGTATTTCAAAACCTCTTCTGACAGTGGGTGCATGCAAAGCAGAGTATAATTGGCAACAATTCGCACTGTTTAGCCATCCTGAATGCTAGGCTGTCATTTATGTATGCAAAATAAAGGTAATCTTTACCAATCATTGTTAAATAATAATAAATCCTTTATATGTTTCAGTGCTCATAAAGACAGAAGACCTCATTCTGGTACTGTTTCATACTCCAGTAGTAAGTCCAGTACTCCTATGAAAAAAGATACAAGTTATAGCAGTCAGCATACAAGGTACTGTTTTTATCCTAAAAAATGCTCAAAGGAGCTATAAACACACACACAAGGATTGAAGCATTACATAGGCATCACTGGGATTTTGGAATTTGTATGCACTCAGAAAGCGACCAGCATAGAATATATAGGAAAAAGCGTTATGTTGACTGTCACAAAAGATTAATGTCTTCCGTCTGCTCCCCTTTTCTAAGACTTGAGTGTTGGTGAATAATCAAAACATTGTAACTACAGCTTGAATAAGCTGGATGTTATGATCATTCGTCAATATTTTTCGAAAGAGGATTTTTATCTATTACGCACTTGTGTAATGTGCGTAATAGTTTTATCATTTTTCCTCCTCTAATTTGAATTATATTTCCTTCAAACAAAGTTAAGTAACTGTTAACAGAATATTAATCTTAAATTTAAAAGGAAAGGACTCACAGAATTGCTATAATTTAGGTAATCATACTTTTTAAGCCTATAATATCCCATTTTAAGAGATTTATGTATTCACAGAATAAGCCACAAGGTTTTTTAATTTGTGAAAACCCTACCCTGGGTTAAGGATACAAAAAACATTTGCAAACATTTGAACATTGTATCCTGCTTGGCATGTAAGAATACATGCAATGTTGGGGATACAATTTCCTCAATGTTTCTATAACATTTTTATCTTGAACCAGTGATCAATATTAACAACAGTCCTTGGGCCCCATATCTGTGGATTAAAGGGAGGAAAGCTAGAAGTTAAAATGCTACAGGTTCTTCAGGCCTGTATGGAATAACCTCATTTTTAGCTCACCTAAGCACAACATGCTCAAGGGGAGCTTTTAGGATCACCCTGAGTCAGTAGTCTGTTGTCTGTTGTCAACTATCTTAAAAACTTCTACTTCTTCTCCTGAACCACTGGGCTGATTTTGATGAACCTTCAACAGAATGTTCCTCGGGTGATCCTTTTTAAAAAGTGCGAAATTTTGATTGGCCCATAAAAATGGGCATGAGAGGGCAGGGCTAAATTTGAGGACCAAAATCTTTAAACAACATCTCCTCCTTAACCACTGGGCTGATTTCAATGAAACTTTACCAGATTGTTCCTTTGATGACCCTCTTCAACAATTGATCGAGAAATTCTGATCTGCAAAAAAATATGGCTAGGCACTCCTGGGTGGACTTATTTTGAGTCGCCTCAGTAATGAATAGTTGGCAGAGTCTATTTTCACTTTAAATTCTTGGAATAACATCTCCTCTGTAACAATTAGGCAAATGTGATTGAAACTTGGATAAGATCCACTGGACCAATAAATTTCAGTTGAGCAGTTTTTAGTCAAATCTTGATTTCAAATACATGTACTGAATTTTTCCTTATCTTATGGAAAAGATTGTGGGACAAGAGAAAAATGCTTGCGACAAGCAATTTCTTCTTTTCTGCCAATGTTGTCCTTACAATTTACTCCTAAATTACTGAAAAAATTTGAAAAGTTTGCCTGGAGGACATGTTTGAATCAGGATGGACCAATGTTATATAGGGCTAACAGTTCCTTCCGGCTGGTGGAAAAAAGTGGTTAGTGTCAAACCCTGTGATTATAGAGCTGTTTACAGTGTCATACATCTCTTCTCTTATAATAGATCTAGTTGTAAAAGTGACGGTGCTGTATGTCGTATTTGTCATGAGGGAGATCTGACTGAGGTACTTATCTCCCCCTGTTACTGTGCAGGATCTATGGGTCTTCTACATGTCTCCTGCCTACAGCGCTGGTTGGGATCGTCTAACAAAACATCCTGCGAGATTTGTAACTTTGAGTTCACCATCACAAAGAAATGTAAACCATTTAAAGAGGTGAGTACTGAAATGAAGACTCAAAAATAACACTCAATAATTACATGATCTGTCAGAGAAAATCAGAGCTAGACTATTTGGAGTGTGTGATTTAGTAAATCAATGTCATCATTCAAAAAAACAATTACTAAAATGAAAAACAGAGTAAGAAACTTTTGCCTAAAAGTTGGTATGATGGTCACAGGATCAAGTGCAAAGTTTCCAAGCAATAGCTTAAGTAGAAACAGAGATTTAACACAGCTGCAAATAAAACCTTAACCAAAGCATAACATGCATATGCCTAGGTGACTGGAATAGCCACCTTATTCTACAAATAGTTTAGCTACAAATTTTCTTCTATGGAAATTTTTGTTCTTATTCATGATCTTATCATAATTATTAAATCCCTTTAAATATATTGAGAATATGACTTGCTTGTCAGCATTTCAGGAGACTGTTAACCCTTGTCATGCTGAATAAAAAAACTTCAGAAAATTATATATAAATCAAAGTGCTGAAAGCTCTGTTTTTGCTACTTGTGAGTCAGCATTTGATTTTGAAAATATAATTTCAAAAACTTTTTCTGGTTTAAAAAAAAAGGAAAAACAGGTGGTATAGACAAAGATCAGACTGCACCTAAGTGCCGGCTGATATTTGTCTATAGCTCCTGCCAAGGTAGAAATAATCCAGGTTCAGCATGACAAGGGTTAATACCACGGAATTGTTTATTCATTTAGAAAATCATTTGATTTTTGCAGCACTTTAGAGACAAAAACATAAGGATGCTTGTGACCCTAGTCATGATATAGCCTTTTTATATCCTGTGATGCCTTTACTTTAGAAGATTTAAGAATTTTACATGTTTTAGGGAAAATGTGGTCTGTTACTTTATCAATTTGGACTAGCCTTGTTTTTATTGTATCCCTCTGTGTTCAGGATAACTAATGATAGCAAAATGTTTTACCACTGTGCACACAAATTCATATGCACAGCGGGGCATAATTTGAAGACATTCAATATTAGCTATGTTTTGTCATCCCCACCTTACGGCAGGTTTTCTTATTGTGCTTATTTTTTAGTTTCTCAAGGCCCCAGGTACTGCTAGAGACAGAAGAAACTTGATCTGTGATATAGCTTCATTTTTACTGATCACTCCTTTAACCATAGCCACTACTTGGCTCTCCATAGCAGGTTAGACATAATTCAATTTTAGCTTAAATAGAGGATATTGTTTGTTTCAGTGTAAGATCGGTTTATATTCATTGAGTGAACAACAAAACATATATTTTCACGATCCATGAGTGAAAATATAGCTTTTTTTTGTTCACAAAATGATGGAAAAACAAACGATTACTCTATTTCTTTATTGCAAAAATGAGACAAAATGTGAAAATTTCTACGACATTTTTTCGTAAAGTGTGTCAATTTGCAAATGATTGCTATGCAATATTTGTTGTGACGTCACTTATTTGGCCCTGCATAGATGACGTCAGATAGGATGAAATGCACAAAAGCAGGGTATAAGTTTTTGATAATTTCACTAATTTTTGGTGAGATTATCATGTGATTAACTACCGTTATTTCTTGATAAACCACCAAAAAACATTAAAGAAAAAGGGTCCACACTTGAAATTTGTATATTTACATTTAGGAAAAAAAGAGATCAGGGCCAGGGATTATAAAACTTTTCTCAGGCTCGTCTGATAATTTTCTAAAATTTCAAATTCAGATTAATTGTATTACTATAATAAATGTATAGTATAAGAATGAAAGATAATATGTATAAGTTGTTATAAATAGCAACTTATTTATATGATCTTTTATGTTCATTCCTTTATTTAAAATCATATATTGAGAAAATTATCAGTTAAGAACAAAACAAATCCCGGGCCCATTTCCTGTATAATCTAACAGAAGTTGTAATTTTTGAAAATAAGCAATCATAAGATTGGAAATAATCCTTCTAGCAAGTATGAAATATTCATGAAAAAGTTTGACCCGTGGTCAGATTGATTGCCCATGCAGTATTACCAAGATAGATACTTATTCAGGTTTCGACACAGTGGCTGATTTCCAGCTAATGAAATCAATGAGTACATTTAGTTTAAAGTAAATGTCGGAACTTTCATATAAGGGATAACAATGTGAAAAGAATAAATTGCTTGTAACAAGCAATTTCTTCTTTTCAACAATAGTTTCTCACCAATTATAAAAATGTTTGTTTTCAAAATCACTAATAAATGAAGTTGAAATATTCTCTGAAAAAACTTATGTATTGAAATGATACAAAATTTTAACAGGGAAGGCTTGAAAAGGAAATTGCCCTGTGCATATTTTTATAGAAAATTTCCTGTATTATCATGAGGAATTTAAGATACTAACTTGCAAAGTGAAGACATCCTGACTTGAAAATAAGGAGTCTTAGACTCCCAGACTCCGCTTAGTGTTGAACCCTGAAAACTTTCCATATTCTCTGATGGTATCTTTTTACAAAAGAGGTAATTTTTTTTTTTTTTGGAAAGCCAGCAAAGATTTGTTCATGATTTGCGGAAGAAGACTTGGCTTCTAGTGAATTGATTTTAACTAACTATAATTCTTCCTTTTGTGCATCTCTCTACACTTAAATAAGAATTATTCAGCAAAAATTAGTTTTTTGCTCTAATGGGCCTGAACTGAAATATTATTTAATTATTTGTAATCCATTTTGCAGGTGCCAACAAGTATTACAAAAATCGAGCCTGGGAGAGAGGTGGCTTAATTGGTTTGTCTGTCACTCTGTGGGGACTGTATATTATATGGTTTCTGGTGAGTTTATTAAACAGTGGAATATCTAATGTTGAATATCCCTAGTATCACATACATCAAACTTATTATCTAGTCTTGTTCTATTTTCTCTTTATATCATTGTATTTCATCATTTTATGTTGTTCTCTATATCTTGTAAAATTTCCATTTGTTAAAATCAATTTCAAGGTCCAACCATTTTTGTTTACATCCATTCACACCTCTACATGGTGATCCTTAGATTTTAACAATTAATTTTTTCAAATGAGATAATTATGACACCTTTCGACCTCCATATGTCCAAATTTCTGTTGTCATTAAAGATAATATAAGAACTATCTAGATTATCAAGTTTAACAATTAAGCCCCTTTTTTGAGATACACATTTTTGCATAATCCTCCAATATCATCCAAATGTTGGCAAGTATTACACTAGTTTAATCCAATATTCCACCATCATGCATTTGAAAGCAGAATGTTGCAACCAACATGCAATGCTCTTGTTTTATAAAGAGAGAAGCTGAACTTTGAATCATTTTTCTATATAGCTTGTATCAGCTTTTGAAAACAAGGAAAAAGGTTTTTTCAACAAATGGACTTATATGTGACCTATCTCCAGACTATGGAGAGATATATAGAGAGAGATTAAAATGTTCATCTAAATGTACTTTATAATAATATTGAGGGGTCAGTGCAACACTATTGTAAGTGCCTATAATTCAATAGGCACTTACAAAAGTGTTTCACTGACCTTTCAAATTGTAATATGTTTCATTTGTCTTTTAGGCGGCTGCTAGACATAACTACAGACTATGGAGAGATTGGGTAATGTTTCATCAAGATGTTACGTTAAAATGTTCTCCAAACTGCACCCATGTTAAAACAAGGGTGAGTCTCTTATTACACCGTTTGATTTATAAGAGTTCTTATAAGAGACATTTTAGGCAAGATCAGTCATATTCAACTCTTTAAAAAGTTGAAAACTTGAAATTTGTTTCACAACGCCCAAAAAATCTACAGACTTCATTTAAGATTGCAGGTTTCACTTCTAGTCCCATTGTTTCCTGGTTCTAACAAAATGTGATTCTCTCAAAAAACTTAAATGGTTGTTTATGAATTATTAGCTGGTTACTTGTTTTAGGAAAAACGTTTTAAGAACATGACATAGTCAACATTGTCAAATAGAGTTCAGTTTTGATTTGATAGTAAATTATTAACTTCTGCTTTTTTATCATTCAACATTGCCTCCATTGTATGTTTCAGGCAATACTTTTTATGAAAACATTATTTGAAGACAAAAAAAAAAAATGAATAGGCATTTAAGGTAACTGCAGATAGATAACATTGTTGAATTTTAGACTTTCTTAAAATCTCACAATAATTGCTGAGATTTATATTTAAAATGTGGGCATTAGCTAACACGCAATGAAAAGGGTCCAAAGCTCGTTCATAGGTCACCGGACAAAGTGTTGAGTAAAAAGGCAATATTTTCAGTAACTGTACTTGAAAACAGCAATGCAGAAGGCATTAACATTTAATATGTTACTCTTTTTGTTATTGTATTTCTTACACTTATATCTTCATATCAATCAAAACATAAGATCAGGCGTCTTTAAATGAATCAAATGGTTTTTCGGGATAAAAATCGGTTCATTATTTCTGAAAAAAAATGGACAATTACTGAAATCGGTACCTAAAAAGGGGTCAGCCCCTTGATGACGTCATGGCGTCAACTCTACGTTATGAAATCCCTTTTTATGACCGATATATCAAAGCGGGTACTTCAAAGTTCAGTTTTATTGTGTATGGCATGATTTACAGACAATTTAAAATTTGGACCTAAAATGGCCCTCTATGTGTCCGCAGTTGCCTTAAGGTAGTGGACCTGTAATAGTCCCACGTCCTTTAAGAACTCAAGATCTTTGACAATGTTGACCGAGGTTTCCGTAAGAAAATCATTTGGAAACCTCAGTTAACATTGTTAAAGTCCATTACTTTCGAAACATTGCGGAACTATTATGGATCCACAATCTTAGGTTGGTTTTCTCACAAGCCTTTGAACTATTTTGCATATTTTTTTTCAACAGGCTGATAAAGCATTGAATAAAGAAGGATCTGTATCAACAGGAAGTTCTGTCCATTTAGAGGGTATAGAGATAAAGGTTAGTGGACAAGTGAGAAAACACAGGAAAAAGGACACGAAGCAATCAGCTGTAAAAAGCCTGGATACAAAACAACTGCCAGGTCAGGTTATACAGAATGGGCAATGTTCATCTGGACAGGTCAAAAGAGAACAACACTATGAGCAGGCTCAACATAGTAGTGCTAAGATTCACAATTATACAGCCAGACCAACAAATAAGAAAGGAGTTAATTCTAAACCTATAAAGTACTATTCTGATGTACAACATGGTGTACTAGAAGAAGCAGGTCCAAACACAATATATGAATCAGAGTATGCAGATAAACAGCTTGTTAGTGGAAAATCAGGAAAGTATATCTCACCAGTGAAAGAGAAGAGGGAGACCAAAGATATTGGATATAAAAGTGGAAAGGTTGTTGATAGTGAACCAGAAAGTGTTGTAGACAACAGATATAGGGGTCCTGCTGCAATATTTAGTCGTGGTAACAGTCCTGAAGATGCTGATAATGATAAAACAGCCTCCCAACAATACACTGAAGACTGGCTGGACCTAAAAACTGTGGTGATTGATAGGAAGAGAGATAGTAGTGATGATAGTTATCATACTTGTCTGGAACCAAAGTCTGTGGACAAGTCTAACAGACAAGATCTTTTGTGAATTTATACTTGAGTCTTACAATCATAATATTGTAGGGTCAGAGCCAAACTATTGTAAGTGCCTATATATTTATAGGCACTTACAATAGTTTAGTGTTGACCTCCAATATAATGTGAATCTTGACTGTATCTCAACAATACACTGAGGACTGGCTGGACCCTAAAAACTGTGGTGATTGATAGGAAGAGAAATAGTAGTGATGACAGTTATCATAATTATTTGGAACCAAAGTCTGTGGACAAGTCCAACAGACAAGATCTTTTGTGATTATGGGACTTAAATCTTGCAAACATCATATTGAGGGACCAACACAAAGCTTTTGTTAGTGCCTATATATTTATAGGCACTAACAATAGCTTTGCATTGACCCTAGAATTTATTGTGAACTCGAACTTACAAGAAAAGAAAATCCAACAGAACAAGATGTGCTGTGAAGTTTGACTTGTCATGAATAGATAGAAGTGATGATAGTTATCATACATACTTGTCTTGAACTAAAGTCTGTGGACAAGATTTCTTGTGAAGTCAGACATCAACCTTACAATTGTTATTATGAGGGGAAAGTTAATAACTATTGTCAATGCCTATATATTTATAGGCAGTGTCAACAAGATGTACCGTGAAGTCAGGTTTATAAGTATGCAAACAAGATGAAATGCGAAGCCAAATTTTACATGCCCTCCTTCAGAGATGGCAATTTCCTCTTTCAGGATTTCTGGCAGTATCTTTTATCTGTGATAAAACATTAGAATTAGTGAGTTTCCATATAAGTTGAGAATAAAATTGTATTGGCAGAAAAAAATATGATCTTTATAAAGCCAGAAGAGCAAGTCCTTTTTTTATTGAAGACAGGTTTACCTGTCTTTCAATATAGGGATCGTCGCCATCGGATTTTGATAACAAACCTACATGTGTCATTACGCTCAAAAAAGTAGACCCATTCATAAAAAAAAACGCGGCAAAAATAATCAATAGTGAAGTAAAATACCGTAAAATTTTGGTGCTGACCTAAATTCTGGCCGGGAGTGAACACGTGATCCATGCAGAAGTCGCCTGCAGAAACGTGTTTTGCATTCGTAAGTGGTGCTGTTTTAGGGCGTTTTCGGCTGCAATCTTTTTCATTTGCTCCAAATATTCAATTGCATCCTACAACTGTTTTTATGCATTGGCAGCTATTTTCAGTTCCCTATTTTAGACTCGCTATTTCTCGTTGAATTATGCGTTTGTGTGCCCTTAAGGTTGCTTTATTTATCCGTCTTCCGGGCCTGTCGTAGTGTAAATGGATAAATACTAAAATAGCACAAGGCTATTTGAATAAACTCTTAAACCCTCGGAATTTCCTAGGTTTGAATTTTTACTTGGATTTACGGAGAAATTATTTCGATGGCTTTTCAAATTACTTTATTATTAGGCTTGTTTTGTCTATCCATGTTGTACAGCATTCGGAACATCACTCGGCAATTCCGTAAACTACAACAGATCGTGATCGTGATATTCACTCGGCAATCTTCGGGCGATCTTCGAAGTTTCCGATCTATCTAAATGTAGGTTACGGAATCGGCCGAGCTGAGACGAATGCGTGAGATTGGCCGAGTGGTGTTCCTCATGGCCTGTACAGTTGTATCACGCATGCGCGACCCTGGTTTTGAGTTTCCGCTTTTGTTTTCGACAATTTTCTGACAATAACAAAAACTGTTTTGAAACTGGAATGGATTTATTTGTAACATTCTGGAGTGGACTTTGAAAGAATTCTACTCAAGGTGATAAATGCTGTAGCTCGGGAGTTCGCTTAACGATCTGTCATTTTGACAGTTTTGTCAAAATTGATAGTTCACCTGATAGTTCAATCCGAATCTTGATCTAGAAAAGCAGTCCCGTGGAAAAGGCCTGAAAGGTTGGTTGTCTTAACAGGTTTATGTATTATTTTGTGGTTAAAATAATTTTCTACTAAGTAAGACGAACAAGAATAACATGAAATATCTCAATGGAGAATTAGAAATAGAATTTTTCACTCCTGGAAGAAACTTAAATATTTTTCATAAAAATATTAAGCTACAGCTATTCTACGGGTAAATACTTCTTCTTGGTATTAACTTTGACTAGTAAAAGAATAAGAATATTGGTATTACTTTCATTGCTTCTTTTATGTGGAGATATTTAGTCAAATCCTGGACCAGATAATAAATGTAAAAGAAATTTAAACAAATTTCCAATTCAGGGCAATATTCACCATGGCAATGAAATGTTCAGCTTTACACCAAGGGATAAGTAATGTGTGTCATGTGGATAAATATTTTTATTTAAGATTTTTACACATCCACTTAATGAGTTCGCCTGGAAAAAAATCGGATTTGGATCATATTTTGATTGCTGGGGATAATCTATACAATTTCATAATACAGGGTTGCAATAATTCATATGAGTTTTTAGAATTCAGAAATTGCCACCATATATCTGTTGGTTAAATGAATGTTTTTTATTTAGGATATTGAAAACTTACACTGGGGGATGAATAGCGATTATGAGGCAGTTACCCTCTTGTTAAGCTTGAATTGGCTGGAGGGATAGGTTTATCTGGAAGTGATGAGTCTTCAAAGTATAGCATATTCATTTGTAATGGAAGTGCAGTTTTCATATGTAACCATCAATGATTGTTTTAAATTTTTGATTCCCACTCAAGAGATCTTCTCAAAACGCGACAATTTTCATTCCAATTGATAATATTCAGTCCTGTCTTCAATTCAGGCCTTTCAGGCCTTTGATCAATAAATCACTTGTTGATAGGTATATAACTAAGGAACATATAAGCAGTTACAACTGATCCGTGCTCATGATGACAAAACAGGAAATTGTTTGCAATTGTACCTCACATGTATGTGCACTTGTGTGCAAAGTGGGCCATAATTTGAAAACAGTTTATACCGTTTTGTCATCGTGAACGCAGGGTCGTTTTGTGCTGAGCTATCAATTTCTAGGTTTATAATAGGTTTTCTGATATGTAAAATCCTTTACTTTATTGAACTTTTTGAAGCATACTAGCAGTGAGGGAGACATAGTTGCCATTAAGTTAAGACTGTGTTTGGTCTTTAAGTGTGTTGATGTTCGTGTCAGTTTGTAAGAATTTGTCCTGACCATTTCTCTCACATTTGGGGATTGATTTTAAAATACCTTGGCACAACATCACTGTTCTTTTGTGCCATTTAAAACAAATTTTTAGATAGGTCTTAGGCCAATGTCACAGAACAAGGCCAGAGCAATCCTGAGCATAGCTTTTGCATTTTAAATGGATTTAAAAATAATTTGACTCAAAAATTTCCCACCAATAATAAATATTCCTTATGAAGAAAAGATTCAGGTCAAGATCGTGCTTTAAAAAAGAGCTTATACAGGGTATAGCTCCTACTTTTATAATGAATGTCAAAATATTTTGACACTATTGTTTTCTATCATAAGCAGATGTTTCATCTGAAACAATTTGCAGATATCTATAAGGTTAAGGTCACCGCTTAAGGTCAATGATTAAATAAAGCCTATCTTGAGCACATCTCATATATTTATGGATTGATTTCTAAATGAGTTGGCACAAATAATTTCTATTGTGAGAATAAGAGGCATTTGAAAAAAAAAAATATATTATTTAGATAGTTTGAAGGACAAGGTCCTAGGTCAAGGTAAATTTTTGAAATAGAGTTTTGTCGGCTCAACATAAGTTGTTCTTAGACAACCATTTTAGTTTTAGGGTTTAAGTCAGTCTGTTAGTAAACCAGTAAGTATCAGATTGATACAAATCAAACAATAGTCCTTAGATATTACACTCGGTTTCATGCAAAGATATTAATCACAAATTTTCACTGAGTTGCAGTTCTTTCATTTAATTCTTGGCAAGTAAATTACTATAATTGTAATAATAAACATATTGATAGCTCTGCCGAAAACAGTTGAAACTCCCTACATGTTTATAGGGAGTTACAACTGTTTTGCGTTGAGCCCTTGATATTCTGTACTAATCTAGTTCTAAGTAAAATATTAGTCTCTTACCTTTTTGGAAAGTATCCTAACTTTACAAATGTTTGTAAGGTTGCTTGAACTGAAAATGTTCTTCAAGCATTGAACATATTACATATACTTGGTTAGTAGAGCAGAAAAAGCTAATTTTCATTTTTTTTTTCATTTTCAGCTTAGATGTTTTTGGAAAAAACACAAGGTATTGTGATCACCTTGGTGTTGTTAATGTTGGCATTGGCTTGATAAACTTTAACCTTGGTCTTATCTGTGCTATATTGTAGATTTATTATTAAAACTTGGCATGTGTTTTCACCATCACAAGAGCTATCCAGACTTTCTAGGAAGATAACTCTTGAAATATTTTTGTAAGAGTTATGCTTTATGCTACTTAGATTTTTTGCATTATCCAGCACCTACAGCTGAGTGTTGCACTTGTAGGCAGTGCTCATGTTCAATTTTCTTTTAAATGCATCTATATTGCTTAGGCGGTTTTAAACACCATTATAGGATAATGGGGTAGATTAGATAATAAGTAATGATGAAGAATAGTATTTTCATATTTTGTCTCATTATTGTATTGTTTCTGTCTTAAAATACCATTTAACCAGAGCTATAAATATCAGACTGTTAAAATTTTTAAGAATTTGCAGAAATCTTTTCAAAATAAAACCTATGTGAAAAAAAGAAATGTCTTTGAGGTAGCAAACATTGTGGAAAAAGAAAAAAATAGCATGTTTTGAGTATCTTATCCTGTTGTTACAATATTTTCAAAGCTAATGATCTTGAATGCAGAATTTGATTTTAAAAGGTTAAGATATTGAATGTGCAGATTTAGGCCAGTATATTAGAGATAAAACTTTATTTGAAGGTCAGTTTGTGGTCCTGCATTTCAACTCTTTCCTCAGGTGCATAAGTTTTGTTTGTTTAACTCCTTAATGATAACATGATATTTGTGCATATATAAATGTGGACATTTCTCAAGTTTCTGGTGTAGACAAAGACTAGGCTGCACATGAGTGCATATTGATGGCTCGTTGCGAAACAGTTGTAACTGCCTATAAACATATAGGCAGTTACAACTGTTTTGTGCTGAGCCATTGATATGATTGGCTATACTTCATACTGAATCGGAATTATTGCTAGTGAAAAAAGTGTAAGTCTGATGACTTTAATGATATGTGCATTAAAAATCATATCAATTGTTTGGTCTGTGATATCATTTTTACGAAATATGGATTATTTTGTACAATTGTTCTATACAGTTGTTTTCCGTTTTACAGATAGTTGAATCAAAAATATATATGGGACTTAACGATTTAGTTAATGATTTTTCTATTGTTGGTTATTTGGTAAAAATCACTTTTAGCTCTAGTCGCTAAGCCAGAGGAAAGGCTTTTTTTTCATGGCATTGTGTCATAAACAAGTTAGTCTGTCAGTGCATGTGCTTATCTGGGCTAGCTCTGTATCAACACATTGGGCTGGTAATCCTTGGGTAGTGAGTTTTAACTCGACTCTCGCCAACTTTCATCTTAGATTTGACAAAAGTCAATGTGACATGTGTCATTTGTCTCCAACCATTTGGTGTATGATAAGTAAGTATGGGATGAGCAGCTTGTGGTTCGAATAAAATGTTGTGTTTGTGCTGTTGTGAAATGACAGGAAACAATGGATAGGTGCACCAGTATCTGAAAATATAATGGTGATAATGTTGAAAATGGCATTAAACGCAACACAAGCAAACAAACAAACTTTCTGTGCATTGGGCTGTACATTTTTCTGTAAAAATCTTTTGCTCAGACATTATTGCTTGAACATCAACCATATTTCAAAGGAATAGATAAAGGATAATAGTTTGTTTCAGTTTCAATAAAAATGAGACAAAATGTGAGAATTTTAGTACAAAATTCCTTTATGCCTCCTTCATCATTTTGTATGTTATTACTTAGCAAGGTCATGCCGTTTAATAGAAGCTTTCTCATGCTCCTACAAACATCCTGTGAAAGTTATAAGATAATCTGATAATATTTGTTGACTTCATTGTGTTAACAAGATTATTTTGAGGGAAAACCCATAAGGCTAAGATTAGCCCAATTTACGAAAAGAACCATAGCTATCACCCTGCAATCATCCTGTAAAAGTTTGAATTAAATCCAATGATATTTGTATACTTTTTCACATAAACAAGATAATTTTGAGGGAACATCCATTATCCACCTTATACCTTATTATCCACATTTTCACATGTTTTCTGACAGATCAGCCACATTGTCAAAAAGATCCTTCCTATGAAAGTTTTAAGTAAATTTGTGAACTTTTCCTTGTAAATAAAAATATTTGGAGCAAAAAACTCACAAGGCCCTTTTCCCTAGTTTTCTATCTGATCATCCAAATGTTCGAAAGCAACCTTTCATTTGACCCTACAATTGTCCTGTGAAAGTAAATTTGATAACATTTGCTGACTTTATGGGGTAAAAAAGAATATTTTGAGCAAGCATCTATAAGATCAGTTTTCCTGTGTATTTTAACTGATTAGCCACATTTTCAAAAGGAATCTTCCTAAATCATTCTGTGAAGTAATTCTGATGTGATTTGTGAACTGCCTCATGTGAATTAGTAATTTTGAGCAAATATGGATAAGGTTCCTTTTCTACTGTTTTATTCACAATGTAGTGAAGTGTCATGTCTAAGAACCATTACTCTACCATGCTCATTGAATAAGTTAATGCACTTCATTGTTTTTAACTTTACATTTTTGTCCAGATGGTCTCTCCTAAACCATAAGTATTAGCAACTTCAAATTTTATTCATGAGTAGATCAAGATGTGCAGAATTGTCTTTTGCAAGAATCATAAGTCTACCATAACTCTTGATTAAGTTATTGACCTTTGTTGATCTTACATTTATATATTTGTCCAAACCATATCTCTTAATGTGTACATTCTTCAAACTTCAAACTTAATACATTCAAAGTTCACTGATTAGAAGTGCCATGTACAAGAGCCCATACTCTGCCAAGCCCTTTTTTAAGCTCACCTGAGCAAAAAGTGCTCAAGGTGAGCTATTGTGATTGAGCTGTGTCCGACGTCAGTCGTCCAGTGTCAGGCATCCATCAACATTTAGTGCACACTCTAGAGGTCAAATTTATGGCCCAAATGTCTTGAAACTTGGTCGGTATGTTTGTCTCTATCAGCCCTCGGACGAGTTTGAAATTGGTCCAGTGGGGTAAAAAAAGCTAGGTCACAGGGTCAAATTTTAGAAAAAGCTTTTGTGCACCCTAGATGCCATATTTTTGGCCCAAATGTCTTGAAACTTGGTCAGAATGGTTTTGTCCATATGATTTCTGGACAAGTCTGAAAATGGGTCAAGTGGGTAAAAAACTTAATTGGGGTCAAATACTAGGTCATGGGTCAAATCTTAGCAAAAGCTCGTGTGCACTCTATAGACAATATTCTTCACCGAAATGTCATGCAAATTGATCAGAATGATTGTCTGTATCTTATCTTTTACAAGTTAGGTGGTGTCAAAAACTAGGTCGCGGTGTCAAATCTTAGAAAAAATTTGTGATCTCTCTAGGTGCCACAAGTTAGCCTAAATGTCTTGAAACTTGTTTCGAAGTTCGTTTATGATTGAAATCTTGGGCAAGTTCAAAATTGGGTAAAGGAGGATCAAGAACTAGGTCATGGGATCAAATTGTTCCCTATTGATGAGTGTTTGAGTTTTTTTGAAAGAAATTTGAGATTAACTCAAAGGTCAAGGTCACACCTCAAGGTCAAATGTAAGAAATATTTTTATCTGGAGCTAAAGTCTAATTTTTGCAGGCTCATGAGAAGTTTGGACAAAACATTAAGGCAAAAGAAATGAATGCTGAACACCAGTATTTTCTCCTTTTCACTCTTTAATCTCTGTGTCTTTCAGAATTAAGCTTTAGATATGGAACAATTGTAATTCACAAAATCATCTAGCTGGTTTTGGTATCTATTCAGCTCTTTGATAATATTTGAAACTAATCTAATGCATGATTAAATTTTAAATCAGCCTCAGGTGAGTAATTTATATCATCTTGGCCCTCATTATTTTAGATAATAAAAGTTATAGTATTACAAAATATCAACATATTGCCATCTTGAAATTCAATTCAATCACTTTAAGGATGCCATTTTTGACAAACCTCTGCATACTTCAGGATATAACTCATCTTTGGAAAAGAGAAGAAATTACGAGTAAGGAGCAAATTCTATTTTGACAAACTATATTAAATTGCCAATGGGTTTTTGGACTGGCCCAAAGTGCCAAATAGGGCAGATAAGATGAAAAATGAAGAACTGTATCTATATGTGTATATGTTGTAGAATCCATAAAAGGCTTAAATAAAACAGCATGTCTTACAAAAGGCAATTTCTCCTTCACTCACAATGTTCTAATATTTTTATAAATTTACTTTCCAGATGCTTTTCAAATATAGATTGTCTGGGAATTGAATAAATTTAGTCCTGAGTGTTGAATGTAAATTCTGTACATTTATTTGGATGATTTATTTTAGAATTGGAAGGGTCTGAGTCCAAAACTATCAGGTTCGATCCCCTTCGGCGGCAATTATTCTTTCGGGCTATTTTGTCTCTCACCAATGGGTTAATAATTGTAGACCTATGTGAGATAGCAGCTGGAGGCTAGGAAAGGATGTGGTGGTTGTACTGGTGAGAGAAATACCAGGAAACCATTGTTAGGTGCTCCAGCCACCGCAATATAACTGAAAAAATTTTGAAAGTGGCGTAAAACCCCATTCAATCAATCAATCAGATTTGAACAGAGACTTTAGGTATGTAGATACCTTTTTAGTGCATTATGAAGACTCTGATCAGACTGTGCACATGCACAGGCTGATCTGAGGTTTCACATTACCCTCATGGTAAATTGTTGGAAATGTCAAGAACTGGTTCATATGAAATGCCGATATGTTTATAAACTTTAACAAAAGTTTTGCAATGACCCTTCAAATTATATGAATGTCCCTTTAAGACAGGTTTAGATGTGAGTGAGTGGTTATCATTGAGACAAGTTAATAAGTTTGAGTGCAAAATCATTCTAAATGCTCATGCTTATTATCCCTTTTACAACAGTATTACTTTATCTACACCATTGTGACTTTACTTTTGATCCAGCTAGACTGACCAGGATTAAAATAGGATTTATCAATTAATGCTTTTGGCCAAGAAGTGGTAAGTATTTCAGTTTTTTTTTTTTTTAATTTTAAATGTTTTCAGAGACAGCTGTGTAGATCATGACTTGCCTTGCATTCAGGATGACAAAATGGCTCTGAACTATTTGCAAATTATACCCAGCTTTGCACATATGTGCATATGCAAAGCTAGGTTAAATTTGTAGACAGTAACAATATGAGTGCAAATAATTGAACTGAAAAAGAGACAGTATAATAGCAATTAATTTTTGGATAATAAGTGAGTTTTCATGTGCTTTTTGACCTAACATTATAAAGTAGAGTCCCAAATGATTAAGAAACTAAGGCTTTTTAGCTCTACTGTTGGTAGAATAGGGGTGGCTATAAATATTCCTCACCCAGGCATCAGCATTGGCATCGGCATCAGTGTGATGCTTTGGTTACTTTTTACGTGTAACTGTGTCAAATCTCTGTTTCTAGTAAAGCTATTGCTTGGAAATTCTGCACATGCTTCTTTGGCAAAAAAGTCAAGCCTCTTGACAAAGATCCACCAGGTTGTTACTGAATTTAGTAGAATTTTTACCCTTTTCAGACTTAGAAACTTTTGATAAAGTCTATACATGCAAATTTAGTACTGGTATATCTCTTACATCTCTGTAACTAATAAAAATATTGCTTGGAAACTTTGCACATGCTTCCTTGGCAATAATGCCATGCTCTTGACAAAGACTAATTTCTCTGATACTGAATATAATGGAATTTTCAGATGTCGACATAGATTTGCTCTTTCTATCCAGCACTGGGAATGGTCAGGCTTCGCTATCCTCCGACAGCTCTTATTATTTTGCCTTGTTTAAGAAGGGAGCATATATGTGTTACTGAGTAACTTGTAAGATTATGAGTTGCCTCCCTTGTTTCAAAAAAAGTATTTAAAAAGGAAAAGATTTGTACCTATAGAATTGAAGCACCAGTGGGAAAGACTGACCTGTTGGACAAAAATTTATAAACATACATACTGATTATTAATGTTTGTATCTATTGAACCCAAATAGAGAATTAAAATTTGTGTTTAAAATCACAGAAATAGAAGCAATCTTATATGAAATGTGCAAGATAATACACATACAGTGTAAGGCATGCTGATTTTCCCATTTTTAGCTCTCCTGGGATGTAAGGCTCATAAGAGCCATTGTCATACCCTCGGGTGTGGACATCTGCATAAGTGTTGGCATCAGCTTTGGTGTCGGTGTCCGCATGTAGTTAAGGTTTTTTATTTCTATCAATATTTACCCTAGAGGCTTTATATTTTACAGAAACACTAATTAGGGTATAAGCTTTCATTTGAGACAAGCACCCACATCAAAATAACCTTGTGACAGTGACCTTGACCCTTTTTAAAAAACTAAACTAAAAACTTTAACCAAAAAGCTTTAACCAAAAACTTAAACTGTGCTTATATTTTCTGAATGGGACCTCATTACTCCATTTACACACTCACCAGCTGATAGGCTTTCATCAGAGACCAAGTGCCTTGATGTTTTGACCTTGACCTTTTATGGACTTAGAAAAACTTTAACTAAAAACTTAACTTTAACTAAAACTGAAACCAAAAAACTTTAACCTTGCTTATATTTTCTTAATGTCTTACATAGGTACATCCTTCCTTCATGCACACACTCACTAGGTGATAGGCTTTCACCAGAGACTAAGCTCCTTGATATTTTGACCTTGACCTTTTAATACTTTGATAAGAAAAATTCAAAATACCCCCTTTATCTGTATTTCTATTTTTACCAGATAGCTGCTAGTTAAAATACCCCCTTTATCTGTATTTCTATTTTTACCAGATAGCTGCTAGTTAACAGAGATGTTACTCCTACTTCTTGCCCTATTTGGTGCTGGCGGATCTGCATACCTACTGTATAAATGGTGGGCAAAGAACTGGTACCTAGATTGGTTCTATCAGTCGAGATCAACAATCATCAAAAACCTCATCCTCGATTGTGTACAGAAGAAGAAGTTTCTGATTGACGTCATTGAGGATACGGTTACAGCAAACCCCAATAAAACATTTATTATCTATAAAGACAAGCATTATTCCTATGAGTATATGGACAAGAAGGCTAATCAAGTAGCGAGGGCTGGGATTGAAGTTGGTGTGCAGCCTGGGTCAGTTATAGCTGTATTGATGTATAATGAACCGAATTTTGTCTCCACCTATCTGGGTAAGTCATATACAGTCAAACTTGTGTTAAGCGACCACTACGGGGACCACCAAAAAGCTGTCGTTTATGGGAATGGTGGCTTCATACAAAATATCATGATAAGTGTGAGTGTTCATTTTGATATCATTTATAGATTGTTGGTCAAGTCGTACTGAATCCTAGATGTTCGAACCCATTAGAATCGTCTTAATGAGACAATTCTAATGGGCTACAACATCATAAGATTCAATAATAACAAATTTTTTGATAGGAATGTCTTCTTTTTCAGAGATTTTGCTTACAGTGAAGGGGCTTTTTACGGTGGTCACTTAATAGAATTGGTCGCTTAATAGACGTGGTCGCTTGACCAATATCGACTGTACTTATCTTAACCTTCATCCACCTGAATTTAATTATTTTGCCCCTTAGTTAATGTGATTGTGGCATATTGTTTTACCAGTGTCTGTCTGTCTGTCTTTCCATCCTTCTGTCTGCAAAACTTAACAAAAAAAACCCTTAACTTTCCCAATTTTTTCAAGTCTATTCAAGGTACAGTGTTAGGATTCTATATTTGGCATGAAAATAAATCTGAAGATACCAAAGGTGAGGTGGCAGCTGTCATAGCGCAGTTGGTAGCGCGTCGGACTGTCAATCTAGAGGTCCCGGGTTCGATCCCCGACAGCGGCACTCATTCTTTCCGACTATTTGTCTCTCACCAATGGGTTGATAATCGTAGACCTATGTGAGATAGTAGCTGGAGGCTAGGAAAGAATGTGGTGGTTGTACTGGTGAGAGAAATACCAGGAAACCATTGTTAGGTGCTCCAGCCGCCGCGATATAACTGAAATAATGTTGAAAGCGGCATTAAACTCCATTCAATCAATCAATCAACCAAAGGTGAGGTCAACTGCCTAAGTCAAGATCATCTATCAAGGTCAAACTTAGCAAAACTTACAAAAAATTTTTTTTACATTTTAACCCTTGTCATGCTGATCCCGAAATATTCCTGCTTGGGCAGGAGGTATGGACAAACATCAGCCTGCACATATGTGCAGTCTGAACTTAGTCCATGCAACCTGATTTTTCTTTTTAAACCAGAAAAGTTTCAGAAATTATATTTTCAAAATCAAATGCTGACTCACAATTAGGAAATACAGAGCTTTCAGCACATTGATTTATATATAATTTTGCCAAGGTTTTTTATTCAGCAAGACAAGGGTTAAAATGACTTCAAGCCTTTTCAAGATACACACTGTTCAAATTTGGCATGTTATAGCTGTTTTTGATCTGCATCAGAAGATGATTTTAACAAATTGCCAATTTTCTCAGACTTTGGCCCATTGCTTGATTTTCCAGAAATCATTAAGTAGATCAAGCTGTCAGTATTGACTGCTGCATGCTGATCTTAGTCTACACTGTCTGACAAGCTTTATGTACAGGCCAGGAATATGTCAAGAACAGCATAGGAAAGGTTACAACACATCGCCACAGTGTGAAAAAAGCCTTGCCACTACATCTACTAAAATTTTGAAAACATACTTAAGATTAAGAAAGATTATGATTGACAATGTCAGCCAAAAATAGAATTTCATGGCTTAAAATGTTCATAATTATGAATCTGACCTATTTATGATATTTCTCATGATACTAGATCTCGTTTATATGCATCTGGTGGTACCAAGGTCAAAGTCATGTGACATGGTCAAGGTCATCTGTCTAGGTAAAAGTTCTGAATAAATTTCTATTTTTTGGGGCATTTGTACTCTACAAACACATCATATTCAAAACTTGTTAAAAAAAAAAAGAAAGAAAAAAGAGAAATTACCAAAGCCTGTGTTATGTGATAAAAAAAAAGAGTGGAGTATCCCTACATTTATTTTCTTCCGAAAAATTAAAAAAAGTGCAATAAGCATAATTCAAACAAATCTTAATTGACATTAAAACTTTGTAGAACTGAAATATTGTTGGTAAAGTGATAGTTCCTCATTTGGTCCCAAGTAATTTCTTTGTGCTCTACATTTTTTCCCTTAAAATTAATCTTTTTATGTTGTGAAGACCAAAGAAAGTATTAAAAAGCTATACTATTTTTGTTCAAGGCTTTATGAAGGTTGGTTACCAGATTGCCTACATCAACTTTAACTTGAGGTCCAGATCCCTGGCACATTGTATCAAGGCAAGTGGAGCCAATGTTCTGCTTGTTGGAGAAGGTAAAATAATTATGTTTCTCAGACAACCATTTATTGTGAGTATGGCAATTGCATAAATGAACAAGATTTTATTCTTTTATTTGGAATCAAAAAACATGTAAAACATGTCTATGACATGGGCGTAACTGCCATTACACAATATACGCAAGTGAGTAAAAGAAATAATTATCTGTTGAAAAATATCGTAGATGAATGATCAAAACAT
This sequence comes from Fragum whitleyi, assembly GCA_948146395.1. NCBI lineage: Eukaryota > Metazoa > Mollusca > Bivalvia > Cardiida > Cardiidae > Fragum > Fragum whitleyi. The sequence continues at coordinate 7,991,882 of OX411543.1, forward strand.
CGAAACTACAGCTTATTCAAGCTGTAGTTACGATGTTTTGATTATTCACTTATGTGCAAATCATAAAAAGGGGGTGGACGGAGGGCATTAATCTTTTGTCACAGCCCACATATTGTCATTACCTTATATTTTCTTTGGTTGTCGCCTTCTGAGTACGTATAAATTCCAAAGTCCTAGATACACCTATGTATGACACAAGAAAGTACAGCAACTAAACATGTGTCAAGTTTTGGCATCTTAGAAAATTGCATCTTTATAATTTAGTTCTGTATTCATTTTGATAAAAGAGCTTTCTATTGGAAAAAAATTAATCCATTTATAAAACTACTCTCAACAACTTCTCTTTACCAGGACCTCAGTTAGCCCACAATGTTGAGGAGATCCTAACAGAAATACCCAATATAATGGTGTACTATATGGGAGCCCTACCAGAACCCAAACCAGGCCCCTTTCTGTCCTGGGACCTGGTATTATCCAGAATGTCCAGTGATCCAGTGGATAAATCTGTCAGAAAACATGTAACCCTGGCTACCACCAATATGTTCATATATACCTCTGGAACTACTGGTTTGAATAGCCATTATTCAATGAAAAGATGAAGGGAACCCTTTTTTCATTTCACGGAGGTATGAATCTTAAATTCTAACCACTCTGAATTAGTGTGTTAGTGTTATTAGGATTCTAGTTTCATACCTCCGTGAATTAAAAAAAATAGTCTCTTCATTTCTTAAAATTTTATATTATGAAGCATAAAAGGAATTCTTTACCAAATTAGACTACTTTATGAGCAAGCTTATGAAAATGTATAGATTTGTTTGTTTGAATGGGGTTTTACGCCACTTCAACATTATTCTACTTATATCGCAGCGGCTGGAGCACCTAACAATGGATTCCTGGTATTTCTTACTTCAGTACTACCACCACATCCTTTCCTAGCCTCTGGCTGCTATCTCACATAGGTTGACGATTATCAACCCATTGGTGAGAGACAAATAGTTGGAAAGAATGAGTGCCGCTGTTGGGTATCCAACCTGGGACCTCTAGATTGACATTCTGACACACTACCAACTGCGCTATGATGGTGGCCGGAAAATATATAGAGGATAATAGTGTTCATTTAATTGTAAGGCTGATGTATCTTTATTGAGTGAACAACAAAGCCACAAGTGAAAAAAAGCTTTTGTTGTTCGAAATAAAAGATTTATCAATATTACATGAAAAAACAATATTTTCTTTTTTTCCAAAATGTTACAAAATGTTAAACTTTAAGACAGTTTCTCTTATAGCATGTCATTACTAGGCATCATCATGTGTTTAAGGTAATGGACCAAAAATAGTTCCCCAACAATTCAGAAGTAATGATCTTTCACAATATTAACCGAGGTTTCCCGATGATTTCATTAGGAACCTCGGTTGAATCTTTTCAAGATCATTACTTCCATAACACTTCAAAACTATTATTGGTCCACTACCTTAATGGGCCCTGCTTAGATAATGTCTAATTTGGTGGAATGTACAAAAGCAGTGATAATCTACCAGTATTTCTCCATGATCTACCAAGAAGTATTAAAGAATAAGTGAATATCCATCCTTAAAATATTCAAACAATCCATCAAAAACAAAAGAAAAGTGATATATTTCTATATTTCAGGTTTGCCTAAACCAGCTCTAGTGACCCAGTTTCGATGTTTAAAGGCAGGATTCTCCTGGAGAGCATTTGATTTCTCTTCAGAAGACATTCTATATGAGACTTTGCCTATGTATCATTCTGCAGCGCTTCTTGTTGGCTTTGCAAATGTAGCAACTATAGGTAATGTTGAACATTTAATATGGTGGATGCTTGGCCATAAAGGAATAAGTATATACAACCTTCTGTAATCATATTAATAATTTCCATTCAAAAAAAGTTATAATACATTTCATTTATATGCATAATGCAGATACCAAGGTCAAGGTTATTTGACAAGGTCAATATCATATAATCAATGTCAAACAGAAATAAACCAAACACGAACCTTATCATTTCTAAATTACTTCAAACCTATTCAAGAGTGCTCTATATAGAGTGCTCCTATTTGATATGGTGATTAATGTGGTTGATGTTCATCAATATATTTCAGTGTCATTTGACATGGTCAGGGTCATACCTTACTCTCAGACTAAGCAATTCATTACCAAAAAAAACCTTACTATTTTCAAACTCATTTAAGCATTTAAGAAGGCTTTAGCTTTGTGTTATATCTTAACGACACCCATTTGCAGATACTAAGATCAAGGTCATACAACAGCAAGGCCAAGCAGAAACTTCTTCAAAAAAGAAATTGTGGGGGCACTTATGTTTTTTTTTCTTTATATGACAGAAAGATTTCACAAAAAGTTTAACTCAGTTGGTAGCTATGTTATTTTTGAACATAAAATATTGTTTTCACTTTCTGGTATGAGTTCCTTTTGTTTGCACTGATATTTTGGCATGAAAAACTTTAACATTTGACATTTATCTGTGGTGGATGAAAATCACAAATGCTTGAATTTTGACATGTGGTCAGTGTTATCTAAACTTTTTGTGAATGTCTACAGTTGTTAGGTTTTGCAAGAATGAAGTCTCTATTATTCTTAAACTTATTACTTCAATGTGAGGTTGTCCTTCCCCTTGACTTGTATTATTGAAAAAGTTCAAGAAATCTAAAGGCCAAGCTCATAGTTGAAGGTCAAAGAACAAATTTACCCTATCTTCAAAACTCAGATACTTGAAATTGCCCTTTTCTTTCAAAATTTTCATGATTGAAAGCCTATATTTGGCATTTATACATATTTACTGATTCTTATAGCAAGGAAGTCTAGAAAGGTCAAGGGCATTTATTATGGTCATATTTTGGCAAAGCATAACCCTAAAAATCATTGTTAATTTCTTTAGGCCTTTTCAAATAACAATGCTCTTCTTTAGCAAAAATGGTCTGTTGATTCATTGATACAGATTTGCTTATACCAAGGTCAAGGTCATCTATCAAGGCCATACTGAAATATGCTGTTAAGGGTGCGTACATGCTTCCTTATACATCTTGTTACATTTTATTTCATGTAATTAATAAAGTGTGCCAAAAGAACTTTTTCAATTTACATAGTAACAAAGCATCAAAATTGAGGTTTTAGCTCAAAACTATTGTAAAGTTACTATTTATGAAATTCCAGTACTTAACAATAGTTTTTCACTGACCCTTCAATTTTTCTCCTATTTTCAGGTGCCACAATGGTACTGCGTGAGAAGTTTTCTGCCACCCATTTTTGGGAGGAGTGTAGGGAACACAATGCTACATGTTTTCAGTATATTGGAGAGATATGTAGATACCTACTGGCTAGGCCTAAAGTAAGATCACTGTAACCTTTATATAAGCTTGTTATGCAACCTTTTGCAAAAGGAAGTAATGAATTGATTGTCAAAGACTGTCCGAATATTTACAAAATGTTGAATAAATGGTGTCCCACTTTGCACTAGCTGTACTTGAGTGAAAAGCACTATGTACGAGGGTTGTTCCAAAATTGACTGGATTTTGCCTTGCAAAATTTTATTTTTTGAAGCAATCAATCTAAATTTGTTCACTGTCGGAATTCAATCCACATATGTTTATGTAAAACTGATAGAGTTATCAAACAAAGTGCGCACACATCTGCCATATAAAATTTCATGGTAACAAGTACCTGGCGCAGAAGTTGAATTATTAATATATTTGGTCTTTGTTGGTAAATATTCTTTCTCTTTTAACTGTTAAAAAACTTGAAAATAAATTCAGCTGCTGGAATAAGTATAACAAATGCCTTGTCTAAATTTGAAGTAATTTGACCCTAGCATTTTCCATAAGGTTTGTTTAAAATGTTGCTGGGTAAGTGTTTCTGAATGTTCTAGACCATGTCAACTGAATGCTGGGAATTTTGATCTTAAATAATTCTATTCGTAGTCTACAAAAGTACCGTAAGACATAAATCAAATACTTGTCATGCTGAAAGGGAATGGTTCATTCTTCCAAATACCTTTTTTTTATCAGTGAGGCACATCTTTGACCCGTGAGATAAGAGGAAGAACGGACAGAGAGAAATTTATCCTAGCAAATGTAGGGACGTCATTTGCCGAGTCTCTGGAAGATATTGGCTATTAACTAAGGGGTACCTTTCTGAGAACATTGATTTTGTACCATTCAATATTACCTTTACACAAACCATAAAAGCACAGCTTAATTACGGGAACACTGAAATTATCCTTCCATGAATAACTAGCCATGACAAGCTAAATTACACAACATCAAATGTCTAAATTCTCAACAATGTCGTTAGCGTTTGCACTGTGCACGGACACACCCAATACCTATGTATTTTTGTTTGCGTGTGAAATTAATATGTTATTGCTTCAGGTCTTGGCCAGTTTGAGCATATAAAGTATCCCTTTAATATGGGATTACTTTTTTATGCCCCCGTATCGAGAGATGGGGGCATATTGTTTTACTTGTGTCCGTCTGTCTGTCCGTCTGTCCGTCCGTCTGTCTGTCCGTCCGTCTGTCTGAAAACTTAACCTTGCCAATATCTTCAAGCCTATTCCAGATACAAAGCTAATATTTGGCATGATGATAGATCTCAATGATCCGCATCCGCTGGTACCAAAGACAAGGTCATGTGACAAGGTCAAGGTCATCTGTCAAGGTCAAACTTTGAAAACTTAACCCGAAAACTTAACCTTGCCAATATCTTCAAGCCTATTCAAGATACAAAGCTAATATTTGGCATGATGATAGATCTCAATGATCCGCATCCTCTCTGCTGGTACCAAAGTCAAGGTCATGTGACAAGGTCAAGGTCATCTGTCAAGGTCAAACTTTGAAAACTTAACCCAAAAACTTAACCTTGCCAATATCTTCAAGCCTATTCAAGATACAAAGCTAATATTTGGCTTGATGATAGATCTCAATGATCCGCATCCGCTGGTACCAAAGTCAAGGTCATGTTACAAGGTCAAGGTCATCTGTCAAGGTCAAACTTTGAAAAAAAATGCCGTTACGGGGGCATTCGTGTTTCACAAACACATCTTGTTTCACATAGTGATAAATCAGTGATGGTTCATTGACCTAATCCTGACAAAAATTGAACATCCCTCGTATTTCAATATTTAAGAATGTCACAGAAGTCCCCATAAATGTTTAAAAAATGCTATTCAAACTAAATGTAGTTACAACTGAAGGTCAAGGGTGAAAGTCACATTTCAAGGGAGACATTTTTAGGCTCGACAAGTGATGTCAGTGGACATCTGTTCTAATTATGAAATAATTTCATTTTCGTGTCGATGGGTCCACGAAAAAAGTCTGATGGAGAAATAGTTATATGCAAAATGTAAAATCCGAGGGCAGAGTCAGAGGAATTTGTTTTGCATATAACTCCTCTGCCCATCAGATTTAATTCATTGACACATCAACTCGAAAATGAAATTGTATCCATTACAACACAATGGTAATTCTAAATTTTTTTTTTTCACCCTCTTCTGGGTTTCTGGATGAAAAATTAATGAAAATGTAAGATATTGATGTTGGGAGAATTTCACAGAAAGCAAAGCACGTCATTGAGTATGTGGGTTATATGATGTCAAAAGAATCAACATTTTGGCTTAAGATAATGTTAAGTGAAAAATGGACAGGGCAGTTAAATTGCTTGAAATATTAATTTTATCGCAAATAAAGTTCTATGTAATTTCTTATTTCATATGCATTTTTAGCCATCATGTTCTGATAATTGATATTGTTATAATGCATTGTTAGTCCCCAGATGATGGTAACCATAAGATCAGGTTTGGGTATGGTAATGGACTGAGACAGGACATTTGGGCAGAGTTTCAGGACAGATTTAAGATACCAAAGATGGTGGAGTTCTATGGGGCCACAGAATGTCCCGTTATTCTGGTCAATATTTCGAACAAGACAGGTTCTTGCGGAAGGTCTTCACCATATTTGGTATGTTATCTTTATACCAATTTTTGAATTTTTCTATTTGTTCAAATTGAAAGAGGTTGCAAATGATGATTCAAAATTGATGAAAAAAGTCATATTATTTTTGTTTGGGGTAGAAAACTCTACTTACGTACTTTCTTTTTTACTGATACTTACTTTTCAAAAATGCAGACATTATAAGCTTAAAAGATTACAAAGAAAATGAGAATCATTTTAGAAAACAAAAAAAATACAAAAAGCATTGGAAAAGAGGAGAGGTAGCATTTTTTTTCTTATCACAAATTTGTTAATGAATTAGTGGGCATTTCATGAATTATATATTTTTAGCTCACCTAAGCACAATATGCACAAGGGGAGCTATTAGGATCATCCTGAGTCCTTTGTCTGTCCTGCTTTGTCCATCGTCAACAATTTAAAATAACTTCTTCTTCTTCTGAACCACTGGGCCTATTTCAATGAAACTTTGCCAGGATGCTCCGTGAGTCACCCTCTTTTAAAAGTGTTTGTGAAATTCTGATTGGCCCATAAATATGGGTGTGGTGTTTTTCACTATGAAATCTTTGAACGACATCTCCTCCTGAACCACTGGGCCAATTTCACTGAAACTTTACCAGAATGTTTCTTAAAAGACCCTTTTTTAAAATTGTCTGCAAAATTTTGATTGGCCCATAGATATGGGGGTGGCAGGGCGGGGCTTATTTTGAGCCTGAAATCCTGCAACGACATCTCCTCCTGAACCACTGGGCCAATTTTAATAAAACTTTACCAGAATGTTTCTTTGAGTGACCCTTTTCAAAAAATGTTAGCAAAATTTTGATTGGCCCATTAATATGGGTGTGGCAGGTGGGGCTTATTTTGAGCCTGAAATCTTTGAAAACCATCTCCTCCTAAACCACTTGGCCGATTTCAATGAAATTTTATCAGAATGTTCCTTTAGTGACCCTTTTTAATTTTTTTTTATGAAATTTTGATTGGCCCATTAATATGAGCGTGGCAGGTGGGGCTTATTTTGAGCCTGAAATCTTTGAAAACCATCTCCTCCTAAACCACTTGGCCGATTTCAATGAAATTTTATCAGAATGTTCCTTTAGTGACCCTTTTTAATTTTTTTTATGAAATTTTGATTGGCCTATAAATATGGGGGTGGCAGGGCAGATTTTGAGCCCGAAATCTTTGAACGACATCTCCTCTTGAACCACTGGGCCGACTTCAATGAAACTCACCTAGAATGTTTCTTAAAAGACCCTTTTTTAAAATTGTCTGCAAAATTTTGATTGGCCCATAGATATGGGGGTGGCAGGGCGGGGCTTATTTTGAGCCTGAAATCCTGCAACGACATCTCCTCCTGAACCACTGGGCCAATTTTAGTAAAACTTTACCAGAATGTTTCTTTGAGTGACCCTTTTCAAAAAATGTTAGCAAAATTTTGATTGGCCCATTAATATGGGTGTGGCAGGTGGGGCTTATTTTGAGCCTGAAATCTTTGAAAACCATCTCCTCCTAAACCACTTGGCCGATTTCAATGAAATTTTATCAGAATGTTCCTTTAGTGACCCTTTTTAAATTTTTTTTATGAAATTTTGATTGGCCCATTAATATGAGCGTGGCAGGTGGGGCTTATTTTGAGCCTGAAATCTTTGAAAACCATCTCCTCCTTAACCACTTGGCCGATTTCAATGAAATTTTATCAGAATGTTCCTTTAGTGACCCTTTTTAATTTTTTTTATGAAATTTTGATTGGCCTATAAATATGGGGGTGGCAGGGCAGATTTTGAGCCCGAAATTTTTGAACGACATCTCCTCTTGAACCACCGGGCCGACTTCAATGAAACTCACCCAGAATGTTTCTTAAAAGACCCTTTTTTAAAATTGTCTGCAAAATTTTGATTGGCCCATAAGTATGGGCATGGCAGGGGGGGGGGGGCTTATTTTGAGCCTGAAATCCTGGAACAACATCTCCTCCTGAACCACTGGGTTGATTTCAATGAAATTTTACCAGAATGTTTCTTTGAGTGACCCTTTTCAAAAATTGTTAGCAAAAGTTTGATTGCCCCATAAATATGGGGGTAGCAGGGAGGGGCTTAATTTGAGCTCCTCAGTAATAATTGGATGGGCAGCATTTATTCTCTCTTTAAAATCTTGGAATAAAATCTCCTGTTCAACAATTAGGCAAATGTGAATGTGCAAATTGTCAGAAAGTTACTTGGATGAGTTCCACTGGACCAATAAATTTCAGTTGAGCGATTTAGGGCCATCCTGGCCCTCTCGTTTTAATTTTTATATTTAATTAATCAAAATATTCCTTTAATCATATTTAGCAAAATCATAGCATTTCTTCTAACATTATTTCATTATGATTGGAACATTATTTCATTTCACACAAACTTTAATATTGTTATAAGCAACAGAATATTTGCTCAGTTATTGAATAGTGTATTAGCAGCCTTGCAGTATGAAAAAAAAAATCAAAGGGTATCCCTCTCTGTTATTACAAATGATATGAAATATATTAAGACTTTTGATCAGGAAGAAAAATCTGGAGTTTGCAGATAACTTTGATATTTTTCATGAAGTTAAGATTGTAGACTTTTCAAATTAGAAAAAGAACTTATCACAATAAATATCACAGGTGAGAAATTAGTTGAGAAAAGCGCTAGTTGTATTCTCTTCTTTCTGGATATATTTCTTAAATGCTATTTATGGTAGAATTTCAAGACAAAAGTTGGTTGTAGTTTTGAAGCATTATATATATATATATATATATTTTTTTTTTTTTTTCAAATCTAATTTGAGATTGTTGTTTTAAGGACCTGAATTATATATGATAATTCTACTTATTTTAGAGACAGAACAATCCCGCAGCTTTTGTTAAATTTGATATTGAGGCTCAGGCACCTTATAGGAACAAACATGGTAGATGTGTGCCAATCACACTAGGTAAGGGAAGAAACTCTTTACCAGAATCATACATGATTATAGAGAAGTAATCTCCCTTTGTTTACAATATAAAATTTGAGTTAGAGTTCACCAATGACAATTAATCCAAAAGGGTTATTTGGGCAATAAGCAAGGTTTCTAAGGAAAAGGAGCTGTAATTGCCATTTTCTTGTAATCATTAGACTGATGTATTTACAGTTGTGAAAAACATTCAAAACATTTATCAATATGGCTGCACAGTAAGAATGTGAATTTGTCATTAGAACATTTCTGTGCATCATTTCTTGAAGTAGGCACTTTCTGAAATATTGAAAAACAGTTTATAATGTTATAGTGTAATAGGTTACAATGAATGGGCTCTTAATTGTCATTTGATTATCTTCCAAGGCAATTCATTTTGATCTGGCAGGAGTCAAGGACACAAAGGTGAGTGATATAGGACCATAATTGTCCTCTTGTTTTTCATGGGACCTTCAAATGGTATGACAAAAAAGATAGGATCATTCAGTCGAAAGTTACAAGGTGTCTAGTAACCCATTGAGGATTTAACATATCAATTCATATGCATGTTTGTTGAATATCTGTATTTGGGGAGTAAAATTCTAATTATGTCAAAGTCAGCTGTTTCACCTTAGCCCTAAATGCAAAAAAACCAACTGTAACTTTGACTCCACACTGCCATGTCAAAAATTATTGATTATAACTGCTTTGGCTTGCATTCAGGATGACAAAAGTGTGTTAACTGTTTGTAAATTATACTCTTCTTTGCACATGCACTTGCATGCAAAGTGGGGTATCATCTGCAAACAGTTTGCACCATTTTGTCATCCTGAAGGTGGGCCTGTATTTCCAGGTGAAGTAGGATTATTGATAGTTCCCTTGATAGAAGGTAGAACAGTGTTCTCTGGGTACCTGGGTAAGAAAGAGGACAGTGAGAAGAAGATACTCTACGATGTGTTTGAGGAGGGAGATAGATACTTTAACTCTGGTGATCTCATGAGGGTTGACAGTGATTATTATGTGTACTTTACGGATAGAGTTGGCGACACTTTTAGGTATGTTTGAATTTTTAAGTTTTTAATGAAATACCTGAAGAGTGATTTAAGACTGGCCCAAATTCAAGAAAGTTACAGATGTCACAATAATTTATAGTTGATCAAAATGTGCAAAATCGTTGTCTTTCATTGTGTGTTTAAATTGAAAATAAACAGCAAAATATCAAAGAAGACATTGAGAAAAAGGGAGAAATTGCTTGAAACAAGAATTTTCTCCCTTTTCTCTCAATGTTTCCCACATAATTGATTTCAGTGCATCAAAAGTTCTGTTTATCACATGAACAGGTATATAGGATCCTGTTATTTTTGGAAATTACATAATTGAGCCTGTGCATGACATTTCTTACACTTTCACAAATGCTAAAAGCAAAGACTCTGTCCAACCTGTGCATCTGCACAGTCTCGCCAGAGTCTTCACTATGCGCTTAGTAGATGGATAATATCTCATAGTATCTGTTGACCATCAGGTAACTTTATATTTAGAGTATGTGGCTTTTTTTCTAGCCATATCTATTTTGAATGAAGTTGTTGATCTTATCTTTTTAGAGTGTCTTTGAATGGTTTGAGAGAGTGTTTTGAATTAATGAATGGAGCACTGAGTGAAAGCTATACAATGGTTTTGATCGAGATGAATGTCAATTTCAAGATGCTATTAACTGTAGCAGCTTGATGCTAGGAAAGTATGTATTGGTAGTAGTGATGCCAGAAATATCAGGAATCCATTGTTAGGTGCTCCAGCAGCTAGAAATATATGAAACATTGTTAAAAGCAGTGTAAAACCCCATTTCAACAAACAAGTGTATCTTCAGTGTAATATTCATCTGTCTTAGTCATCGAGTGAACAACAAAAGCTTTTATTTTTCATGAGTGACTTTTGTTGTTCTCCAGAGATATATTTATCAATCTTTGTTGAAAATCAAACAATTATTCTATAATTATCTCTGTTATGCGAAAAAGGAATGAAATGTTAAGTTTGAGAATTGATTCTTTTAAAAAGTTTCCTTTCACATATGATGGACCTGAAATGAGTATCTTAAGCATGAAATCTTTTGGTAATATGAAGTTCTGTAGGTGAAATTATTGACTGATAAATAACAGAGAAATTGTTGTTTTCTACCAAAAGTCAAAAATGATTTTCTATTTCAATGTTCTAGATGGAAAGGTGAGAATGTATCTACGACAGAAGTGAGTAATAGTTTAACAGAGCTGCATTTCATACATGATGCTAATGTATATGGAGTGCTCTGTCCAGGTTTGTCTAAGATATATTGCAAAAATACAGGTCTTATAAGGAGAAATAATATCCAAAATTAAACCTTTCAGTTGTAAGTACTTCTTTTCTTTAGCAGACATCAAAAATTAGGAAAAATAACACATGGTAATAATTTCCCAAACTTCAAAGAACTTAGGAAGAAATTAAGATATTTTTTTAATGAATTTATTTAAAAAAAAATATATAAATAAAAAAAAAATCAGAAAGTCGAAACTTTGAATCTTTACTTTGTTACATAAATTCTGTTTTTGATGTCCAATCATGTCTTCTATTTCTACCATCAGGCGGTGATGGACGTGCAGGCATGGCATCGCTGACCTTAACAGACACCAAGATACATAATCTATCAACAGAGATGATCAACTCATTGTCCAAACATGTAAGGGATACACTACCAGTGTACGCCAGACCAAAGTTTCTAAGGATACAGCAAGAGTTTGATATGACTTCTACATATAAACAACAGAAAATGGCTCTAGTTAGAGATGGGTTTGATATTAATGTTATCAAGGATCCAGTTTACTACCTTAACCCAGACGAACAGGCTTATCAGGTCCTTCAACAAAAAGATTATAAAATAATAATGTCTGGAAAAGTTAAATTGTGAAATAAGTGAATGTTTACTTGTAAGCATATTTTAGCCTAGCGTGACATTTCCAACAATTTCATGTATGAATAACTTTCATACATTGTGCAGCTTAGACAATCACACAATGCAATAAGAATACTTGCTAGGGGCCTGTTTAGGAGTTCAGGACCTTGGCTGTCTACAGAGCGCATAGCAAAGAATCTGGCCAGACAGTGCAGATGCACAGGCTGGCCAAGGACTTTGCTTTGCCCACATTTGAAATTATTGGAATTATCACAAACAGGCTAACTTACAAAAGAAATACATTTGAATAATTTTGTTTAACCCTAAACAAGATGTCAAAATATCAAATATATCCAAATCATAATTTTTAATAATTTGGTTCTAAATAAAGATGAGGTCAACATTTTACTTCATTCAGATAAGACAGAAGAATAAAAATATGTTTGATTACAATTATTATTTTCTGCAAATTATTCTTCTAGTGTTTTTTCTCCAAATTCTAAATGGTTCCTTGTTTGAGAAAAGGTTAGATTAACAAAAAGACTGATAGGACCTTGTCCTGCAGTGTCAACTAATCAGATGAGACAGTGAATTGTTTTGTCTGTTCTAAGAAGGAAAATATTCAGAAAGCTTGCATTAAAATGTTAACACATAGAAAATCGTCATTCAAAACCACATAACTACAGTACAGCTTTGATTAAGCTGTGGTAAAGAGATTTAAGATTTTCACAGACGATATATTGATGAGTCAGCACAGAACTTATTAGTAAGCAATTTACAATAGTTTTGAGGGACATAAAAGTTGCTTACTTACATTTTGTGAAGTTTGTTTGAAAATTGTGTAAACTTAGCCCTTGTCATGCTGATCCAGGAATATTTCTGCTTTGGCAGAAGGTTTGGACAAACATCAGCCTGCACATAAGTGCAGTCTGATATAAGTCCATACAACCTGATTTTCCTTTTTAAACCAGAAAATTTCAGATATTAAGGAAATACAGAGCTTTCAACACTTTGATTTATATATAATTTTGCCAAGGTTTTATATTCAGCATGACAAGGGTTGAGAGTAGCAATTTATAAAGTAATGAACCATTACATTTAGTTATCCTTCTCTATGGGCTCAACCACTTAGTCCAAAGAATTCCAATGTCCAACTTGTCTCACATGGACTTTCAGTTGCAGATAAGTACATCTACCAAGCAAGGCCACTTGCTCTTAGATGTAAGGTCAATTGGTAGAAAATGAATTTCAAAGAGAAATTTTTATGCCCCCGCATCGATAGATCGGGGGCATAATGTTTTACTCATGTCCGTCTGTCTGTCTGTCTGTCCGTGCTGTCTGTCCGTCTGTCTGTCCGAAAACTTAACCTTGCCAATATCTTCAAGCCTATTCAAGATACAAAGCGAATATTTGGCATGATGATAGATCTCAATGATCGGCATCTGCTGGTACCAAAGTCAAGGTCATGTGACAAGGTCAAGGTCATTTGTCAAGGTCAAACGTCCGAAAACTTAACCCGAAAACTTAACCTTGCCAATATCTTCAAGATACAAAGCTAATATTTGGCATGATGATAGATCTCAATGATCTGCATCCGCTGGTACCAAAGTCAAGGTCATGTGACAAGGTCAAGGTCATCTGTCAAGGTCAAACTTTGAAAAAAAATGCTGTTACGGGGGCATATGTGTTTCACAAACACATCTTGTTCTTAATGGATATATTGGGAGTAGAAAATATTATTGTGTATGAAGAAGATGCTATCCTAGCATTTTTTTTATTTATAATAATGTTTTCTTAGAATTTATCTATCTACATAAATTTTGATCATCGACAAGGAGAAAGTCAGCTGTTACTTGTCTACCATCAAGTTGTGGAAATCCATATTTTTTGCTCCCTTGAAACCTTTGTTATGCCCCTGCATCAATTGATTGGGAGAATATTGTTTTTGCCTCTTGTGTTTGTCTGTTTTATCTGTTTGACTTAAACTTTACCATTGGCCATTATCTTTTATTGGTGATAAGGCCTTCATAATTCACATGTGCATTGATTGTGAAAAGACCTTTCTGTAGCTACCAATTTCTAAGGTCATCAATCAATTTCAAGGTCACGTTAGTATAAAATTATAAAACTAAAACCAAAACATTGGTCAAAACTTTGCAATGCTAGGTGATAAAGCTTTCATATTTCACATGTGTATTGTTTGAGACAGGACATTTCAGTTAATACCAAAGTCAAGTCTATCGTTCAAAGTCAAGGTCAAATGTTTAAGGTCTCTATATTTCAACATAAAAACATTAACATTGGCTATAATTATTCCCCAAACCTACGAAGTAGAGGGGGTATATTGGTTTCACCATGTCTGTCTGTCTGTCCATTTGTCCATCCATCCATCCGTCTGTAGACCTTTTCGTTTCTGGACTCTAACTCAAGAACCCAGTGACCTACAATCATGAAAATTAATATAAATGTTGCTTTAGACCCAAGGAAGTGTCCCATTGTTTTGGGGTCACATAGGTCAAAGGTCAAGGTCACAGCCAGCCTTCGTTCAATTTTAGTTTCCAGACTCTAACTCGAGAACCAAGTGACCTACAATCAAGAAACTTTATGCAAATGGTGCTTATGCCCCAAGGAAGTGCCCTATTGACTTTGGGTCACATAGGTCAAGGTCACAGTCAGCATTTGTTCAATTTTCGTTCCGGACTCTAACTCGGGAATCAAGTGACCTTCAATCATGAAACTTTATGCAAATGTTGCTTATGACCCAAGGAAGTGCCCTATTGATTTTGGGTCACATAGGTCAAAGCTTTAGGTCACAGTTAATTTTTTTTATAAATTTTCATCTCTTGACTCTAACTCAAGAACCAAGCAACCTAGAATCATGAAACTTCATGCAAATGCTGTATATGACCCCAATGTTTGTTACAAACACATCCTGCACTAATGGCACTTACATTTTGACAAAGTGCTTGTGGGGGGTATAAGTCCGCTGTGTGACAGTTCTAGTTTTTTATTGGTTAGTGATAGAACCTTTGTTTTTCACATCTCTAATGCCTTTATATCAGTACCAACATGAAGGTCATTCTCCGTTTCAAGGTCAAATAAATGTAAATCAAACTTCAACATTCAGCATTACTTTGCAATGGTAAGTGATACAGTTATCATATTTCATAATTGTATTGATTGTGACAACACCTTTCAACTGATACAAATGTCAAGGCCATCGGTCAAGATTCAAGGTCACCTTATTTCAACAAAAAAAAACCTTGAACATTGGAAATAATTTTGAATTGGTAAGTGATAGAGCATTAATATTTGGCATGTCTATTGCTTGCGATGGAAATTTATATATGGACCAACTCCAAGGGTATTTCTCAAGGTGAAGGTCTTTGCAGGGTCAATTATATTAAAATATAATTTGAAATTTCCCGTTACTTTGCACTGGTAAGTCATTAAGCCTTCATATTCCACATGTGCATTTTTTGTGACAAGGCCTTGCAGTTGATAACTTTGTCGTTATCACAAGACAAGGTCACTTTGTGAAGATCACTGTTTTCAACATTGGAACTTTAATATTTCCATACTTTTTTAAAGCTCAAGAATGTAGCCTTCATATATTGCATGTAAAATTGACTGCAACAAGATGTTTTAGTGGATTTTAACACTGTTTCAAAATAGTGGCAGTCAAAAACTCATAAATGAAGTGACCTAGAACCATGATATTTTTTACAATTGTTGCCCATGATCAAAATAGTTTTTTAGTCAAGAAATGCAAGTCTCTGTCATAATTGATCTTTGTTGAAAAAAATGTTTAGTCAGCTTTGCAATAGATCTTGTTCTGATAAGAGCTGTTTAATATATAATTATCTGTGATTATTTTGGGGATAGACCATATTTTAGCATAGCATTAAGTATTGCATAATATTTGTATGAAATATATGACAATCAACATCAAAGATATTTACAAAAGAAGTTGGCATAGTTGTAAATCTAGGCAGCCCCTATATGATTCAATTAGCTACAGGTAAACCATTTATGTCACCTTATAAGGATTTGCCATCTTTGTTTTACATCCAGGAAAGGTTATAAAACTATTTTACATAAAGAAAAAGATATTTAAACTAATTTCAGAATTGTGATCGTGTTATAATGGATATTATATATTTATGTTCATGTTGGTGTGTCCATGATTAAAGTCTGAAGGGGAGGAGCTATATAGTCCGTTGGCCAGGTTGGCACCATGCACCCCGTAAGGCTTCTCCAAGAGTGGTATGGAAATGTTCATTGGACCACCCTGGGTGTGAGTCAAGATGTTAACAGGTGATACATGTATTTGGTGTCCCAACTGCCATTTAGGATGATTTTCTAAATGTCAGCCAAGGAAAATTCATTTTATCTTTGATACACTATATGAGGAAATTTATACTCTGAAGCTTTTTTGGGGGACCGGAACATGTCTAGTCTGTGTTCTTGTACAAGTGTCTATAACTTAATATGTTCTTGAAGATTCCTACTTCCAAAACAGGAGTTGGCAGCCAGTTCTGAATGCCCTGAGGCAAAAGTATTCACCATGTACTACACCATAGATCCTAAAGTAGAGTACAATGATATTGTCGACAGTTGATATTTTAGGTTACGACTGCCTCTTTAGTGTTTTTCTTAATGGCAGCCAATAAAAATATAAATTAACCTGGCAGATCTTTACAGACATCCTTAGAAAATAATTCACGTTTAATGACCAAAACATGTAATTTTTATGTTTTCAGTACAAGATCTATCAGACATACATGTATTCTGTTTGGAGATCCATACATCTTCTTTGAGAGATGGCAGCAAGTTTAGGATAGGAACTTTGCTATTTTTTTGTTTCAATCTATAAGAGATAATGGTTCACCATGTACTTAGCCAAAATCCCCTCTGATTGTGCCATAATGTTAATTCAAAACCCCTAAGGATGAATTAAGTTGTTTACTGTCTATGTTTTGGATCCTGACTGCTGTTTTGGGATGTTTTGCTAAATTGTAGCAAATGAAAAAAACAAATTAATAATTAGTAACACTATGCATATCAGCAACCTTAAATTTTAAATAATCTTTTAGGACTAAAACATTTGTATTCAGTGTTCTTGCTACCAACTAAATAATCTAAAGTCTATTTGAAGATCAAACATGCAGAATGGTAGATGGCAGCCAGTTTGAAATATGAAATTTGCAAATTTTTGGTTGCAGTCCATGAGTCTATTCACCATCCTAAAAGCCCTGTCTGAGAGTACAAAGGAATAGTTTATCGTTTTTACTGAGTGAGAATCAAAAAGCTTTCAATATTTTTAGGTCTCTTATTGCCTTTCATCACGTTTTTAGCTCACCTGAGCACGAAGTGCTCAAGGGAGCTATTGTGATCGATCGTTGTCCGGCGTCCGTCTGTCCATCTGTCCGTCATGGCGTCAACTCTTTCT
Source organism: Fragum whitleyi (assembly GCA_948146395.1). Classification (NCBI taxonomy): domain Eukaryota; kingdom Metazoa; phylum Mollusca; class Bivalvia; order Cardiida; family Cardiidae; genus Fragum; species Fragum whitleyi. The sequence continues at coordinate 8,009,175 of OX411543.1, forward strand.
TTAAACGACATCTCCTCCTAAACTTATGGGTCAAAATCAACCAAACTTGGCAGAAATATTCCTTGGGTGGTCCCTTATGAAAATTGCTCAAATGGAAAGGATCCGTGCCATATCACGGGAAAAGGGGCCTTAATGACAAATTTCTTGTTTTCACTCTAGAAGCCACAAATATGGTCCAATCTTCATGAAACTTGGTCAGAATGTTTGTTAGGTCATGAGGATGAAGTCTATTGAAAATGGGAAGGATCCGTGCCATTTCACAGAAAAAGCCGCCATAATGACAATTTTGTCAACAATATCTTTAAACGACATCTCCTCCTAAACTTATGGGTTAAAATCAACCAAACTTGGCAGCAAAATTCCTTTGGTGGTCCCTTATGAAAATTGCTCAAATGGAAAGGATCCGTGCCATATCATCGGAAAAGGGGCCCTAATGACAAATTTCTTGTTTTCACTCTAGAAGCCAAAAATATAGTCCAATCTTCATGAAACTTGGTCAGAATGTTTGTTAGGTCATGAGGATGGAGTCTATTGAAAATGGGAAGGATCCGTGCCATATCACGGAAAAATGCGCCTTAATGACAATTTTGTCAACAATATCTTTAAACAACATCTCCTCCTAAACTTATGGGTTAAAATCAACCAAACTTGGCAAAAATATTCCTTGGGTGGTCCCTTATGAAAATTGCTCAAATGGAAAGGATCCGTGCCATATCACGGGAAAAGGGGCCTTAATGACAAATTTCTTGTTTTCACTCTAGAAGCCACAAATATAGTCCAATCTTCATGAAACTTGGTCAGAATGTTTGTTAGGTCATGAGGATGAAGTCTATTGAAAATGGGAAGGATCCGTGCCATTTCACAGAAAAAGCCGCCATAATGACAATTTTGTCAACAATATCTTTAAACAACATCTCCTCCTAAACTTATGGGTTAAAATCAACCAAACTTGGCAGCAAAATTCCTTTGGTGGTCCCTTATGAAAATTGCTCAAATGGAAAGGATCCGTGCCATATCATCGGAAAAGGGGCCCTAATGACAAATTTCTTGTTTTCACTCTAGAAGCCAAAAATATAGTCCAATCTTCATGAAACTTGGTCAGAATGTTTGTTAGGTCATGAGGATGGAGTCTATTGAAAATGGGAAGGATCCGTGCCATATCACGGAAAAATGCGCCTTAATGACAATTTTGTCAACAATATCTTTAAACAACATCTCCTCCTAAACTTATGGGTTAAAATCAACCAAACTTGGCAAAAATATTCCTTGGGTGGTCCCTTATGAAAATTGCTCAAATGGAAAGGATCCGTGCCATATCACAGGAAAAGGGGCCTTAATGACAAATTTCTTGTTTTCACTCTAGAAGCCAAAAATATAGTCCAATCTTCATGAAACTTGGTCAGAATGTTTGTTAGGTCATGAGGATGAAGTCTATTGAAAATGGGAAGGATCCGTGCCATTTCACAGAAAAAGCCGCCATAATGACAATTTTTTTGTTTACTCTCTAGAAGCCACAAATATGGTCCAATCATCATGAAACTTTGTCAGAATGTTTGTTATGTCATGAGGATGAACTCATTTGAAAATGGGAAGTATATGTGCCATATCACGGGAAAAGGGGCCTTAATGACAATTTTCTCGAAAGAGCTCCAAACGCCACAAATATAGTCCAATCTTCATGAAACTTGATCAAAATGTTTGCCAGGTCACAAGAATGAACTCTTGAAAATGGGAAGGTTCATGCCATATCATAGGAAATGGAGTCTTAATGATAATTTACTTAAATATCAGGTGAGCGATTTAGGGCCCTCAGGGTCCTCTTGTTCTAGATGACAGCCAAAAAATGCAAACATTACATCCCTATGCAACATTGGTTCATATTTGATCTTATTTTAAGGTTCAAAAAACCCAAGTTTAGCCTTTCTCTTATCATTTCTTAAGTTCAGTGTCTAATAGCCAACCAAACTGAATTGGAGATGACAGCCAATATTAAACATGTGTTTTGCTTATTTAACAAAGTCTGTGAGACTTGTTTGGAAGCCATGTCATTCCTGGGGAGGGGTAGGTTTATGGGGTTGTTCACGAAATATCCTTGATATAAAAATTCAGTCTTTTTTGTTTCACCTGGAGGATTAGGATTTTTAGATAATCTCTGAGAAGATACATGAATATGATGAAATCAAACGATGCCTATATAGAGCCTCCTGGTTAATTTAAGAAAACACTAAGAAAAGCAGTCATGATCCAAAGTATCGACTATTAACAACTTGATTTGAACTCGGGAAGAACACATCAACAATATCATAGAACTATGCGATAGAATCTTTGGTGCAGTACATAGTGAACACTCTTTCCTCCTGGCATTCAACGAAAAATTAGCGAATTCTGTCTAGAACTTGTTACCATCTCCTGTTTAGGAAGTCGGAATCTTCATAAACATATTAAGTTATAGACACTTTTTCAAGAACACACACTAGACATGTTTCGGTCCTCCAAAAGCTTTAGAATGTAAATATCCCTATGTATTGAATCAAAGGTAAAATGAAAATGATATTGGCTGCCATCTAGCAAAACCACTTTAAATGGCAGTCTTCCTGGCCCATGGACTATATCTAATATGCAAATCATTTAATTTTCATGCTTTTAAGGTAGCAATGGAAACATGACGCCATTTTTTTTCGCCTGATTATTTTTTACATATGTTGTAGATTAATATTGTATATTCATAATGTAACGAACCGAGCAGATAGACAGACGTGATTCATTCAGATAAAAGGATCCTTAACCCTAAATGGGTCGACACTGTATATATAGACTACAATTAGCCATTTAACTATGGGCCAGTCTCTCTCATTTGCATGCAAATTACCCTCCTTTAAATAGGTACATTACTCTCTCCTCCGAGAACACTTGTCCCAAGTCTTGTCTTGGCCTGGCAGACCCGTGAGTGAGGCAACCTCGGTCTGGAAGTTGTCATTATGCAAACTCTGCATAAAAATGTCTATAATTACAGTAGCTGCACTCGGAAACAGCAACGCAGAAGGCATAAACATTAAATGCGTTGCAATTTATTGCATTTATTTCACATCTATCTTCAAATTTATCAAAGCTCAATCTCATGCGTCTCATTCGAAGCAAATTGCGTTTTTTGGGATAAAAATCGCTTAATTATTTCCGAAAAAATGGAAAATGACTGAATTTTGTCCTTAAAAAATGGTCCGCCCTTTGATGACGTCATTGCGTCAACTGTATGCTATGAAATTCCTTTTAATGACCGACTCATGAAAGCGTATATTTTAAAGTTCGATTTTAAACCACTAGGCAAGGTTTGCAGTCATTTTGAAATTTTGACCTGCATTGACCCGTAGTTACCTTAATCCTCCTCCAACAGACCATATTCGTGGACACATGAACGCGAAAATAAAATTATATCATAAATATGCGAGGGTTTTTTTGTGACGGAGGCGGGGCCAGAATTCCATTGTTTTTTAAGCGCCAAACAAGTTGTTCTTTGAAAACATACGATTGAAAAATATGAACATAGGCGTCCGATGTGTATGATGTGTTGACACATAGCTTGGTATAGCGCTGTTTTATTGACCCGAATTTGACTCCTGCTATTTAGATGAATGAGATCTCATAATTCCTACTCGACTTTGCATTCATAGGAATGAATGACAAAAGGTTTTGAATGTAATGTATATCTTGTTTATTGATGAAATACTATATAGTATGTCGGTAATTGTTATTTAAGCATTTTTCCCAAAGAGGTCAAATTCGGGTCAAATTAACCAAAGTATACTGGTTTTCTCCGTGTAATATGTTATATATATCTTTTAGTTACAACGCGGTATTTGAACATACTTTTGAAATCAAGTCATATACGCTTTTCATGCGCCTGTGCGGTGAGTACGCGGCAACCACAGAGATAACTTCCAACCTTTCCCTATGCAGTTCGAGGCCTTCAATTAGTTCCAAACCATATCGCGGTCACTACGGTACCGGCGCAACAACTATCCAATGATTTGACTTCATGTCTGCAAGCAACGGCCTTAGTTTATTCGACCAGAATTTGAACTCTGTGGCAAAAAAGCTTAAATAACAATTACCGACATATTTTTTTCAATTAACAAAATATCTTTTACATGCAATACCGTTTGCTATTCGTTCCTATGAAAGCACGTGCAAAGCCGAGTAGGAATAATTAGATTTTTATTAATTTAAATAGCAGTGGTCAGGTCCGGGTCAAAAAACCGCACCATACACCGTGTGACTCTGCATGGCCGCTTTCCGATTTTGGTTGTATGACTAGTTTACAGTCGCTGTAGACAAGTTTCCATAGAGAAAAGCTTCATGAATATCAAACGAAGTAAGTAGTGTGTGTAATAAAATTAAAGGAAACGATAAATTTTATTCGAATTTGAATATTGTAACATATATCTCGTCTCGATAGACCTACAAAATGATTACTTCAGCCTTTAAACTTCCTTAACCGTTGGAATAAGACAGAAGACATCAGTTTTAATTTTGCTGCGTCTCATTCCAGACAAATAAAAGTGCAAAGATTTAATGAAACAATTTGTCAAAGGCCTTTGTCACACAACAAAGAACCTCTTTTTCTGAAAGAGAAAAAAACTCGACATTCTTTAACCTTCTCCATTTTCTAAATAGAAAAATTAAAATTGACCACGAAAGTCAAACATTAACCACCTTCGTTTTATCGACTCATCCCATTGCAAATTGGAAGGATTATCACTATTTTAACAACGGTCATTATTGTAGTCTTTGAACAGTCTGAAAAAGAATTATGGACAACTACGTAAGACTGAGCTGCATCAGAAGATATTCGGATTTCTCATTTGTAAGAATTTGAATGAGTGGTCATTGAATACCGAAATTATTAAACGAGTCATCTATAAACAGATAAAAACGAGACTGTGCCGTATTACGGAGGATGATCCCAGAATGTTTATATTGTGCAAATTTCCGATGGTGTCGAGGATGTAGAATTTAAACTGTAGGTCTACTCATGAACCTTCATGTGATTACTATGTTGACCTAATTTGAGACGCACCAGGGCAGCGAAATTTCAGAAAATTGGCACGTTATCGGGCAACGTAAGCAAAGCGTTACGTTTGGTATTGATAAGTAAGAAAACCAACTACTTATGGTAAAATTTTGATAAAATACTTAATACCTAAGACTTCGTTGTATTGGCTATCGGACACGGTAAAATCTTCACCCTAAATTATCAAGTGTTTTCTCATTTTTTTTCTTTTTGTATAAACAAGTAACACACTTCTTGTATAAAAAAGAACATCATTAATTCGAAGAAAAGTTGAGTTCATTTTCTTAGTTCGATTGAAATGCAGATGAACGATCAAGGACCGTCGAGTCACATTGTTGTTATGATGTCGATATTTCATTTAATATTGTCAAAACAACCATAAAAAAGGCTCACAAAAAAAAAGATAAAAAAATAGAAGATGTAATCGACGAAGAAAAGAAAAAAAAAGGTAATACTAAAACTTTACGTTTTATTCACGTGTCTATATATATATATTTTTTTTAATCTTGGCATCGAATTCAGTAATAGATTGGAGGTACTCTAAGATGGACTCAACAAATGCAAAGTCAACCGAAAGCAAATTTTACAAAACTGGGGTAAAACGCGTAAATATGAAATATGTATATAACTTAACGATTTGTTCATTACTAAGGAAAATTCCATCTTGCACCCCCAGACTCATTTTATATCCAATATCGGTCATTCTTCGGATCTTTGGAGAATGCCTAGGGGAGCACTTAATTACTTTCTCTCTTTATTTTCAAATTTTGTCGTCTGGACTTCTCAATACTTTCTTTACCGAACAGAAAATATACATTTGATGGAAAATGAATTACTCTTTGGTAGGTTTATATCCTACACTGTATGACAAACTAAAATACCATCTAGAATATCGTTGGTTGTCTGCTACAGTGAAAACTATAGTGCAATTGACACTCATACCGATCAATACCATTCCAAACCGCTCACTTAGCGCTCCATTTATTCACTCATTCCAAACACTTAAGCCATTCAAAAACGCTGCAAACTCATTGTAAATGATAGAATTGATAAAATGATTCGAAACAAATAAAGCTAAAAGGAAACTCGAATTCACTGATATAATTAAAATCGTAACGGTTGGTTGGTTCTTGACGAAACAGGAATCTATCTATAGAATTTGTATGCATTATAGCTCACATGAGCACGAATCTTCTCCTCCTTAACCGGTGGGCCAATCCTGATGAAACTTGACAGGGATGTTCGTTGGTTCAAGTTCTACCAAAGTTGTTCAAATCATTGAAATCCACCCTTAACAATCCCTTTATCCTTAACAAAATGGGGGAAAACCTTCAAAAATCTTCTTCTCTGAACCAGAAGGCAGACAGCTTTCATATTTGGCATGTAGCATCATCTAGTGGACCTCTACCAAGTTTGTTCATATCAAGACCCTGGGGTTATATTTGGACATCACCCAGGGTGCAACCCTTTTAACATAGAATATCAAGACCCTGGGTCATATTTGGACTCCACATGGGCGCAACCCTTTTTAGCTCACCTGATCACGAAGGCTGAAAATAGGAAAATAATTAAAAAAAAATCTTTTCTAAAACAAGAAGGCGGATGGGTTTCATATTTAGTATGTAGCATCATCTAGTGGACCTTTACCAAGTTTGTTCATATCAAAACTCTGAGGTCAAATTTGGGCTAAACCCGGGCACATTCCTTTTTACAATTCACATTATAAGGAGCTTTCCGTAAAAATTTCGGCATGTCTTCGTGATGTTTATATACCATGCCGCATCATGGAAAAAAGAGCCACCCATGAAAAGATTTTCGTAACGTCATAAACTATGACTATTACAATAAACCGACTCAAGTATTCTTTCTTCACTGCTCTATTGCGGAGGTGGAAGTTTGTTTCTGTATGGCTCATTTAGTAGGGAGGAGGAATCAATTTGAAATCATGTAGATTGAGATTCGCACTTGACCGTGCCACTAGACACGCTATTATATCCTAGGGCGAGGTATTTCAGAGCTCCGCCATAATACAATACCAATTCTCTATTATCAGTTTAAAAAGTATTGTAGATAACCAAAAAGCGGTTGAATGAGGGAGCTTTGTCCTGTGTTACTGGATAGTTCAAAGGGGGCTTAAAAACTACCGCAAATTATAATCCAACTGCGTCAGCGTCAGTCTACAGGATGCAGTCTGTTATTTGAGCTTTTAGGAAGTCTTGATAAATACCCACAAAGCTACTGATATGGATAAAGGAGGTATTTTGGATATCAGATTAATTTACTTTGATAATACTTGCACAAATCCTACTTTGTGTCGAGTTGATTTAAATGCGTACCCACAACATAGGGTTTCAATAAAGATTTTAGACTGACATTACTCCCTCTTATTAATACCTCTGCTCGAAAACAGTTATAATGAAGCTACAGAACTGAGCTCTGACGTAGGCGCCGAGTCCATGGCCATAGGTTACTCGGGCATAATTGGAAAGCAAATGATAGGAATTTAACATTGTCCATTCACTGAAATTGTGAAAGTACATGTTTGGGTGAACCTTATGTTGTAAGACAAGCAATAACGTTGGTTTAAAAGGTAAACTTTAAACTTTCTGAATGCATTATTTTAACCTGGTTTATCCATTTCGAACAAATGACACGAGAATCTAACTGTAAAATGTTGATTTTACGGCTCACCGCGCAAAATCTACATATACTAGCGCATTTTTACGGAAATTTTATTTAGTGACAACCGCGTATCGTTCCGAGCAGGGCTTCCAAATTACCAAAGGCGTGTTGCATTTCATTTAGATATCCATTAGTATACAATCGCAATTGATTATCAGCATTAAGAAATATCTCGCAACGAAGGACGAAGGAAATGAGTAATTAAACGTTCTGTAAAATTTCAAAAGATCTTGATTTTAAACTTAATTTTGTTTGAGAGTTTGAATGGAACAAATTTGAGAAATGCTTTTTTAAAGCTACGTCGGTCTTTCCAACTAGAGCTTTTCATGGTTTAGGTGACAGTTGTAATAAAAAAATTCCCAAAGAACCTTTCAACACCAGGGGCCAGTTTCATGAAAACATTTAGGACGTATTTTTGTCTAACTGATGACTTTCGAAACATTACCAACAACAATCAATTTACATAGGTATAGATAGACTGATTACATGAATTTTGAAAAAAATATTTGGTAAGTCATAGGTAGGACAAAAATGCTTCTTAAATGGTTAAATGAAACAGGCCCCTGAATATATATATATATATATATATATATATATATATATATATATATATATATATATATATATATATATATATATATATATATATATATATATATATATATATATATATATATATATATATATATATATATATATTGGGGTTACTTGAAAATTAGAATAAACAGGTTCAATTATCGTCATCCCGAAAAAGGATAGAAGACGAGTTATCTTTCTTGCGATGTTCTTCCAAATGAAATTTCAAAGCCGCAAAAACTGTTTATTTATGAAATTTTTCACTGTTAATCACTTTTTTGCAACCGAATATCATCATTACATCGATTTTAGATTGATTGATTGATTGATTGAATGGAGTTTTACGCCGCATTCAACATTTTTCCAGAAATATCGCGGCGACTGGAGCACCTAACAATGGTTTCCTGGAATTTCTCTCACCAGTACAACCACCACATTCTTTCCTAGCCTCCAGCTGCTATCTCACATAGGTCTACGATTATCAACCCATTGGTGAGAGACAAATAGTCGGAAAGAATGAGTGCCGCCGTCAGGGATCGAACACATCGATTTTAGACTGATTGGTTTTAATTTTTGATTGATTTTTTCATTACTCTTTATGCTCATTTCGTTTCATGACGTGTTAACCGGAGCATCACATAAAGAATTTTTTTTCGGGAAAACACGTTTAAATAACAAATCAAGTTATTTCATGCACAACTGGATCGAATGTTGACTTTCGATTTTTCATTCTGCTATTCTGCCATTCTGCCAACTTCATTCTGTCAGCAGTATAGCAGAATGAAATTTCAATTGGGCGAAAATTGTTTGATTATGATATTTTTAACTCTCAATCACTTTTATTGCAATCCAATATCATTTTTACATCGATTTTAGACCTATAGGTTTTATTATTTGATTGATTTTCTCATTAGTTTCGATTTGGATTTTGTTACTGGGCATGTTAACTGGCGCGTGATATAAAGATTTTTACGGTAAAATCGTTGAAAACACGTTAAACAAGAAATCAAGTTATTTCATGCACAAATTGATCGAATCTTGATTTTGGCTTTTTCATTCTGCTATTCTGCCATTCTGCCAACTTCATTCTGCCAACCCCTTTCTGCTATTCTGCTTTTCTGCCATTCTCCAAGACACAGTTAGTTACAATCGTGGAATTGACATCCATCTCAATCAAAACCATACTGAATCACCCACTCAGCGCTCAAATCATTCATTCAAAACACCCACTAAAACCATTTAAAAACGCCCCAAAATCACTAAAATGATAAGATCAACAGCTTCATAAAAAATAAATATATCTAGATAAAAATGCGACTTCACTGACATAAATAAAATTGTAAGCGTCTGATTGGTTCTTGAAGGAATAGGAAGCTATTTATAGAACTTGTATGCATATCTTATTAAAAGGGGTAATAAATATCACTAATTTTGTTCATCATTAACAAAATTGGCGATATTGATTAACCCCCCCCCCCCCTTAAATTTTACTCAAGCTTCACTCCTCCCGCGCATTCAATTTCATTCCAAAATAATTCCAATAATATTCTTAACTGTCTTTTGAGGCTGGCTGCATTACTCTTTGAATGACCTTCGTAGCTTAAGTGGTATGACATACATTTTGCTGTTGATATGAATACACGAATTCATCATGGGAATGACAAATCTTCCAAATGGAAAAAAATGAAGAAAAAAAAAATCCGAAAAAGATGCAAAGTTGTTCTTCTTTATTATTCGAAATTAAATCCAGTCGAAAGTGAAAGACGTTGCAGACGACAACAAAAATTAGTGCAATTTGAAATGAAAATGGAAAAAAAATTGTGGAAGAAGATACTGTTGGAAAGGAGAAATTGCTTTTAACAAACCATTTTTTCTTTTATTTAATAACTTCGTTAATAAATACTGTGGCGAAAAATCCAGGGACCGTTTATAAAAGGGTAAAACTACAAATAAGGACTTTTCACAGAGAAACGTTTCAAGCGATTCCATGATTGTTTAATCGCATCGTAAATACGGCTAAACTTTGTCTTGATCAACTTGGAATTACTTACCGTTCCCAAGTTTGTCTGATTTTATTACTCCCTACAGGAAATGTACGACATTCAGGGATGTTGTGGCGATTTAGCTTCCGTAAACCTTCGGTGATTGCCCACTCCAACACCAATCTGAACATTGCTCGAGCTTTTCCGTAAACTGGAAAGTACCTTGGACGTAAGTGTAGTAATTTTGGGCAATTTCTAATGTAATTCGGCTTCTGGTAGTACTCCGGTTATATATATGATAATATTGAAGAAACTCATATTTTTTAATTCTTTCCGAACCTCTGTGAAGATCTTTTAGGCATATCATAATTTGATAAAACAACAACAACAACAACAACAAAAAAAAACAAAAAAAAAAAAAAACAAAAAAAAAAAAAAAAACCAGTAAAAACACTGTTTTTTTTCAAATTTTAATATGCCCACTTTTATCGTTGACCTTGTATTATGCAACGTCATCCTTTGCGGGATCGCTGATTTTTGTGGCGTCATATAAACTCATACTCGACGCGCTTTCATTGCTGCGCCCGTATTCTTCCCGAGGTCTATTCCGTAGAATCCCCGAAGGTTCCCGATAGCTCCAACACAAACATTGTTCTTACTCATTAGTCATAGATAAGAAACATTTTGGAAAAAGATAGACTAAACGAGAATCGAGATTAATTCCAATTCCTTGATTGGTTTAAAAGAATGCAGTTATTAGATTGTCATCAAAACACATATACAACAAACAAACAAGACAGAATTTATCAAATATGTATATATCAGGGATCCGTTTAAATAAACTTCTTACGAAAAATTTAATCTTAAGTCAAAATTACAAATCGTACCTGGTGTTTTCATTCATTGCTAGATTCTGCCTTGCAATATCTCATCGAAATCGTCTTTAAAAGATGATTCCAAAGAGATGCTGCATGGTAGAATTTCATATTTAGCTACTTCTGTAGACGCAATTTTAATTTTTTGACTTACGCAAAAAATGATCGCAAGAAGCTAAGTAAAAGCAGGTCCCAGATGCGTATATAATCTAGGAACTGACATTTAATGCCTGCATTCGTATCATTTGCCAGAATCAAATCCTTATAGTGTAAAAACAAATCATCGTAACCAGAACTTGAAGACAGATGTAAATGCCACGCTTAAGAAACACAATGAAAATACTTGCCTAAAGTTTATAATTATCATGATCATTATTTATTTTATATCTATGACCAATTATAAAGGAAAAAATGACCATAAAATGACCTTAAAAGCATGCATAACTTATAGTATGTGCACTTCAATTATCAATTTATATATAATGTTATACCATGTTATACATCGGCGTAGGCTAAGTTTGAAGAATGTAAGATAGGAGTTAACGGCATGAAAATAATTTCGTACTTTAGAAGTATTATCATTCTTAGGAAAAGTTACAATAGAAATTAGCGAAGCCCATTAAAGTCTTGTTTTTTTCATTGGGTCAAGAAATCATTATATGTTTTAAAGAGTGTGACCCAAGTTTTTTTTTAAAAAATGCCAGTAATGCTTTATAATTAAAAACAGAGCGTGAATTATTCAACAAGTCCTCTTAAAGTTCCAATTATACTTGAGTATACTTTAACTAACGATTATAATACCAACTGATTCACTGTGTATCAATATAACTTGGGACCTCACATCAAAAAATAAAAAGAAAGCAGCAATCGACGCGGTTATTTGCCTATATAGCACATACGACCGAAGTGAGCAACATATGACCTTTTAGTTTGTTAGAACTACTTAGCTCATTATTTAAACTGATTAAAGAAGAAAAATTCAGAAAAAATAACTTTGAACAGGCCTAACTTTATAGCAAAAGAAAAAAGAGAGGATTCTTCTCGGGATTCGAACCCGGGGGCCCCGCGTGAATGGCGAGTATAGTAACCTTTAGGCCACCGGGACAAATCTTAATATAGGCGTTATATATCATTATATAGTTTAAATTACCACCCATTTCCCTAACAGAGAACTATGTCACTTGATTTTTGCTGAATTTACGCGAAAAGGGCCAATAAAAAGGTGTTCAAATTAAGATTTATTTTACTAAGTTTAGGAAAACAATTCACATAATCTAATAATTTCGGAGGCATGCAAAAAATGACGTTAATCTTTTCGAAGCGAGACCTACAAAGGCATTCGCCACAACTCGGTTGTTTCCGTAAGCTACTTCTACCAACACGACCCTAGATAGACTTCAAGAAAAAATGATAAATGTCAAGCTGATAAGTGTCTAAGAACAAAAAAATGTCACTACCTTCTCCAACTGTCCCTAGAAACGAATTTCCCAACAATCAGTGACCCCTCAACCAGGAAGAACCCATTTGGATTTTGAATTTAATAAAAGCTCTAAGAATAACCATTTGTACGAAGGTATTAAACGCATTATAAGTCACACATAGAAAAAGATTTAAAACACAAGAATTGTCAGGTCCTAAAGAGGCTTAATATGTCATATAACTTTTTGCACATTCCTTTACTTCAATTTCGAGTAAATGATTATTTATTGCGAGGTCAATCTGTAAGGAAAATACAACACATTTTTGAACATTTGAAAGTGGAACCTCTCATCGCACATCAATATACGTGTACACAAGGGTTTTTTTATTAGACACATTTCGAACGGGTTAATCTTAAACGTAGATCAAATTACGCTAAGGGATACGAAAATTGTATCAGGGCTCCAAGTTATAAAACTATTTTAAAGCTCAAATTAGAATTTTCTCAAATTTTAGATTAAAGCTATAATCCTTTTGTGATAATTATCAATAACAACTTTATAATATCTTTTATATCCATACATTTATTTCATCTTTAAAGATGAACAAATACTCAGACGATTTTTAATTTGAGAAAATTATCAGATGAGCAGGAAAGAATAATCTCGGACAAAGATCGTTTATCAAGTCTAAGTGTTGTAGCTGTTGCAAGGACATGATGACTTAACTTGTCTGAGAAAGCCAATAAATGTCTAACAAAGTGCTAATTGAATGGGCTACAGAATCTTTGATTACATTGTGGGTGTCCCCGTAATGCACAAGGAACAGTTAATGATGACCAAGAGTATCGAAAAAACTGTCTTATTGGCACTTGAGATGCAACCGCCATTCTCTTTAAAAAGCATTTTCCTACTTTGGTCTCGGGGGAGGTCTTTTAAATCAGACTGTATACACCCATGCCTGTTATTGAATCGACTGACCAAGTAAAAAGTGTTGTTTATTTTTCGTAAATGTATCTCACAATATGTAAATCACAAAATTCCTAAAAAGTCGTTGATCTGACGGGTGATCCCCGCGGTACTTAATTTCACTTCGATGACGGGTGGTAGCAAGCTTATATTGAAGGACAAATCTATAAATAGCTACAAGAAGAGTGACTGAGAGCTTGAAACTTTCACAGGATGATTGTATGGAAGGAAATAAGGAAGGGGTTTTTTTCGAAAAAAGGACAGATTGGTCAAAAGAATGTTCACGCAGTGGTTATTTTCTAAGCTTGTCCGATTTGTCAGAAAATGAGGAAATACGGGATTTCCATTTAACAGTTTTCGCGAAGTCCATAAATTTTATTGGAATGGCTTGAAACTTTCGCAAGATGGTTGTACGGTCACTATGAATGTATTTTTCGAAAATGTGGCCGATCTGTCTGAACATACGGGCAAAAGGGACTTATGAATTTTTGCACAAAATAAAGTTCATAATATAAAGTAAATAATATGAATATTAGTAGTTAATTAGTAGTTAGTAGTTATATAGTTAATATAAATAAAGTACATATATAAGGGGACAAAGTACAAAAAAATTGAAAAGAAAGGGGATAGAGTGTAACGTAGTCAAAGTCAAATAGAAAATTCGAGAAATAGACACTCACTAATGCTCAAAGTTATTTCAGAATAAGCCATATTTTAGCTTTACTAACCTTAGGGCAAAAGGTCCTTACGATTTTTTGCTCAAAAAAGCCTCGGTTACGCACCACATATTACAGGATATCTTTGAACATTTAACAGGAAGACAGTGGAGTCATTCAGTGGTTTCATTTAAATTGTGCCCGATTTCTTGAAAAACTAGGGAAAATGCGGATTTCAATTAAAAAGATCTCGTAAATGCGATGAAGTCCATTATAATATTGTTGGATTTGCTTGAAACTTTCTCAGGATGATTGTTTTGATAATTCGGAAAAATCCAAAAACCAAAAACAAAACAAAAAATATCAGAAAATATCAGAAAATATTGTAAATAGGACTTTTTGGATTTTTTGCGTTCACATTTACTCTCTCGAGTCCACAAATAGTATCCAATTTGCTTGAAACTTTCACACGCTGATTTTAGGGTCGTAAAGGAAGACCTTTTCAGAAGTTTGATTGATCTGTAAGGAAACACAGGATAATGGGCCTTTCTGTTTTTAGGCAACATTATAACAGATCTGCGATGAGTCCGCAAATACTATAAAATGTTGGATTTGTTTCAGGATGATTATATGGACTCTTCATTATATCTTAAGGAAGGTTGATGAAATTTCAATGAAAACACAGGAAAGGTATCCGTAAGGATGGGTGAAGGGAGAACAGTGTCCTTGATTATATTAAGCAATAACGTTCCCGACACATCGGATAAACATTGTCCTAAATATTTTATAGTCAGTAGAGCGTCTCGAGCCCTCGCGAGTTTCTTGGTTGATAATGGTCTGATATAGTTTGCATTCGTGTCTGCCATCAAGCTATAAATGTTGTCTGGTGTAACTTTATTTTCCCTGAATTATTGACAAGATTATATCATTTCATGGCAAATTTGGCGCCGTGCTTGGAATATCGTAACAGTAATTATTCATTCACAATATGGGTAAGAGACAATCTATTGAAAAAAAAAAGGTTTATAAACGACAAATTGAAAAATATTGAATTTTACGTTTCTAAATCATTAAAGGGCTTTTAAAGAATTTGAAGAGAAGCTTCTTTTCGCCTGATAATACATTAAGAATTTGAAGACAAGCTTCTTTTCGCCTGATAATACATTTATGTGATTTGGTTATTGTATCTTTTTCAAATATCTATCTATATAAAAATGCAACTAATTGATACAAGAATAGATGATTTGCGATGACGATCGTGGGAGACAAGAAAGAAAACTGCAACGACCTTGATTTCTATCCCGAATTTACACGGCAGATTGATACAAATTCGCTTACTATTTTATATCTGTCTGCTAACTAAGAACAAAAGTGCTGGCAATATCAAGGTTTGAAGTGAAAATAAATTAATAACAAATAATTCTGAAAATAAAAATGTAATTTCAAATAAAGAGTTTAATAGGCCTGTCACACTAGGACGGCGATGTCACGACGCCCTTACGGCTCTCTGAACGTTTCCAGAGCGCAAGGAGAACGCCGAAACATCACCTTGATCGCAGCAGAAGCGCGGTGAGATCGCTATGGGAACGTCGCGCAATCGCCAAGATCGCAGAAAGTCGATACAGAGCGCAACCCATCAGCACGCACTTTGAGCATGCCCCAAACAATCACCGTGAGATCGCGACGTATCAAGATCTCAGTAAGAGCGTCGTTATATCGCGGTCGCAACGCCGTGGGATCACCACAAACACCACGGATCACCACAAACGCCACAGAAGCGCAAGGACAGCGCACATAAGTGCAGTGAAAACATAGAAAGGTAATGTTTCTTGAACGGCGACTATAACTTGCGATCTACGCGATTTCACTAAGTCCCTTTGAGCTCCTACGACGATGTTTACAATTATCGTTTCATATACAAAGTGCTTACATATTCCGAAAACAACATGACGTTCATTTAATGGTGAATGAGCGGCAAAAGCATGATTTGTGTGATCGTGTAAACTTATTAGCAACACTTTTTATATTGGTATAATGTATATTCCTCTTAAGATTTTTCTCTTTTACTGTTTAGTAATCTGCTCTTTATTCTTTGCTTCAGACTTCAAATCTAGCAAGGAACTGACAATAATGATAAATTCGTATTTAAAAAGTCCATACCACCTGAGCATCGCAGTATACTTGCAGCGCGATCGCAGTAAACTCATCATGAGAGCGCGGTGCAATCGCCGTATCATTTCCATTAACGCCGTAAAACGTCGTAAAGAAGCCCATATTCGCCACAGGAACGTAACAGGAGCGGCGTGGTATCGCAATGAACGCTGCAGATTAAATCCCCCCCCCCTCCAACCGTCCGAAAAGTATGATTACTTCCGGCGATCCCACCGTCATCTGAAAAAATCTTGATCGCCGTGGAAGCGAATGATCAGTGCGACCGTCTTGTGTGACAGTCATTTTAGTTCAACGGTTGTCCCATTGTTAATAAATGCTTTTTTATTCATAGATTTTTGATTGACATCAGCGATATGCTGCATCTGTTGTTTTATTAAACATATGCTGCAAATAAGCTTTTCTTATGCACGTACCTTCCTGATCTTTCATACACTAAATTCAGGATTGTTAAGGTTGTTCCGCAACATTTCTGAACTCATGATCTTTAACATTATTTACCGAGGTTTCCTAAACAAATCACTAGGAAACCTCAGTTAAAACTGTTAAAGTTTATGACTTTCGAAACGTTGCGAAACTATCAAAGTTTCGGGTACACTTCCCTAATGAAGGCCGGGGCCAATTCCTGAAGAAAAAGATAGGGGATGAAATCATGAAATCTATTAGCTTTTAAATTAGTAGATCGCTTCTCCCGTCATTCTACCTTGCCACGACACAGCCTCTTAGACATTTAGAAGTCTTTTATCTGCGAAGTATTTTGTCTCGGTTTTGAAACAATAAATAAATGAATAAATAATAAGATATATAAATAAATGACAAATATAATAACAATCGATGGTGTACATCATAATTTTTCAAACGGTACATTGACATAACAGATCTGGTAATTTGAAGGCGATGTGGACGATTTAACTACCAACTAAGCTACTCACTTTTCACAAATGCGTCTGAATTTGTTACCCCGAGAAGAAATACTGTTTCCATCTACGGATGTGATGGCAGTCGAACTTCTGATAGAACTACCACAATTTATAAAGGAATTGGTATCTATCACGCATACAGGTGAAATGGTTAATGGCTTTATATTGAGACGAGCATTTCGATGGTGTACAGAAAGCAATTCGGATGAAATGTGATGGTATAATTAAGTTTCATCGGAACTGAATGATTTTTTAGCTCAAAAAGAGTACAGAAAAAAAAATTGCCAGAATCCCACTCACATGTTCTTTTTTTCCAATTAAATATTATCATTTAAAATGGGCTTCATGTTCTACTCAAAATTAAACAAGATCCATGTATAGGGTTTGCTTAATTTTTGTCTTAGAATGAATTGTTCACAAATTTCTTCTGATAGGAAAATACGTATGCTCTTTTGACAAAAGGTTGGTGCTAAAAAGCGAAATTGTGAGCAAACTTTGGCAGCGGAACAGTGGTTTAAATGTAGTAGGAGCAATGAGTGCGGCTAACACTCAAAGAAAAGTGAAGAAAATGGAGGAATTTTATTAACTTTGCTATTAAAGTATCTGTTTTGATTGTTTTCGTCATCAAAGTGCATTTCAACCTAGGATCAGCCTAAGAATAAAAAAAAAAGGAAAATCTATCGGATGCTTTCATAATAGAATTTGAGTTTGCCTACCCATTGCTGTTTTCTGTACTTTCAGAATCGTGGTTGGCTTACTAGACAGGCAAATATTGTAGCCTGATACATTTTCAAGACAATTGCAAGCATATTAAGGTATATGGTTTTTGGTAGAAAATCCTTCACCTCTAAAATGTACTCTGCATGTTCTCTTTGTTGAACATCTGCCTTCTTAGGGTGGATAGTTCTGTGCGCTAAATGAAATCAAAACCTAGGAAACAACTCCATAGGATAGTATACACATTTAAAATTTCATTGATTTGTCAGAGATAAATCGATGTGCCGATTTGTCGTAATTACTTTATTGCACCCTAATACCCGTGCTTACTACCACTCGTACCCAAAGGTCAATGCAAACAACGAATACAATTACGAGCTTTCCTTTTTAGGAAAGTCAATGACAAGTATTACGATGGCATTATTACTAGATCTGGGGACTGTTGTACTCGACACGTTACGGTCATTTTTTGCGTAAGTCAAAAAAGTTGCTTCTTCTTCAGTGGTTACTAAATCTGGTAATCTGCCATGCATCATCTCATTGAAATCGTCTTCTAAAGACTATTTCAATGAGAAATTGCAAGGTAGAATCTAACAAATAATGAAAACACCAGATACGATTTGTTATTATGACTACCATTTAATTGTTTCGTAAGAAGTTTAGCCCAACGGGCCTCTATATTCCACAGCAATCAGAAATTGAACACCCTTATTCTAATAAAATCTTCGTTAAAAATGTCACTGTTTGATACTGGTCCAGAATAGTTCAATTATAATGCTCGTCGTCAGGGCGTCATAAAGGCTACATTTCGAAGGTGTCTGTTTCAAAGAAAAGTCTACTCAGGTGACAAATGGCGCAACATTTAGGGAAACAGGCGGTTATTATCGGATGCCTGTAGAAAGCAGCTCGAAAGCAACCAACAGACTTTAATTCTGTTTCCGAAGCCTTGTACATTCTACAAATTCCAACAGATACCATTCTTGCCAAGCAAGTTATGGGCCGTAGCAGGCAACACTCGATTAGTCTGTTAAAATCCCAATTCGATGTCATCGGAAGGCTTTATTCAAAGTCTGAGAATCATTTTAGCTCAAATCCAATAGACAAACCTTCGCAAGCAAAACCGTCTTATTCATTGAGAACTAAATTTGTCCCCTACTCTGATTTATGGCCCCTTCAAATGATTAAACTTCAATAACTCTTCAATCTATTGTTGTTTTTGCACAATAACTTTAGTCAAATGAACACACTTTCAGGACAAAAACAAAAAAACTTATTATTATTTATTCCATGGTGAAAATTAACAACAATCGTACCAGTAGTTCTGATTAAATTTTGAGGAGTAAAGTTAAAGGAGATTATATTTTTCCAGGCAGATATTTTTCATAATAGTTAGTTTTTGTTTCCCCTAAATTGTAAATAAAAAAACTGTCATTAAGTCTTCATTTCTTGTGTGTAGAGAGGAAGGTTCCACTATGTCCATATCTTTAATAGAACTTACCTTAATAACCCTTTTTTAGTTTTCCCAGACGGCATTGTGTTAAACATAATTGTGCCTTTTTCAATTCGCCTCTTATTTATTGTGCACATTATTTACGGTAAAATTTCCCGGAATTTCGATGAATCTATTAATATCTTGGTAAAATAGCTTTATGACCTAGTGACATAATAAAGGTATCTTCTCCTGGATAGTTGATCAAATACATTTCCTTATAATGGTCAACATTTTAGTTTAGTTGAAAAGTACCTAAAAAGAAAATGGTCAGGGTGAAGTAGGGAAAAGGCGTTTGAACAACCTATTCATCTGTTTATTTATAGATTCCTTCATTTTCCTTGTTTGTCTAATTGCATCGTAAATTGTCCATGTAGGCAAATTACCAGGAATTACTTACTGCTCCCAAGTACGTCTGAATTTATTGTGCCTGACGGGAAATGTTGTACAAAATCCCCGGATGTAATAGCGCTTAAACTCCTGACAAAACTTCCGGTAATTCTTTGGTAATTGGCGATTGTCAGGCCTTCATATTAAATACTTTTTACAACATTTACATGTATGTTCACACTTTTGTCACAAATACGCCTTTGTTTTATTTCTGGCCGTTATGAAATTATTGATAATCTTAATGAAATATGACTTCTTTAACTCTTTAAATTTGCCAGAATTATCTATGGATATAAAAGGACCAAAACAAATTATCACGGCTACTTTACGGAGTGCCACAAACATTTACGGACTGTTTCGTTTGAATCCGGAAAGTATCCGTAGCTTCCTGTGGCAATTATGAAATAATATGTGACCCAGAAATTTCCGTTTGAGACATTTAATCAGTAAAGGGGTAAACAAACAAACAAATACACGTGTGAAATTGTATATAAGTGTAAAGGTATTTTAAATATCGAATGGTAAAAATAATTATGTGTAAGTCATTTTTTTTCTCGTTTGATGATTGGTTAAGGTAACAAATCGCCCGTCGTACGATATTTGTCCATGGAAGAAAATGCTGTCTGACGTTTCCGGAAGCAATAGAGGGAAGGTTTCTACTTAAGCTAAATTATCGATGAAAATCACGAATGTGGGAATTAGTTCACTGACTTTCATAGTCTGACTAAATATTTAATTCTTATCCTACTCTCTCTATTTGTTTCAAGCTAGCATTGACCGACTGTATGGTATTCAAACAGATCTTTTACCATGAAAACCATCGATTAAATAATTTTAATATGGAATGAAACAGATTATTAAAACCGTTTTGGTTCTTCACCTGAAAATGAAATGTTAGAATCGGAATATAAGTGTATGTTAATCAAATAATTATATTGAGTTAATAACTAACAAGCTTACTTTAGAAACAAACTCTAGAAGCAGAGCATTTTTTTTCGAATGTCTCGAGACAGCACTAAATTTCAAGGCAAACCGCCTTAAGGATTTTGAAAACTCTCGGCGTTAAACGACGTTTCCCCTTATAGGAGACTCACTACAGTTCAACTGGTTTCTTATAAACCACAAACCATGATATGAGTCAGTGTGTGACACGTGCGCGCAGTGCAAAGTCTCATGTCATCCTGTGCATCCGCACGGTCTGACCAGAGTCTTCGCTATGCTATATGAAGATGGATGAGGACTTGAGACTTCTTTAGGCAGTCAGCAAACACTTTTATTGTATTTTGTTTTTGGCTTTGCTGCTCATTGCATGTGCTTCATAGACGAGTGACATTGTTCGAAATGTCACACACAGGCTCATTTCGATTGATAGAGGGTATGGTACTGGCTGGTCGACCAATTTTCGTAATAAATCAATTAGAAAACATTTTATAGATGGGATAGATTTGTATGAACGTCTGTAAAATAGAAGGCGATTGGGTTGTTCTAAAACAGAAAACGATGATTTTTCAATCTTTATTTATTGCTAGTGTTTAGATACTGGATCCCCAAATACTTTACTTGTTTTGAAGTTATCTTATCATACTGTTTTCTTTTGCTAAATGGCTTTAGAGTTATATACCAATAATTTGGAATATTTTGGTAGAAAAGTATTGTGTGATGTTTTATTTAAATTGTCTCGTACAATAGCTATAGTCATTAAGAGGAGAGGATTTTTCTTTTTATAAAAGAACTTACTCTGTCGCCATGAATATTAGTTTTCTATCTG
Source organism: Fragum whitleyi (assembly GCA_948146395.1). Taxonomy (NCBI): domain Eukaryota; kingdom Metazoa; phylum Mollusca; class Bivalvia; order Cardiida; family Cardiidae; genus Fragum; species Fragum whitleyi. The sequence continues at coordinate 8,030,854 of OX411543.1, forward strand.
TATCCGCTGATCACTATGAAGTATTTTGAAAGAGCCTGCTCCAAGGACCATTTCTATGAAATATGGTGGAAATCTGATCGATTCTTTCGTCGGAAAAGAATTTTTGAATTGTGATTGACAGAAAGACATGTGGACGTGTTGACGCCGGACATCAATCTATTACGATAGCTTACCAACTAAAACAGCTGGATATAGTATATTATGATAATTTAAATCTATTTAAGGTTTTGAATGATCAATCACAGACCGCAAAGTTCTACGATTATGCCGATCTCAATTTCCAGTCGTTATTTTGCGAAGTACGCCGTTCTTTCGTCGTTTGTCTCATTCTAAAATGTTGGAAGCCTTAGTCATGGTACACGATTCGCCCCTGTATTTTTTTATGACTCCGCTCGAGTGACGAACGACATAGGACGAAAAGAACAGTTCGTTTTGAGCACTTCCTTCTTATGTGAGGGAAAGAAACATTTGCATTTAAAACCTCAAATTCATGTAAAGTCTTTTGACCCAATTTCATACACCCCCTAAATGTTTTTTATCAAAAAAAGTTATCCCAGCTAAAATGTTTATCAAATGAAGCCCTAGATTGGCGTACATATAATACGTATTTAGTGAATTGTATGATTAAAATATCTATCGAGGTTGGGAGGATTGATAATCACCTAGGCTCTGCCGAGACAATTATCAATTCTCACAACAGAGTAAGATATTTTTCGTATAATACATTGAGAACGTATTATATTTATCTTATAACCTTTATATGCCTTGTTTTCGTCGTCGTTTCTAACAGAAATGCAAGATTCTAAAAATAACCGCATTATGTCATTGTTCTAAAAATATTCGCGTGATATCATACAAATAGCATATGGGATGTTATCACACAGATATTTGTACTGTTATAAGATAAGTTATACAACAGGGAGACAAAACCTCATATTCTGCGTAATTAATGATTCGATCGATTACTTAGGCTCCGCCCTGCCCGGGCATTAATCATGGATAATACCAGAATGTCGAAAAGGTGTCTGAAGGGAACGTTAGTTTAAAACCAAAAACTTCATGACAGCTTGATTTTTTTCCTCCTTTGATCAGGATGTAGACTAAAAATCTCACGAGGTACTCCTACATCCGCTAGTTTAAAACTCTGACTCAAAATGCACTTATGCAATTAATCAGTTTTGACCTGTTTCAAGATTGGCGTTGGTATGTTGCAACATGATATCCTGACTGAAATCTTGATCTATATCAATATGTCAAGATTTTATCGTACCGCTGCTCATTTGCTGGGTTTTTTTTTTTTTTTTTTTTATACAAAATGACGCCGCCGTCATAGCGCAGTTGGTAGCGCGTCGGACTGTCATTCTAGAGGTCCCGGGTTCGATCCCCGACGGCGGCACTCATTCTTTCCGACTATTTGTCTCTCACCAATGGGTTGATAATCGTAGACCTATGTGAGATAGCAGCTGGAGGCTAGGAAAGAATGTGATGGTTGTACTGGTGAGAGAAATACCAGGAAATCATTGTTAGGTGCTCCAGCCGCCGCGATATAACTGAAATAATGTTGAAAGCGGCGTTAAACTCCATTCAATCAATCATTATACAAAATGACCATTTCCACGATGCTTTGGCTCGACTGGTATTATGCTACGTAACTACTCGTTCTTATCGCTTTTAGTTTGAAAATGAAATGATTTTGAAATTGGGCGAAACACTTTTCATGAACCTACTTTGTAAGGCAGTATGAAATATAACCACTATGAATTCCATTTACGGTTTCGATCATTTATTAAATATTTACAATGAATTAATAACGTAATAACATTTACAAAGTTTAAAACTGATGATTCTTAAAGAATAATGTATTTTCTGTATTGTACACGACAATTATTTCAAATTCGTATTAAATACAAATGTATTCGGTGTTAACACCATATAGTCACACCATTTTTCACTTCGATTTAAAGATTGTTCGTTTGTTGAGTAGATTTCTAAACGTTGAGAACGAAACAAGTGTTTTTGAAAGCTTATGGAATATGTATGATTGTATATTTTGACAGGTAAAAGGGGCCCGTTTTACTAAACTTCATTTGAAAAATATCTGATATGAAGTTCCGATGGCTTCGCCCTCGTTTTTCGAAACACCCCGTTTTATATTTCGTATACACGCTCGTTTATTCAAACTTCGAAACGGTTCACCATCAAACAGATACAAAAAACTTGCCCTAACAAGCAAGCTTGAATGTGATTTTCCAATTAAGTATTTCACGAATACTGTAATACATTTTTATAGTGTTTCTACGCAAAAAGATGTATCACTGACCTAAATTTCTAAAAATTACATTAGAAAGAGTTTAATAAAAGGAAACTAACTGATGTTTGTTAATTAATAGATGGCATTACTAAAACGGGACAAATTAGCGTTTCTTTGTTTCGAAGATAGATGAATTTCCATGCTGAAATCAGGAACTAGAAGTCAGCTTTGGCGCACACATTGGGTAATATGTAACCATCAACATTGGTCAGATCAATTGTCTATAGCGAAGGCTTTTGGGTATTTCTAAATCCCCCCCATCCAAAATGCCGTCAAATGTTCACACACAAAAAATTAGCAGTAACCAGTTTTAAAATCTTCTTTAATGCTTTTCGGTGGTTTATCGAGAAATAACGGTAATTTCTTTAATGCTTTGTTGGTGGTTTATTGAGAAATAACGGTAGATTATCACTTGATAATCTCACCGCAAAAGCAGTGAAAATATCAAAAACTTATACCCTGCTTTTGTGCATTTCATCCTATCTGACGTCATCTATGAAGGGCGAAATAAGTGACGTCACAACGTTGCGTAGCAATCGCGTACAAAATGACGCGCTTTACGAAAATATGTCCTAGAAATTTCACATTTTGTCTCGTTTTTGCAATAAAGAAATTGAATAATCGTTTTGTTTTTTTTTCGAGTATGATCGATTAATATATTTCATTTCGTGAACAACAAAAGTTGGCTCCTCCACTCGTGAAAATATAGCTTTTATTGTTCACTCAATGAACAAAAATCGATCTTACACTGCAAGAAACGATTATCCCCTATATCTTTATTAGGAACCTCCTGTATAGTAGTATTTCTCTTTTCTTAAATGCTTTTCGGTGGATTATAGAGATATTTCGGTGATCATCAGTTGATAACTTGCCACCAAACCAATAGAGTTACAAACAAGAGCCTTCAGAGGGCCTTTTCGCTGCGCTGGCTATAAATGCAATGAAAAACTCGATCAGATATGGGAGGTTATAAGGAAATTTATGAAGAGTCCAAAAGAGGGACACAAAAGCTTATTCGTGTGTAAGTGAAGTGTAGTGTGTTTTAAAATAAATTGTTTAACATTATTTCAAAATATAATTATATAAGTATAGATTCTAAGTAGGAAAAGTGTCTTTAGCTATTCAATTGATATAATTAGTATAGATTCTAAGTAGGAAGAGTGTCCCAAGCTATTCAATTGATAAGTATTAATCTTAAACAAGTGTATATAGCATGGTGGGATGACAATAATTTTTGTGAAAATAAGCGCTATCCTGCCATCCCTACATAAACGGGCCATTCAAAAATCTGAGGAAATCCCAGGGGCAGATATATCCAAAGTACAGTACTATTAAGTTTGGTTGAAATTAGCCAAATGGTCTGGGAGGAGAATTTGTTTTTAAGAGAAAATAAGCCCCGTCCTACCAAGCAAAATGTAAATTTATTGTACAACTTGAAAAGAGGGTGTCTCAAGATACATTCATGCGAAATTTTATTTAAACAGGCCCAATGGTTTGGGAGGGGAATTTTTTTTTAAAAGATTTTATAGTGAAGATGAGCCCTGCCCTGTGTCGTCCATATTTTGGGTTCAACAAAATATCTTAAACAGCTTCAGAAAAAAGGTTATCCAAGGAGCATTTCTGCCTATTTTCGTTTAAATTGGCTTAGGAAAAGATGCTTCAAGAAATAGTTAATGCACGTACGGACGCACGACGGACACACCGCTATAAAAAAACTGGCCTTCGGCCATTAGAGCTAATATTATAACCTGCTTTCGTTCATTTCATCATATTTTTAGGCGGATAGAAATGAATAAATGACACAATAACATTGTCAATCAATCATGCGCAAAATTACGCGCTTTAAGAAACTTAGTCTAAACATTTTCTCATTTCGTCTCATTGTTTTCATTAAAGATGGATAAAGGTGTGCGATAGACATATCATTCATTTCGAGTACAACAAAATGTTTATTTCTACTTGTGGCTTCTGTTAATCTCTCAATGAAAGATATATCGCACATAAACTGAAACAAGTAATAATCCTCTATGTCATCGTCATTTGTGTGAGGTGGGTGCTATGGTGGTGTTTAACAGAGTAATGTGACTCTATACTTGACGTTGCTGAGTACATATAACCCGGGGGCCTCTTCGCCACAAATATTCTCTCTCCTAGATCGCGCAACCAAGATGGACTCACATTGAATGCCAAAAATAGAAACGGATTGGCCGCCGAGTTACAGGCCGCCATTCCACCGAAAAACGCATACACTTTCTGTGAAATGAGACAATGGTCCCCGTAAGACATAATCATTTCAATGACAAAGTTAGGCAAACTGCAAATGATGAACACTAACACTATAGCAAAAGTCAACTTCAAAGTCTTTATCTTTGCCTTCGGAAGCGACGTTGACTGTGTACTCTGAAGGTGGATTTTCCCCGTTTTGAAGCGAAGTGTCTTTTTGTTGGCATGTTCATTCGCCTTTTGGGCGACTTTCATGATTATCCGTGTATAACAGATGATGAGTATAACTAACGGAATAAAGAATACAATAAAGCAGATGTAGGTGATCCAGGCTTGTCGGTGAGAGGGAGGTGTGTTTCTGAATATATTTTCACACCGCTGGGAACCGTCTGTATTTGTGACAAGATGGAACACGCCAAACATAGGCGTAGAACATAGCGCCGCTAAACCCCATCCGATACCCGCCATTTTCCAAACCTGAAAAAAAGAAATTGAACTGTTACAATTTATAACAAAAATTGCGAAACGTTATCCTTTACTGAATCAACTTCACAATGTTACTAACTGTATATGACGGGTAATATGATAGGATTATTGACATTCATCTCAATCTAAAATTCTCACACTCAACGGCGCTCCATTCAATCTTTCCAAACACTCACTCAAACCATTAAAACGCTCTATAACTCACTCAAACCAATTGAAAACGCTCCAAAATCACTAAAATATAAGATCAACAACTGCACTCAAAAGAAATATAGCTAAAAAAATCGCGTTTTTTCCCTGACATAATTGAAATTGGCAGAGTCTGATTGGTTCTTGAAGAAATAGGAAGCTACATATAGAACAAAAATTCATATTTTATAAAAGAGAGGTTGTAAATATCTTTAATTTTGTTCATCTTGAACAAAATTAGAGATACTTTATTACCTTCCTTTAATTTCACTCAAAACTCGCTCCACACACTCATTCAGTCTCATTCCAAAATCATATATCGTGTCAGTTTCACGATGTTCTAAACTGTAGTATATAATGTCAACTTAAAAATTTAAGGAAAATTAAGCGTTCTGTAGATCTTTTTTTTTTATATAAAATAATGATTTCTTGCATGGTATATGCATGGTATAAACTATCCCATTTTCAAGATCTCACTTTTGAATCGTCTTTTTGGTCTATATCACGCCTGACAGAATTATAAACTATAACAAAAAATACAATAACAAAAACTATAATTCAACATCTCTCATATGGGAAGTACAATAATCCTTGCATACAGTTGAAATGCAAATGTTGAGCATATAACCGTACTCGTTTGCTAATCGTTTCATCGTTTCTTGCAAAGTCTCTCGCGTATTTCTCTACCTTCAGAGACTACGAAATGAAAAATCAACTGGTTATTCATAATATGAAAAGGGGATTTTTCTTAAGTATCTTGTTTGATACTTATGTTTACATAATTTTCTCTCTAAATGATAAGATTGTCGGATTTTAAGTACAGTTCGGGCACGTTTTACATGAGGATAGCACGCGATTTCGGAGTAACTTCATCCCTTTTACGACCACAGACGGCAGGGAATATACTAAATATTTGAGTCTTTCTATCAAATTTTTAGACCACGCTTGAAGCGAATCGGTCAATCAGAGAGCAGTATTTCAAAAGTATATATCACAGATATAACTCCGAGGTTATATTTACAGTTAGACCACGCTTGAAGCGAATTAGCCAATCAGAGAACAGTATTTCAAAACTATATATCACAGATACAACTCCGAGCGTTGTATTTACAGATATACGGTGGAAGTGTGCCTTGCACGTGAATCTCGACAGGTTTCTGGGCCGAGTCATTTCAAAAACATGACGAGCAATTTATCCAGTTTTTTCTTTCCAAAAGACTTTCGACAGTCGCAAAAGTGCAAAACATATGAAAATGGTAACGGGAATAGATTCATAAGTAATTTCAGCATATTCACACTTGATGAGAGTAATATCACAGCGAGATTTACTCTTTTTCATTATTTAGAGGTTCGAGTAAAAAATACAGATAATGTTAGAAAAGCGTGGTCTCAGTCAGATAGAAAATCTCGTGCCGCGTAATATGGGAAATAGACACTCGCTAAGGCTCGTGTCTATTTCCCATATACCACGGCACTCGTTTGCTATCCCATACATAAACGGTTTTAGTTTTTTTTTTGCACGTGAATCTCGACAGGTTTTTGGGGCCGATTCATTTCATAGAGAAGACGAGCCTTTATACAGGTCTTTTTACCTAAAGAAATTCGACAGTCGCAAAAGTGCAAAAAGATCTGAAAGTAGTAACCGAATTAGATTGAAAAGTGATTTCAGCATATTCACACTTGGTTAGAGTAATATCACAGCGAGCTTTACTCTATTTCATTATTTAGAGGTTCAGGTAAAAATACAGACAGTGTAAGAAAGGCATGGTCTAAGTCAGATAGAGAATCTCGTGTCGCGGTATATGGGAAATAGACACTCGCTAACGCTCGTGTTTATTTCCCATATACCACGACTCTCGTTTTCTATCATACATTGATTCATTGAATGGAGTTTAACGCCGCTTTCAACATTATTTCAGTTATATCGCGGCGGCTGGAGCACCTAACAATGGATCCCTGGTATTTCTCTCACCAGTACAACCACCACATTCTTTCCTAGCCTCCAGCCGCTATCTCACATAGGTCTACGATTATCAACCCATTGGTGAGAGACAAATAGTCGGAAAGAATGAGTGCCGCCGTCGGGGATCGAACCCACGAACTCTAGATTGACAGTCCGACACGCTACCAACTGCGCTATGACGGCGGCTCTTCTATCATACATTATTCATAATTAATGCCCTGGCAGGGCGGAGCCTAAGTAACGGGTCGTTGCACTTAAGGTTAAGGGAAATCAGCTTGAATCTTAAATAACCTACTTCTAAAGAGAGTCGACCATAATAACTAGAGACCGTAAATGGTTTATTGGTAACTAAATCCTCGTAACTTCAGCTTAATCAAGCTGAAGTTACGAGGCCTTGGTAACCAAATGATGACATGTGTTCACTCTCTCAAAGCACGTGAATCCTTTAGGTTTTAAGATACAGTTATTTGCACGCGTTAACGATGATTACCGACTAAAATTCGAAAGAACCCAAACTATTGAAAAGTAAACTCGATAAATTACGCCCTGCCAGTTCATAAATTACACAGAATACATCTAGTGAAATGGTTTGGCGTTTTAAATGAAATGCGGTAGCAGGGTAGGTCATATTTCATACTTGGCAGACCAGGCAACGGAAAAAAGGACGACGCACGGCCTGTATGTACGAGGCGCCTTTCACACAGGCTAGTCAAATAATAAAAGGATGGGGTTTTAATCTAAAAAAGATTTGAACAGCATAAAAGATCGTTAATCAATGACTTAATTAAGAAAAGGTTAAAGTCTACCGGAAATACTGTTCTCTGATTGGCCGATTCGCTTCAAGCGTCTAACTAGTGAAATGGTTTGGCGTTTGAAAGGAAATGCGGTAGGCCATAGTTTATACTAAGGGTATACCAGGCAACGGAAGAAAGGGGTGAGGCAGAGCCTGTATATACGAGGCGCCTCTCACGCAGGCGAGTCATGTAATAGAAGCACGGGGTTTTAATTTAAAAAAAGAAAAGAACTGACAGCTTAAAGCATTGTTGATCAATGCTTTAATTGTGAAAAAAAAGCAAAGTCTACCGTGACGTACTCGAGGCTGTGATCGAAAGTCCATTTGCCTTAGTGCTGTAACCATGTCCAATAAGTTACTTAGTTTAATTAAATGTGACAAGGTCCGGTATCGAGAGACGCCAGTTATATACACAGTTATACACAGCTGGATTATATTGTTGGTCAGTGACAACGATGATGTAAACGAAGCTTAGATAAACTGTAGTTACGATCTTTTGGAATTTGGGAGACCAAATACCGTGTGGACAAAATAGGTCATGTCTCTGTTAAATGATGGAATAAAGCTTAACGGCAATTAATTAATAGCCACCCCATTTTCCAATGTAATTCAGCATACCTCTATATCATACCACTCTAAATGACCCTTAGATTTCATCTTGGAAGGGATTCACTCATCTCAACTTTAACTCAACTGTTAAATATAGATAGTTTTCTCGGAAATTGTCAAAAAATGGGACGACGACGAATAGACACGCTTTCACCCTGTCCTATTTCTGAGCCTCGTCGGGTCTAATCGATTTGTTCACCGTTTCATTTAGCAAATCAACCAGATTTTCGGATTATTGAGGGCGAACAAAAATGGCCGAGTACTCGATGACAAACGCCACCTACTGTTGTTATGGCAGTGCGTCACAAGGCAAAATTTTCGAAAGAGCGGAAATTTACCCAATATTCACCGTCGAGCACGTATTTTTGATATTGAAAATGAGAAAATGCTATGATCAGCTCTACAATCAAAATGTAAGTTATTTTCATTACCGGACGTAAGAAAAAATGGTCGACAAAATAGACAAGAAACATCCTTCAAATGCAGTCTGAAAATCGGTTTAAATTTAGGCCATTACTTTTTTATTTTCTGGTTTTCGGGACAAATCTTACAAGGCGAAGGGTGGGAGGAGGGAACAAAAATAAAAAAAATGAAATGCCTGTAATCTTTTGTTCGGAATAATTACAAATATAAAACTGAAAAAATCTTTGTTTTTTTTTAAATTTTTTTTTAAAGGCGATCGGAATAAAATTTCACTATGAAATGTATTTCTTCTTAGATTTTTCTCCCAAGAACAAAACTATTTTTGTAGTAAGTTAGTAGCTGTTGTAGTCGTTTAAAAAAATCAATCAACCAATTCTTGAGGCATATTTAAATATTTTCTAAAGAACCAAATCCCACTTGAGGGCTTAAGTTCTTTAGATAATGTTTAAGTTATACCCTTATTTTATACAAATACCAAAAGCGAGTTTTGAGTGAAATTAAAGGGAGGTAATTCAATATCGCTAAGTTTGTTCCGGATAAACAAAATTAGCGATAATTATAACCACCACCCCCTGAAATAAATATGCATAAAAGTTAAATAAATAGGTTTATATTTCTTCAATAACCAACCAGACGCTCATGATTTCAATAATTTCAGTTTTCTTGCTTCATCAATTTTGAATGAAGCTGTTGATCTTATCTTTTGAGTCAGTGTTTGGAATGAATGAATGGGACGCTGAGTGAACGATTTAGAATGCTTTTGACCAAGATAAATGTCAATTTCACGATGTTTTTAACTGTAAAATCAGCAAGTAAACCATATCTAATGTAGATGAAACATGTAATTAGAAAGCAAAACCTTACATTATATGATTGACGGGAACCCAGAATGTAGTAACAGAAAATTCAAGCTGTAAAAAAAGCAGTCGCTACAACATGTTGGTCGCCAACTAACAATTATTACATAAAGTCCCTTTTTCTACGTTTAAATCATTGAAGCCATCGATCCGTTTAAGTCATATAAGCCAACTTTTCAAAAGCTAGATAAATACATATTTTGTGACACTTTTGTTAAACTGGACCGTCTCGAAAAAGTGAAAGATATCGGATTAGCCTGTAGATTATCTGATCAGAATGCTTTCGTGTCCGATGCATTTCTTGGTATGTGTTCCATTTTACCTAAATATGTACTTTTAAGCGAGTGATCAAAGTCCAATTTTCTTCATACCTACCCTGCGTACGTGCTCTGCGTGCAGGATGACAAAACAGTCCAAACTGATTTCGAATTATACCCCGCTTTGCACGTATACTTGCTTGCAAAGCGGGATAAAATTGGAAAACAGTTTGCAGCGTTTTGTCATCCTGAACCTAGGGCTGTTTTGACAAAAATGATATTAAATATCCACTTAATATTTTCTAGCCATGTTTGTTCTGCTGTTTTCAGAACTTCGCCATATTTTGAAATTTCAACTAGTTGTCTCAAAATCTTTCCCAAAGATAGCAAATAAAAAGCAGGGAATGTAGACTTAACTGAGGGCTCGAGGTTTTAAATTTTTCTCATACTCAACTGAGAATTTTTTCAAAATTTGAATTTAAATAAATGTATTAACATAGAAGATAATATTGATAAGTAGGTATTTATAACAACTAATCAATGCTATCTTGTATGTTCATACATTTATATTAGCATTTCAACATCATTGCGGCTTTAATTTCAAGTTGTAATTTGAGAAAAAATTGAATTGAGAGCGAGAAAAGTGTATTAACCTCGGGCCCAGGCTGCATTGATGTGCATCCTTATTTTAGTCTATACTGTCTTTCAGAGATTTGTGTGCAGCAGGAATGGGCTGCTAACAGCATTAGAAGGGCGAATTAAACGTCTACATGCAATTATAGATTCGGTCTATAAATTATTAGGATATTGGACCAATCCTTCATTTTTAGTCTAAAAATAAAAAAAGAAATGCTCTACATGTCAATACCAACTTACCGGCATTGATTCTTTAAGCGGTGCCCGTATAGCCTGGTGCCGGTCAACTGCGATCACGACCAGAATATAATTACTAGCCATGAGAGAAAAGCTCTGGAGAAATTTCACGAGTTTACACATGACTGGCCCGGCGGACCACTCTCTGTCAACATATTCCCAGATCAACTGTGGGAGGACAGCTAGGAGAATGACAAGTAAATCTGCCACTGTCAGATTCAGAATGAAGGCATTCACGCGGGAAAGATGGTTGAACCTTGGATAAACTCGCCGATTGCACGCCATCCATAATAGTACCAGCATGCTGCCTATAACACCGAATATTATAGTTAGATATAGGATCACTAACCGTGTTGTCTTATCTAGCCCTATGTCGTGGACACTCGTGTTACATCTGCTAGATTTTGTCATGTTATTGTAGAAAGTACTTGTCTCTATTGTTAAATTCTCTGTAGATGTATTGTTATAGAACATTGTCACACTAAAATTTGTTTCTGAAAAAAACACGCTGGATGATTCCATTCTGTAGATTCACGTCCAGATGTATTCTTCAATCATTTGCTTTCATTTTAACCTGTGAAATAGAAATGAATGCTTTATTAATCAAAAGGGTCAGAATGTACTTACGCCGCTCAGCTTAATTTTATTGGTCAATTAGATTTCATCAAAATATCATTCAGGCAAAGATTCACTAAATTTTGCCTATCGGTTATTCCAATTATTCAAAGTGAAAACAGGCCCCGTCTTACACACCTATATTTATGGCCCAATTAAAATGTCGCCAAATGTTTTTGAAAATGGTCACTAAAGGAATTTCGCGAAAGATATTTTAAGAAGCGTCAGCAAGGAACACGCCTTCATGCAAAGTTTGGTTGAAATTGGCCCACCTGTTTGAGAGCAGAAGACTGTTAAAGATTTTAAAGTCAAACTGCCCTGTCCTGCCCTGCACATATATGAGGGCCAATCAATATTTCACGGACAAAAATTGAGGAGAGTCATCAAAGGAACGTTTCTGTCAAGTGTGGTTAAAATAAGTCCAGTGGTTTTAGTGAAGAAGACGTTTAGATACCAATGTGACGAACTTCCCCGCCTGCCACACCAACATTTGGAGGTCAATCAAAATTTCGCGAACAGTGTTTGAGAAGTGTGACCCAATGAACATTTCTGCAAAGTTATGTTGAATTTGGCCTATTGGTTTTTAAAGAGAAGAAGTCTTTAAGATTTCAGTGTCAAATAATTGCAGCGCCCCGCCACGCCCGTATTTAAAGGTCAATCAAAACTGCACGAACAAGTTTTGAGAAGGGTCGCTCATGGAACATTTCTCCAAAGTTGGTTGAAAGGGTTAAAATAAGGGCCACCCTTCCATGCCCATATTTCAAGACCTTTAATAAGTTAATGCATAAGTTTTAAAAGGGGTTTATAAGTAGCCTTCAGACCAAGTTCAATATCTAGGCTCTAAATAACCCTGCGATATCACGCTCATATTTGGGGGCGGGGGTCAATCAGGTCAGGTCAAGGTTGAAATTGGCCAGATGGTTTGTGTTCAGCTGATGTTGCAAGATATCAGGGTCTAAAAAGAACACACCATGCCACGCCCATGTTTAGTGTTCAATCATGATTTCACAAACAATTTTTGAAAAGGGACATAAAGGGATTAATCAGTGTAAGTTTGGATGGATTTGGCCCATCTATTTGTGAGGAGATGATACTTAAATATTTCAGGGTCAAAATAACCTCCGCCCTTCTACGCTCATAATTCAAGTTAATCTTTATTTCACGAACAAATTGCTGACGATTTCCTACAAAAGGGACAAAAGGGTATTAAAAGGACTATGATGAGCACGTTTTGCTCAGGTGAGCAAACAGTCGAAAAAGGAGCACAATTTATGCTCTATGATAGTGTAGGTCGTTCCTTGCTGGAGAAAATGCATTTGAGTTTTAAGTTAATCTTAAAGAAATCAGAAAGCCCAGATAAAATACAAAGTTTTGTGGCGAAGACATCGTCGAAAAAGAAGACGAAATATTTTTTCTAGTAATGGCTCGATATTCCCCAAAAGCATTCGTGCTTACTTTTTTAGCCAAAAACGCAAACGAAATTCAAATATGGTGAACTTATATCTCATAATCGTAAAAGAGGATGAATGTATAAGACAAAATATAAGAATAAAACATATTCAAGGTGTCAATATTCTTATTTACATTTACATCTTATAAAATATTAAACAGAGGATCATGGAACCATTCACTGAATGTCGATAAAATATAATCAAAATTCAAAATTGAACGATTCATCAAAATAGATATTTTTTTAAAACTTATGCCCATTATATGAGCTAGATAATTCATCATGACATATTGCATTAAAAAATGTTTCACAAATAAAGTATGCTATACTAAAAAAATTGGCATTTGAACAGGGTTGTCTTTAATTATTATTCAAAGCGTAAGCTTAATGTAAGCATTAAAGCTGGATATAAAAAATAACTTCAAATAGCGAATAATTTCTTGTATATCTTAACGCTATCTTGTCATACACAACATAATAGATAAGAAAAACATGGTAACAGGAAGAATTAGCTCTAACTACAGACTTTATGGAGTCCGTGGTGTTTTCATGATTCTATCGAACTAAATATCAAATTGTTGAGCTAATCAGTTACGCTTATTAACAGGCATTTTGGATTCTATGTATATTCGGAATCATTTTGTGGCCCTGAAAAGCCGTTGGTACTCTCATTTAAGGCCATTGTCTGTTCTCGATATAAGGGTGTCTTCTTCTTTAGAAATCTTCCCGACGGCGGTACTAATCCTTTCCGACAGTTTGGGTCCTACCAATGGGTTGATAATCATAGACCTACGTGGAACATCAGCTGAAGGCTGGGAAAGATTATGATGGTATTACTGGTGCGAAATATACCAGGAATCGATTGTTAGGTGCTACAGCCACAGCGATATAACTGAAAGATTATAGAAGGCCGCGTTAAACCTCATTCAAACAAACAAAATCTTTAGAAATCACCCACATATCCAAGGTGAATTGATGATTGCTTTAACAAAATAATTCTAACAAATTTGTTCTTATTAAAGTGAGTTTTTCGCGAAGTCACTTTATTTTTGTGAAAATTCAAGATCGGATATCGGGACCATCGTGGTCTCTGAAAATAGCATCTGAATTAATACATGTATCGTTTCAAAATTCAACAAGACTACTGCATACGGATGCCTTCGTTCGACAAAAGGATGCTGAATACAATCAGGAACATCGTTAAGTTGATAAATTGAATGATTTTGAAATTATTTTTGAATGAGATTGTATGAATGCGGCAAGCGAGTGTTAAGTGAAACTCAAGGGAGGTAATACAATATCACTTAATCGTTCGAATAATATAAGCGATATTTTTACTCCTTCCCCATCCTATTGATAAAATATACATACTTTAAAATTCAATCTCGATGACAAAAAGCGCAATCATTTTATCAACAAGAATGAAGTGTTGATCTTTTTAAACATGTAGAAGTGTTTTTTTTTCAACAATTTCGGAGCGTTTTTTTTTTATTTTTATTATTTTTTTTTTATTTGAGTTGACGAGTGTTTGGAATCAATAAATGGAGCGCTGATCGTGCGATCTAATATCCTTTTGATCGAGGTGAATGTCAATTTCACAATGTTACTAACTGTAGTAGAAGAAAAGATATGTACGTTGAGAAAGGGGCTTCATCAAAAATGCATTTAGAGCTATCTTCTATGGTTTTTTATTATTTAACATGTATTGAAAGTTTAAAAAAAGTTATAGCACAGTCTTTCTTAAGGTAGTGGACCCGTTATAGTTTTGCAACATTTCATAAGTATTGAACTGTAACAGTGGTAACCGAGGTTTCCAAATGATTTTCATTTGGAAACCTCGGTTAACATTGCGAAAGAATATGTGGTCCGAAATGTTGCGGAACTATTACGGGTCCACTACCTTAATGTTAAAATTTTTGATCGACGACGATGACGGTACATGTAACGACGCAATTGGAAACCCTCGTCGATTGTACGGAACAGGCTTCGTGATAAATATGGACGAAGCCATGAATGCGCATTGTTTCGTACTTGGGTTTATATGGCGTCACACACATTAATATGACGGCGCGTAAGACGATGAAAGCTTAAAACTGGACATATTACAAATCAGAGGTACTTTCCAGTTTCCGAGCGATGTTCCGATTGATAATAACGATGACAGATAGCCATACATCTAATGCTTGAATCATTTAGGAAAATACAGAAATACTTTATATGCTATCTAATACACATTACACATATTTGAAATCCTCTGCAAACGAATGAAAGCTTTATAAATGTTTTCTGTGCACTTATTCATTTGATTAACCAATCAATGACTATATCATTCATTTATTATCCATTTAGATCATTAGTTTGCCATATTCGATACATAAAGTTCTCCCGTAATTGGCTCTCATCTTCCGTGATAGATTACTCATGACAGGATTGTATTGCACAGCAAAAGTCCTTAACCCTTTGCTGTTTAATCCCTGCTTTTTACGTGCCTGTGATTTTGTGATTGAGAAAACATTGTGAAAAAAGAAGAAATTGCTTCTGACAAGCAATTTCTTCTTTTTCCACACTATTTTCTACCCTACTGAATGGCTTTTTCTCAAATTAAATCCACTTTAAATTTTCGTCTGCAAAACCTTTGAATTTGGACAGGTCCAAAATTTTGTAAAACAGGAAAGGGTTAAAGAATAGAATTTAACTGGTGATGATAGCCTTAACTTTTGAGACAATGATACATGTATATAAGCGTAACATGCGACAAAAGATGGTGTCCTCCGTCCGCTCCCTTTTCCTATGAATTGAGCGTTGGTGAATTATCAAAACATCGAAACTACAGCTTGAATAAACATAAGTTTTGATGGTATGATCATCACGTCATTTTCCGAAAGAGGATTTTTTTTTATTATGCACTTGCATAATATGCGTAATGGTAGTTGCACCCATGAGTAATTCATTTCTAGTATTTTCTCATTTTCTCACAATATTGCTTAACATGAACTTGAATAGAATCTAATAGATTCCTATCCTTTCTTATGTTCGCGGTACAAATATAAGGATTAATTTAACATCGTTGCAGGCCGCTATACAATATATTGTCCCGCGACAAAATGAAACTACTATTTTTGCCCCGAAGTATACTTAATTCCAGGAAATAACTCAGCTGTCCGCCGTTCAGCTTGTCTTGTACAATTAAACAATTGTCAATAATTTCAGTCTGAAATGACAATAGGTTAGTCCCAGGGGAAATTATTCCACAAGACGCCCATCCATGCACTGTTACGGAATGAAACTCAAGTCTCTTTTCATGATATCAATGTTTGCAATGTTTGGGTACAAAATATTTAAATTGACACATTTTTGAATTGAATAATTTATTTTTTATGATGTAAGTTTTTCAAAAGAATTGAAAAGTGGTTAAGAAAGAAAGGTCCGATCATTGGTCGTGAAGAATAACTCTTCCGACATTTCGAGGGGTCAGCACCATACTATTGTAAGTGCCTATAAGTATATAGGCACTTACAGTGGTAATTCGCTTACCCCTCGATTTGTCCCTGAAAATCAGTGGATAATCCTTATTTCGGAGGGGAGGGATGTCGGATATTCGGGAAGAATTATGGAAAGAGAAACAGAACTACAAGTGTTCAGATTAACATGCGATTTCACCGTCATCTTCGTAAAACTACATTCTTAAAGAGTTTCTTTAAGTTCGTAGTTACTTGAAATTAATTGATACTTATCATTAAATCGCATTATTTCAACATGCGATTTCAACATTCGATTTCACCGCCATCTTCGTAAAACTACATTCTGAAAGAGTTTCTTTAAGTTTGCAGTTACTTGAAATTTATTGATACTTGTCATTAAATCGCTTTATTTATCACCTGATTTAATAACTTTTTTTAACCAAAGAGCTAAAACAAACAAACACACATACACTCACACACACACAAAAAAAAATGGTTTACCAGACTGAAGAAAATATACCCAATCTGACAGTAGATATTTCACATTGAAAAAATCACTTTCCAGAAGTATTCTCATTTGAGCTTTGGTGTGTATCTGGGGCTAAGTCGGAAAGATTGGTAGATCTAGAGCAAGAAAACCCCCAAAATCGTCAAAAACCTAGGGAAAAAATCTAATTTACATATGGGAATGAACTTGCGACGTCAACAAAAAAGAGGATAAACTCATTCACACACATAAACACAGATAACAAGTGTTTGAAAGCAATTAAAAAACTTGACATATTACTTAAAATAGCTTACAGAAGCACTAAACTTTATCGAACTCACCTATATCTCAACAGCTCAGTGAAGCAAACAAAACAAAACAAAATAACACAAAATCGGGACTGAAACTCTCTTGACTGACAAGTGTAAAAACTATATTTTCCTACAGTTACTGAAGAATGGCGGAACTTTATTCTGAAGACCAAAGAATATATTTTGAACTGATTTTCACGACCTTTCAACAGATTGACTACATACTTTTTACGAGAAAACAACTTGAAACAACCGAATCAAAATATATCTCAACCAAGAGAAACTGTTTATCGAGTAAACTTCATTTTACTCATGAATGATTTTCAACAGGTGCTTGACAATCAAGATAAGTCTACTCGGAGACCCCGAGTACTCTATATTTTCTCAAATTTAAGGTAGTGGACCCGTGATAGTTCCGTAACATTTCGGACCACATATTCTTTCATAATGTTAACTGAGGTTTCCCAATGAAAATCATTAGAAAACCTCGGTTAACACCGTTAAAGTTCATTACTTTTGAGACGTTGCAAAATTATAACGGGTCCACTACCTTAAACAAAAATAAATATGAAAGTGCAGAATATTTACATATAGTATAAGTATCTAGTTTTACATGTATCTCATCCATTGAAGAGACGGAAAACAATCAAAGTGCTGTCAGCACTGTAAATCGGACATCATTGAGAGGCTGGGATAGTGCAATAGTTCGCAAATCAAAAGGGCTCAAATTTGGACAATAAAAGTTGGTAAAATATTTGCCCAATTTGTGAGTTTTTTGTCTTAACACTCCATTTTTTCGAGGACATCGCCAGCTCATCCAACCTCGTGGGTCTGATTTTGAAAGCTTGCTGATTCGATAGCCCTCTGCTAGTCTAAATTATTTCTTAGCAGATTTTTTTACGTTGTTATAATGAGCACGCGCCAAGCTAAAAGCTTGTCTGTTTATATTATTCCTCTCTCTATAGAGTTAAAAAGCCTGTTTAGCAACAAAGCATTTTTCATTAAACTATTCACAATTTTGATTACCAACATGTTTGTATTTCAAGCATTGGGTTTTCCCAAATACTATAAATGCATTTTCCCTCAAGAAACACGTGAAATCGCCAATTATGCTATTTATATCTTTGGTTTCTGACCAATCGGTTAAATCTAGCAGCACTCTATGATTATTCATGAGTTGTTCTTAAAATAGATCGCTCTTACTGCTATCCTATATCAGTTTATCGTATGTTTTTGTCGGTTTATTTGTTGTTGAAAAAATTTTCTTCATACTCAAATTTGAATTTATTGAAAAAAGGATCGGAGCGTGATCATAGTGCTCATTGAAATCAAATATTTCAAAATTACAAAATTATTTCTATTTGTTAACACATAGCCAACAGTACTCATTCCACCATGCGAACTGCATGAAAACTGCAGAATAATAATTTTCAAAACCTTCATTCGATCCAACTTTAATTTTTGGCACTTTTGTAACTCAAAAAACACAGAAAAACTCGAAAAGCTTCAATATAGGGCCCTTCGTATTGTTTTTAACGAATATACCTCATCCCACGAGAGCCTTATGCTTAAAGTTAATGTGACTACTCTTCATCTCACCAGACTGAGAATAATTGCTGTAGAAACCTTTAAATGTATTCATGGGCTTTCCCCAGAATATCTTCGAAATCTTGTGACATTGAAAAACAACAGCTCTAATTCTAAAAGCAATTTCAGGTATACAAATACATTGGAGGTTCCGCAGGTTAGAACAACAAGGTATGGCAAGAACACATTTAGATTCGAGGCCACCCGGGTGTGGAACAGCCTAACTGAGGAAATGCGGAAAGTTGATGAGTTCAAAGACTTCAAAAGGCTGACCCGCACCTGGACAGGCCCCGAGTGCAGATGTGCTATGTGTCATAGTTAGTACATGTCTGTATTGTCTTATATTCTAATTTGTGTGAAATCCTTATCCCTATTTTTAGTTCATACCTATTTAACTGCTTTGTGTTTTTGCTTTAAATCTATGCTTTATTCTTTGGTTATTGCACTTGTCTTAATTTATTTCCTTTTTTTTTTTCACTGCTTTAATTTTGTTTACCTTGTTTTAAAATTTGCATAATTCTTTTAATCAAGTATTATTTACAAGCAAAGTATTAGCAGGACCCCTTTTAACAAAGATATTGTACTTCGTTGAGGGATTATTCCTGCTGATAATAATGCCTTATAGTATCCAGGAATGGGTTGGGGGTAGGGAATACGCATGGGATTGGGGCCCCTTTTGATGAAGGTACCTTACTTCATCAAGGGTTCATTCTGGCTGGTAATAGTATTTGATATTACCCATGAATGGGGAAGGGACTTAGCTTTATATATTGTAAATTCTATATCTGTAGGTTTTAATTCTTATCTGAAATGTATTTATTTATGACTTTTTACCTAAAATCTTAATAGCTTTCTTAATTAAATATCCTATATTGATAATCTCTTAATTATGCAATCTTGTCTGTGTATGCTTGTCTGTTAACCTAAATGTATGTATCTATTTATGTCCTAGCTTGTTAATATTACTTAACATAAATATTGTATGTATCCATGCCTCAATTAACCATATTATTTTACAGCTGCTTTACAATTGTTAGAAATATTCTATGTTACTGTCGGTAAATAGCTTAAAGCTAATGTTTATTGTTTAACCCTGTCCGACGTTAAAAAAAGTTTCTTGTATCTTGTACCTTGTATCTTGTATCTAACAAAAAGTAAACTTCCCACGCTCCCTGTCCGAGTGCAGACGACCATTGACCAATGACAAACAACTTAATTGACAGATTTCGAGCAGACGATGTCCATTTGCATCTACCACGTGGTCTGAATTTACGCGTGGGTTTTGACCGAGTGATAATCATAACAGAATTTGATTGGTTGTCAGCCCTACAACTGGTAATTGACCGTTCGAGAAAGTTCAGAGCAGTAATATTGTAAGTGCTACAAATTTATTATACAGCTAACCTATTGTACGTTTCAACTCCTTTACTCAACCGAAAATCTTGTTATAAACACTGAAAATACTAGCTCGTAATAACTAAAAGCGCAAATTACATCAAATTTTGTATTAGCCTCTTCTCTTTTTGTCGAAAAGTAAATAAGATAACAACAAAGTTTGTAGATTGTGATTGAAAAGGCCGTTTCTTCGGTGTTTGAAAACACATACTTTGGTTTGAACACATTGCTCAGAAGATAAAGGTAAAATGTAGTGGGTCAAACAGACTGGATATCTGGAAAACGGTTTATATAAATGCGGACTGCTTCACAGTCCGATTTAAAAACTATATCTTCACAAATTAATATCTTTATACTGAACCAATTTAAACTAATGGGAAATTAACATGACGCATGACAACATTATATCTTCCAGTGAACTCAATACCATATGAATTGTCTATTACCCGATTCGTCATTAAAATGTGCCGCTCTTTAAAGTCGCAATCAAATGTCATAGAACATCGTGCATAGACTAGAACATCGCATAGACTAGTCATTTTACTTTTGCTTGGAGGTGATATCTCACAAAATCCATATGCCTGGAACAAGGCAGAATAAAATAAAACAAAACAAAACAAAACAAAACAAAAAAAAAAAACCAGGTACGATTTGTGATTTTGCGATTATTCTTTTCGTAAGATATGTAAAATATCGTTATGGACATTGTGGCAGACCGGTTGCTTAATCTCATAGAGTTGTTCTATGCGAGGATTGCCCTGAATGGTGGGATATAAATGTGCCGAAATTCCCCCCTCTAAATATGATGACATGATAGAATCTACAGAACCATTTTTTAAGTTGGAATGCGGAGCAATTCCAACTTAGATTTAACAAAACCGCAAAATGAACACAAGATAATTTCATTTCGGGTTTCTTGAGAACACTTATCACGTGAACAGGATGTGAATACACTTCGGCCTATTTTGTATATCTCAACTTGACAAAGACATACATCTAATTTAATCAAAAAGTAATAATGCCGTACAATTACACAACTATCACTTCACGTATATTATTAACACGCTAATTTATGTTTTAAACGATATTTGTTTAAAATTGCGTACGAATATGTTAGTTTCACATGTTTGCATTACTATATTTGGAAATCATGTGATAAGTCAAGTCCAATAAGGTCAGCAATTGACAATAGCAATAGCCAATCACGTGATCTGTTTATTTGGTAAGGTCGCGACTTATTTTTCGTAGAATTATGTTATAGCTTCTTTTAAAGGTATAGTTTCTCTTTCTGAACGACCTTCTTTTGACATGGTGTTATATTGTGTATTTCTGCCTTAGCTACGAAATAAAAATCTTTTCTTAAAGTGATGATACACTTTTGAAGTTAATAAATATTTTTGCATCATATTGTCGGGGTTTTTTTCGTCATATTGCAGTTATCAACATGAATGTTTCATTGTAAAAACTCAATACTCATCCTCATAAACCCTTACCACCATATCTTTCATTGAATTTTGAATATCTTTGCCCAATTTCATTTATCACTAAGAAAATTTGCCATTTGAAACAAACCAACTAGTTCAACTTGTTTTCTTCACATTCTTACACATTAACACGTTTAAGAGCACCACCATACAGTTAGTTACATCGTGAAATTGACATTCATCTCAATAAAAAACGCTCACTCAGCGCTCCATTGATTCATTCCAAACACTCACTCAAACCATTCAAAAACGCTCAAAGTTATTAAAAAAAAAAAATAAGATCAACATTCAACATTCAAAATAAATTAAGCAAGAACCAATTCGCGATTTCACTGACATTATTGAAATTTAAAGCGTCTGATTGGTTCTTGACGATATAGAAAGCTATTGATTGAACTTTTATGCATATTTTATATAAGTTTTATATATCGCTTATTTTGTTCATCATGAACAAAACAAGCGACACTGGATTCCCTCCCTTAAATTTCACTCAAAACTCGCTCCGCTCACTCATTCAACACCATGCCTAAATCATTCCAAAATCGTTCACCTTATCAATTTCATTAACTGTGCCCCCAACTCAGAAGTAGAGGAGCCGTACTGATTTCATCATGTCTGTCTCTCAGTCCATTGACCTTTTGCTTTCCGATGGATAAACGGAGAGGCAATTGACCTGCAATAACGAAACTTTACACAAATATTGCCCATGACCCAAAGAAATGCCCTATTGTTTCGGGGTCATACATGTCACGGTCATCAGTAAATTTAAACAGTTAACAGTTTCCACTCTAAATGAACAACCAATTGATCAAAATCATAAAACTTGTCAATGACCCGAGAAAGTACCCAATTTTGGAGTCAGAAAGGTCGAAATCACAATTGAACTTCGTCCAAAAATTGTCTTGAGATTCCAACTCATGAAGTAAAAGACTTCCCAGCGAATATCTTTTTATCATGGACAAATCACATGTTGAGGTCCACATTGCGACAGTTCTAATTAAAAATGTAATTGATAACTCGAATGGAGCAGAAGTCATTCGAAAAATAATATAAAAACTGTTTTGAGTGAATAAGTGTTCCCCTGTGCGTCCATTAGTCGGCTGTATGGTCCGTATTATTTTCTTCTTTAGCTCACCTGAGCACAACGTGCTCAAGGGGAGCTTTTAGGATCACCCTGACTCCGTCGTCCGTCGTGATCTTTCTTCAGACTTCTTCTTCTCCTAAACCGCTGGGCCAATTTCAGGGAAATTTTGCCAGAATGTGACCCTCTTCAAAATTGTCGCTATATTCTAATTGGCCAATAAATATGGGTATGGTAGGGCGGAGCTTATTTTGAGCCCAAAATCTTTGAATGACATCTCCTCCTGAACCCCTGAGTAGATTTCAATCATACTTTACAAGAATGTTCCTTTGATGACCCTCTTCAAATATTGTTGGTAAAATTGTCATTAGCCCATAAATATGAGTGTGACAGGGTAGGGCTAATTTTAAGTCTCCTCTGTAATGAATGGGTTGGCAGGGTCTATTATGACTGCTTATAATTCGAATAATGTCTTCTCTTCGAAAACTAGGCAAATTTGAATGAATCTTTGCCAGAAAGTTTCTTGGATAAGTTCCATTGGACCAATCGAATTCAGGTGAGCGGTTTAGGGTCAATCTGACCCTCTTGTTATCATTTTCTTTCAACAGATTCAGGCCTGTATAGCGATTCAGAGGTTTAAGCGTCTCTAGTTGTTGAAATACATTGATTTATATACGCCTGTCAAAAGACGAGACGTATTATGTGATCACCTGTGCTGGGCGGGAGGCGTCAGCTTCGGTAGTAGCTTGAGGTCACCGTCTCCTAAACGCATTCCAACTTATCAGTACTTTCAGTACTTTGATTAAACATGCAACACATTTCATTTTAGCGACTCATTCTTGGATTTAATAAAATATAACCTTGATACATCCAGCCAAATATCATTCTATTCAAACAATAAGGATAGAGTATCAGTAACTTCAAGAACTACGAACTGTGCGACAAAAACAGCCAAAGAAATTCCAAAGTGCTAACCTAAACATTAACAGTTTGCGTTTAAAATTGTTGAAATACATGAATTATTGTCTGATAAAATTGCTGATCTATTATAAATCTCAGAAATTAAACTGGATGATTCCAACTGAATGGATACTCTTTGGTTCTAAGCCCCGATTGGAAGACCAGAGTAATTTAAATGCTTCATGTAATGATATAAGTATACATGCCACTAGTTCAGTAAAATAGCTTGGTGCAATTTTAGATCAACATTTAACTTGTGATGAAATTGGTAGGTCCCTTGTTGCTAAGACTTATGCACGTAATAAATCTTGTTTCGAAATAAACAATTCTTTAATCTCCAAACTCGTAAGCTTTTGGTTATGTCTGTAATCCAGAGTCATTTTGATTACGTTTATTCATTCCGGTATCCTAGCTTAAGTCAGTTTTGGAAAAAATAGACTCCAGACTATACAGAATAAATTAGTTCGTTTTGTATTGGACTTGGGCAGCAGGTCTCATGTAGCAGCCGAGCAATATAAATCACTAAAACTTACCAGTCAACAGACGAGTTGAGCAGTTGACCCTTTGACATGTCCATAAAATTCACAGAGGAGTGGCTCCAAGTATATCAAAGCGAAAATTTTAAACCCATCAGTAAAGTTCATGGCCTTTTTACATGGTCAAGGGTCACTGCGTTTTCTTCTTCATTTTTGGATAGTGAAGTAGCGTTTACAGATTCTGGCCGGTTTTGTATTCCAAAGGTTAAAAACTTTGGCAAGAAGACGTTTGCTTACAAGGGTATTGTGTCTTGGAATTGCCTGCCTCAGCAGCTAAGGAACATCCAATCCTCAAGCCCTGCCACGCCCATATTTTTGGGCCATATCAAAATTTCTTTGAGTAAAGGGTCTCACAAGGAACATACATACCATTCTTGTTCTGATATAACTAATCAGATGAAATATGGCGTCAAACTTTTAAGGATTTTCAACATGGCGTCAATTTTAGTCAATAATGACGTCAGGTCTTTATCACGAATTGATAATTCATCGTGTCTACTGGCAAATGGAATATCTGTTTATCTGTCTTAATCACACTTTTTTATTCTTCTAAAGGTGCTTTTCAATGGCTGTATTATCATACCGTTTGGAAAGTTACCCCAAAAGAAATTGTTAAATAGTCTCGGATCAGACATTTGTGTTAGACATTTCTGATCAGTCTTGAGAAAGATGTACTTTCTAAAGTTTGTCGGCGATTCTTGAAAAGCTACAGAGTTGTGTAAAGTCAATCTTCCTTGCTGAAACTATAAACATATTATGCAATAGTGAACTCACATGCTTCAAAATTAATCAGATACTAGAAGCACTTACGATGTTTTGTCTCAACACGTTCACACATGCGCTATAGATTTTAATAGTCTCAAGACAAAATAGACACGTCTGTCATAATTGCCAGACCCGTGTCTATTTGACCCTTTCGTTTGGGGTAACTTTAAAGACTAAATGGTAAAAGGCTTTCATCAGCATAAACTCTATAAAAGAATTTAAGAGAATCATCAAAGGAGAGAACTAGCCAATCCATTTGCCAGTTTACATAATGAATGATATTGATGATTCAAGAAAAACAAACCATGACGTCATTTTTGCCTAAAATTGACGTCGTGTTGAAAATCACTAGAAAGTTTGGCGTCATTCAGGGTTGACACCACCAGAGGAATAAACACAAATTATATATCAATCAAAATGTTATCTTTTCTGTGAAACAGATGAATACTAACACCAGCTATCTGAAAGGGTAAATCAGAACAGTAATGGTTTAGAATAAGGACAGAAATTATTAAACACCCTGTATGTCTTGATGGATCTTTAATCAATCCACAATACTATACATAGCGTGGGAAAGACGACAACCATTTTTGTGAACATAAGCCCCACCACCCATACATGGGCAAATCAATTTTCTGCTAGATGGAAATTTACACAAGGAAAAATATCCTGCAAAGTTTGGATGGAATTGGTCTAATGTTTTGGGAGGAGACATCTTATAGTGAAAATAAGACCCACTCTGCCACGCCCATGTATGAGGGTCAATCCCAATTTCTATAACAAATTTAGTAGAAGGTTACCAAAGGGCCATTATACCAAAATTCATTGAAATCTTGCCAATGGTTTAGGGAGAGAAGATTTATTTAACTGTCTATAAAGTGGAAATAAGTCCCCTCCCCTACCAAGCCCTTGTTTTTGGGGCCAATGCAAATTTCTTGAACAACTTTAAAAGAGGGTCAACCAAGATTCTTCCATGCCAAGTTTAGATGAAACTAGGCCAATGGTTTGTGAGAATATCATTTTTAAAGATTTTATAATGAAAAATAAGTCCGGTCCTACCACGCTCAAAGCCGCGGCAATAGCGCAGTTGGTAGCGCGCCGGACTTCTAATCCAGGGGTCTATATTCGCAAGGGTTCGATCCCCGGCCGCGGCACTTATCCTTTCCGACATTTGTCTTCCACCAATGGGTAGATAATCGTAAACCTATGTGGAATAGCAACTGGAGGCTAGGAAAGGGATGTGGTGGTAGTACTGGTGTGAGAAATACCAGGAATCCATCGTTAGGTGCTCCAGTCGTCGCGATATAACTGAGAGATTGTTGAAAGCGACGTAAAACCCCAATTCAAATCAAATCAAAACCTACCACGCTAAAATTTGGCGGTCAATCGAAAGATTTTGAACAACTTTAGAAGAGGGTCACCAAAGGAACATTTCTGCCCAGTTTTGTCAAATTCCGCATATCGGTTAAGGAGTTAATGTGAAAAATTCACACGTACACACGGACGCACGACGGACACCCCGCTATGACAATAGCTCAAACTAAAAATCAAATTAAGAAGTTAAAAAGATTTTTTCCGGAAGCTTAAAACATTGATCTTTGCTGTCATTCTAATTAATCTATCGAAAGCTTTTGACTGTTTGCCTCATGATATTTTACTAAGTAATCTCTCTGCATGTGGATTATCGCACGCTGCATTCAAACTTCTAGAATTCTATTTAAGTCAAAGAAAACACCTAGGCAAAATTTGCAATATTCTTAGTTTATTTATTGACGTAAAAAAGGGTGTTCCTCAATGTTCTGACCTAGGTCCCTTGTTTTAAAAAAATCGTTAATGATATATCCTTTTTAATACATCACAGTTGACTTTACAATTGTGCTATTGACAATGTAATCATCACATTTTCAAAGACTTGTACAAAATTTGGACAATGAGAGTATCTATCGCAGAGACTGGTTCATACTTAACAATATGCAGGCAAACCCTGGAAAATATCAAGCTATAGCTGTTGCTGGAAATTCTCAGTCAAAATCCATTCTGTAAAATGCGAAAAGTTTGTTAAATTTCTACAGATTACAGTTCATCTTATGAAGACCTTCTCATTTTAGCCAGACTTCCAACCTCCATGCAAAAAACAAGTAAAATAGGTAAAAGTCCTAGATATTCTGCCCTAAACAATGGATCGGTATTGCAGAGAAGTTATGTAGTCTGAGTGTGTTTGGGCAATTCAAGGCTTTAATTGGAATGGCTAAGACTTCCTCTGCACTGCATGTTCTAATTAACCCAGGTACAGTATTTTCCCTTATCATCCCTTCACAGCTTTTGGATTATTTGTGTTTCATATACTTTGTTTATTTTCCTGCTCTAAGGTCAGATTTTTATTTTTAATAGACTCATCTGAGCACGAAGTGCTCAAGCTGAGCTTTTGTGATCTTCCAATGTCCGTCGTCAGTCGTGCGTTGTGCGAAAGGGTTTGTCTACAATTCCTTCGATATCTTTTATCCTAAACCCGTTGGTCAATCTTAATGAAACTTGGCAAGGACGTTACCTGGGTCTAGCTCTACCAAAAGAATTCAGATAATCAAAATCTACAATTTACCCTGGTTGCCATAGCAACAAAACGGGGAGATATAAAACAATCTTTAAAAATCTACTTTTCTGAATTCAGAAGGCACACAACTTTCATATCTCGAATGTAGCATTGTCTAGTGGGCCTCTACCAACTTTGTTCAAATCATGGCCCTGTGTTCATTTTTGGGCACCACCCTGGCGAATCTCGTTTTATATACAAACAAGGGGCCTAATAAGGCCTGTATCGCTCCACTGGATTTAACATCCCCATAGTGAACCATCCATGCCAAGTGTTATTTAAATTGGCCCAATGGTTTGGTAAGTGTAGATTTATTAAGATTTTAGAATGAACTTAAGCCCCGTCCTACCTCGCCCGCTTTTGGGGGTCTATCAAATTTTCTTACACAGTTAAGGTAACGTTTCACACAAGGATTTCCCATGCCAAGTTCCATCGAAATAGGTACGATGGCTTAGGAGGGAAGACTTTTGTACATTTCAAATCGAAGATAATCCCTGCCTTACCACGCCCACGCACGAGGACTCACCGTAATGACAGCAGCTCGATGGCCTTCGACCTGTGGTGCTAACAAAGAGGAAAGATCTTCAATAAACGTCTTCTCAATAACCATGCCCTAATGTATAGCCCATGTGTGCCCCGCTCTGTGCGTGCAGATAACAAGCCTTATTAGAACAAAAATATTCTATTTTACACATGGAAAAACTGGTATCAGGGACCGGATATACTCGACATATCTTTGTTGTCCTGGACCTCCTGGACAATGATATATCACAATTGAAAAGTATTCCCCTTTGTTTATAAAATCAATCCGGAAGTTATAATCGGAGCATTAAGTATTCATCCAAGCACCAAAACCATCTTGGTCTTGTTGAATATAATGTCACAGCTACAGAAAAAGAAATACGTACGAGGGGCCATCAAAAAGTTTTGGGATTTGAATCATATTTTCTTTCGTAGATGTCCGACGACTTACAAGATTACATGGGTGAAATTGTATGCGTTCTTACTATGAATTTACCAAGTTTCAGTAGGATAGCATAAATACACTCAATTCCATGTCAAATTGAATTGGGATGGTGCGGCGTCTCGGGGCAAAATAGTGACGTTATGAACGTCAGACCACCTCTTGATTATTTTTTTCAGCAATGCTTTTATATGTTATAACTGTTAACTCCTATCAAGTGTTACCCATTAAATCTTCCCAAAAGGCCAGTTCACATCTTCATAAATACATATACGACTCTTTCAAGTAAAATCCGTTAAACGGTGGATGTTTGAGTTGTGCGATAACGTTTATGATAGACAATTCCTTTTCCACTCTAAATGCATTTAATATTTCAAACAGGAGAAAAAAGAGAATCAATCTGCGATAGATTTTAAATAAACCAAACCCAGAATTGAAGTTGAAAAATTAGAATCCAGATCTTTATTTTTTGTTTTGAGTCGTAATGCCAGTGAAATACACAGCATTCTATTAATACATAACCCTTGTAATTGTTATTACCATTTCAAGTGCCCTGATGTAACGTTCATTCCGAAAAAATTACATCGTCTCGGTTGATAAGACCCCTTCATACGTTGGGCCTTATTAAGATAACATTATGGTTGCAAGTACACTTAATGCAAATTCAATGATTGTGTCAACGCAATTTGAATTTTTCAAGTCGCTTGTGTATTGTGCGTTTTGTAGGATTTTCTTTTACAACAGTGAGTTAAAAACATAAAGTGCCCCGAAAGCGCATCATTCGTTTTCCATGGCGACGTTTCCTTAAGAGACGCGTAGTAATATTTGGTTGCAACCTAGCAGATTTAGCACTCACATCCATACGAATAATTACTGCCAGTTTCATCAAAATCTGATGAATGATAAAAAAGATATTGCAATTGTCTCAGAATTTTTTGACACCCCTCTTATAAATAAAAGATTGTCGAAAAATCCCACAATAGCCAAAGAGCGTCAAAGTAAAATCTTCTTAGAATGGATCAGACTTAACACAGTTAGCCAATAGGCCCACTCAATAGATAAGCTGAATTCTCGTCTAAAGAAAATATACTCCGTTGGAAATGATAATTTGACCTTCGAGTGATAAAAAAGGTAAACAACCAGGTTCTTAACTTCAGCACAACGGCATAAAAATATCGAAAACTAAAATTGAACAGCTTATTCAAAAGGACCAAAATAGAGAGAAATATGATGTACAAATAAAATCTTAAAAGATATAAAGGGATATCAAATAGAAATCGGGTATAAAATTGATAGCAAAAAGGGAGAGACCACAATCAAATTCACAATAGACTTACAATACAAACCATCGATGCTCATAAACGGTAGAAACACAGTAAGGAGCAATAAACAAAACGATTCGAATTATGTATTGCTTTGAATAAAACAATTTTAAAGTTTATTTCAACCGTAGATTATAACAAACATATTCTCAGTCTTTTTGACCAAACGAAATGATACTCAAATTTAAGCACTCTTGCATGACCATATTTTATCCTTTATTGGCTTAACAAGTTAGAGATAGAATCAACTTTTCATTTTTATACCTTGTGTGAATAAAATATCAAATAGGATTCCAATGCGTTTGTAGTGCTTTTTCTCATTCACATATCATGTTTAATGCCAATAACATGCCAAGTCGGTGTTATGCAAGAAGTATCAAAATCTATTATATAAGTAGACTTTTGTCAAACAACCACTTTGTGATTTTTTTCAAATTCATTCAACCATTAAAGATTTGGAGAAGAGAAAAATCAAACAATCGCTGTGTTCAGTATAACACAGTATTGAAACGTGGCAAATATTAAAGCGTACACATACACAATTAAAAGTCGTCTAATATAAAGTAAATGTTTCGGTCCTAGTCGAAAGAGTAGAACAAGTAAGACGTTTGATGATTATTTCGAATTGTAATAGTGTTTCGCAGTATTGTTATTCGCCCCTTTTTAACTCGATTTGCTCGCTGTTAACTCTCTTTTTACTTTGACGCTGTTGCTTCTACACTTACTAATTACCATATAAAAACAGAAGCGCAAAAGGGTTTCAACCTTTCTAAAAGCAACGCTTTGAAAGCAAGCCAATGATTTACGGGATTACCGTAGACAATTTTCAAAAATTCATACGGGCCTTTTCTATAAATCTGAGAGCAAACGTTACCGTAACGTAATAAAACAATTTGTCGGTCATGAACCAAACTAGACAATTACCGGTTGGATTCTTGAAAAGGACTCTCACGTACAGAATTTGGAAAAATGAGCATTTCAAACCACGTAAAATGTTTTGGGTTCGTTTAAGTGTATTTGAATTAATGTTGACAGGAAGCCACACAAGTTATCTTACAAGTCCAATATACCTTACGCCCTATTTTTTGCATTTAGTAAGCATTAAACTGTAAAAATAATCAATTGGAAATTACATTGAGATTCTGCGTCTTTTGAAAATGGACCATTGTCTACGTCACGCCCATAAGTCGGTAGAATCTCCATCAAATCAAATTAAACTTTTCAATGGCTAGGGTGCGATTTGAAATATTTTTTATGGTGGTTTCGTATGCATATTCAGAAATGATAAAATTCAGTTTGTTTTTCTTTTTTTATTTTTGCTAAGTATACAAAATGATTTACTTGGTGCCTTACAATAGCCCAACTCTAATAATATGTTCTGCCAGAACATACGAAAAGCGGTCATTTTCAAACTTATCTCCGACAGAGGATAGTGTTCGAAGAGCCGGGTTAAAAACGCAGGAAGAAGAATGTAGTGGAAGTACTTACGTCAAAAACAAGGACTCATTTTAAAGTGTCCCAGCCGCCGCGATATGACTCGATACTGTTAAAAGTGTCATTAAATCTCAGTCGACTAGCGCAAAGATTTTTGACAATAAATTTTCAAGGATCAATTTCTATCATGAATGATTACGATTTTATACATATTGTATCCTAATTTCTATTTTCCCCTACGGCATAAATTTCCCATTGATGACTCTAAATTGGAATATTATCTACAAAGTGTATTTCTTGGTAATCCCCCGAATATGTTACGCTTGAAGCTGACAGAATCTTTTTTTAAATCATTTTTATGTAGTCTGAGGAATATTGTAAAGTGTAGAAATTATAACTTTTAGGAACATTTATAATATGACCTACGTCGCGGGAGTGAAATAAACCCGTTGAATATTTTTGATTTTACACGGGTGTTATTACACTAGTTGAATAACTATGCAAATGAGCTAAATTGTTACCGCAAATATGACGTCATAATGAGTGTATTGTGACGTCAGTTTTAAACGGCGTTAAAAGTTTCGCGGAAATCGGGTCATATTATAAATAGAATATTAAATTTGTGCTCTTAAAATACAGAATTTATTTAACTCGTCATCTATAGATAGATAAAAACTCGGCGTAGCCGCGTTTTTATCTGTTTATATGTGACCTGTTTAATAAATTCAGTATCCAGTGACCATTTTATATCCTGTATATACTATAATGAACAACAAAAATAACCCATCACTGTTCAATGACAAACAATTTTACCCTGAAATCGACCAATTTACTGATATGACATTACTTTAGTTTGGTCGGCCACTAGGTACACAATTGTGATGAAATTTTTGCCTCAACTTATACTCAGTTGAGTAAAGACACTTGAATATGATAAACATTTTTTCTGTTCGTGCAACAGATCGAATGCATCAAACGAAAATAAAGTTGGTCGAGTATTACAGCAAATAAAGGTGGTAATGAAAAACGGTGTAGACATATATCAGATCATGCAAAGCCTTCGAGTTTGGCGGTAGCGAAAATTTGAATTTCGGAACGCCATCGCGCATAGTCATATTGAACCGATTCAATAACTCAAGGACACTTGCACCTGTCACGAGGGATCATTACTCGTCCAATGTAAGGTTAAAACACCGATTTTAACAACTCTCGTTGCCATACTTTGGATGCTGACACGATGAGGAGGCGTGCATTATAAGGTGATATGACCGGAAATTCTTTCTCTCTATGTCACAGCTTTTTCAGATTTGAGTGGACAAGTGATGACCGTGAACTACAAAAACTATGAATCTGAACCGAGTATCGAATCCTGCAGTAGCTTAAGCCATATGTAACACCCCGTGAGCAAGTCAATGTAATGGTCCATTCAGCTCATGCAATAACGGACTTTCTTCGCGAACACCTTTTTTAAGCGATACCAATGTCTAATCTTTCACCGACCGGACTTATCTCAAAATCGAGCACATCAAATACGAGCTTGGATTGAGAATTAAAAAAGAGCTCGAAATCCAAAGGTTGTGAGTCTGATTGAGGCAGCATATATTTTGAAAGAAGTTATTTCTTAAAAATGAAGCAATGCAGTTTTTTTGTTGTTGTTCAGTATATACTTTTCATAGTAGTTCCATAAAGCACGTGTCAATATGAGCAAAGTATATATATACTTTCGTTCTATGATATAAGATTTTAAGAGAACAAAAGATTCTTAAAATAAAATGTATAAAAAAAATGCTGGCTGTACATGGAAACCCACTCAGTGACATTCAGTTCACGGATCATTATTAACGACAATCTTGTTAAATGTGGTTTTTAACTGATCCAAAAATAACATCTCTGGAGAATCAGATATTAATTTCAAATAAAACTCATTTATATTTCTGTCAGCTTTTAAATCCGTCTTTTGGTCATAAGACTTCCTTGTGCCATTTGCAGATAGAAGATATCGAATGAGTGGTCATTGAATACTGAATTTATTAAACGAGTCATCTATAAACAGATAAAAACGAGGCTTTGTCGAGTTTTTATATGTTTTAGATGACGAGTTCAATAAATTTGGTATTTAATAAGCAAATTTGATATTCTATATATATACTTTATTTTTTGATAAAACGTGGAAATTACGATATCTGTCGATTCAAGTTATTCCCAGAAACATATAACAAAAAAGATTGACAAAGATTTGTTTTTGTCTAATTGTCTTTACTTTTTCGACAAAGAGCGTTCATTCACGATATAAAAAAAAACATCTTGAAAAAAGGGGTAAAATGTTAATGGACACGGTGTTACAATAAAAAGGAAAATGCTCATACATATATATTTCAAAATACCGTGGAAAATAAAGGGGTAAAATAATTTCTCAGTGGGGATCAATTTTAGAAGGCATCGCTATATTGCTGTAAAGAGTCCTCGATATTTAGGAGTAAACGTTCATGGAAATATTACCCGCACCAAGAATCCTCGTAAATCGTGTTTGATCATGATTGCCTAATCAAAGGAGCATTTTTTCTGTGAAATTTAAAGTCGGTTTATTGTGGGCTGCAAATAAACCGACACAAAAAGTAATTCTATTAACTTTTTTTTCGAAATATATTGCCCCAACCTGTTATATTGGTATAAATCACAAGGTACATGTTTTGGTTTATTACACTTGTTTCTAATGAAAAGTGATCTTGAGAATTTTCAGTAAATTGTAAAGGATCAGTTGCTTATTGAATTCGCCTTGAATATATATGACTGATGTTTGGCGTTAAATGAATATACCAAGTTCTTTCTGTACATAAGGTTAAGGAAAAAATATCGTCGGTTTTCTGCAAAGATCTCGTAAGTAATGCATGTTTAAACGATGTTTTTGAAGAAAATCAAGGTTATGAAGGTTAGAAAAGACATTTATTCAATGATTCATACATCTTTCAGAGGTAAACTGTCAATTACATATCTCTTTTGCACGCTGATTACAGAGTAAATGTACTTACAGATTAACAATAAACCACAGAACTTAAACAGTTTAAAGCTGTCAATTGTAAATGGCTTTGTTATCAGATTGAACTGCCTTACACACACACAAACACACACGCACGCATGCGATAAGGAAACATTATTTTCAGTTTGCGTATTGTGGTTGTGTATTACATTTTTTGGAAATCAGAACAACATTTTTAACTTATAAACCTTAAAGTTGGCAGGAATCGTATTTTGTTAATTCCTGCATAGTTTAAAAAAGTTTATATTCGGCATCCTGCAGCCTTGTCTGGGAAGGCGATATTTTTCTTGATGGTTAGCATTGATTGATTGAATGAAGTTTAACGCAGCTTTCAACATTATTTCAGTTATATCGCGGCGGCTGGAGCACCTAACAATGGATTCCTGGTATTTCTCTCACCAGTACAACCATCACATTCTTTCCTAGCCTCCAGCTGCTATCTCACATAGGGTACGAATATCAACCCATTGGTTAGAGACAAATAGTCGGAAAGAATGAGTGCCGCCGTCGGGGATCGAACCCGGGACCTCTAGATTGATAGTCAGACGCGCTACCAACTGCGCTTTGACGGCGGCTATGATGGTTGGCAAGTTGTTGTTGTTATTTATTCATAAATTTACGCGCAGGTTCGATTTCTTTCCAGTCCTGCGTTAGGATCACAAAACGGTGCAAACAGTTTTCCAATTATACCCCGCTTTGCACGTGCACTTGCAGGTGTTGGTCGAGTATTACAGCAAATAAAGGTGGTAATGAAAAACAGTGTAGACATTTATCAGATCAAGCAAAGTCTTCGAATTTGGCGGTAGCGAAAAATTGAATTTCGGAACGCCGCCGCGCATAGTCATATTGAACCGATTCATTAAAACAAGGACACTTGCACCTGTCAGGAGAGATCATAACTCGATCAATGTAAGGTTAATGTCATAGCTTTTTCAGATTGGACAAGTGATGACAGTGAACCACAAAAATTATGAATCTGAGGCGAGTATCGCATCCTTCAGTAGTTAAAGCCATATTTTACACCCCATGAGCAAGTCAATGTAATGGTTCATTCAGCTCATGCAATAACGGACTTTCTTCGCGAACACCTTTTTAAGCGATACCAATGTCTAACCTTTCACCGACTGGACTTATCTCAAAATCGAGCACATCAAATACGAGCTTGCAATGAGAGCCCAAGGTTTTGAGTCAGATTGAGGCAGCATGCACAGCTAATGGATAGCCATATTGGGAGTTAGTCTTGAAAAAATTCAGAAATCCATCTGTAAGACATTCTTTGAGTGCAATTTTGTACATGGATTCACGCGCTAGTCACTTTTACTAAGCAATGGAAACCTACTCTAAATTGAAAATTTTGATTTTGGGGGTTGTCGCCTTTATGAGTGTGTAACTCTTCAATGCATATGTATACGTTTTCGTCCTTTTTGACACAAATCAATAATTGCTTAACGTTTATTTGATATTCTTTCAAACTTTATATTTTGAAAAAAGTTATATCTTAAAAATGAAGCGATGCGTTATTTTTGTTGTTCAGTATATATTTTTTCGTAGTAGTTCCATAAAGCACGTATTAATATGAGTAAAGTTTTGTTCTATAGTGTAAGATTATAGTAGTGTAAAAACAAAGATTTAAAAATGAAATGTATAAAACAAAAACAAAAAATGCTTGCTGTACATGGACAACCCACTCAGTGACATTCAGTTCAAGGATCATTATTAACGACAATCTTGTAAAATGTGGTTTTTAACTGATCCAAAAATAACATCTCTGGAGAATCAGATATCAATTTCAAATAAAACTCATTTATATTTTTGCAGATGATATGGCTCTATTCGGAAATTCACCGGAAGATTTGCAAAATAATCTAAATAATTTACATAGTTATTGTTTGGAGTGGGGCCTTGAGGTAAATGAGTCTAAAACTAAAGTGATGGTTTTCAGAAAAAGAGGTGATTTAAAATCAGATGAAAAATGGACTTATAATGATAAAGCACTAGAGGTAGTAGAATCTTTCAATTATTTAGGAACAGTCTTTTCGAGTAATGGTAAATTTAATATAAATGACGAATATTTGATCGGAAAAGCGTTGAAGGCCATGTCTGTATTATTAACTAATTGTAAAAACTTGCCTTTAACACCAAAAACACTTGCCAGTTATTTGATTCTTTTGTAAGCGCCATACTAAATTACTCGTGTGAAATATTTGGATTTAAAAAAGGAAAGGGAGTGGAGCGTATCCACCTTAAGTTTTGTAAACGCATTCTAAAAGTTCCAAGGAACACAAGTACCGCTGGTGTTTATGGATAGTTGGCACGATATCCTTTATATATATCACGATATTGTAGAATTGTCAAATATTGGTGTAAAATCATTAATTCAGATAATCTTATACTGAAAAAATTATATGATGTGGCAATGTCCGATTTTTGCAACGGGAAAATTAATTGGGTATCCCAAGTTAAAACTTTATTAGATGTATATGGTTTTTCTGATGTATTCTACAATCCAAGTAAAATAGATCTTAAAATATTTATTCCATTTTTTAAGCAACGCGTTATAGACTGCTTCATTCAAGAATGGTATGGTATGCTAGATAAAAATATGGTTTTAGAAGATTATAGACACATTAAAAATTCTTTCAACTACGAGAATTATTTAGATTTAGTACCATACGATCTCAGATATCATATTACTAAGCTAAGGCTATCTGCTCATTCTCTTCGTATTCAGTCTGGCCGATGCGGACAGATTAGAATACCTAGAAATGAAAGGTTTTGTTTATTCTGTACCCGTAAAGAAGTTGAAGATGTTTATCATTTTGTTTGTATATGTCCTCTTTATGCAGATCTTCGGAAGAAATTCTTATACAAGTATATTTATAGACAGCCATCCATGTTTAAATTATGTCAATTATTGCAATCTGATCATAAAACGACATTAAACAGACTAGCTCATTTCATTAAAGAAGCGTTTACCCTTAGAAATAAAACTGTACCTCTATCTAGTTCCTGATATATTTTTTCCAAATGAGAACTTAAACGAATTAATTGCTAATAAATTCCCATTCTCTTGATGTTTATCTTGTAACGATCTGTTGTTAATGTGTATTGATATACGTGATTATATATTTGTTTGTATATGTATATGATTTTGACGATGTACCTAGTGTACAAGTCTGTATTAAACTATCTGTTCTGTTCTGTTCTGTTCTGTATATTTCTGCCAGCTTTTAAATCCGTCTTTTCGTCATAAGACTTCCCTGTGCCATTTGCAGATAGAGGATATCGAACGAGTGGTCATTGAATACTGAATTTATAAAAGGAGTCATCTATAAACAGATAAAAACGAGGCTTTGTCGAGTTTTTATATGTTTTAGATGACGAGTTCAATAAATTTGGTATTTAATAAGCAAATTTGATATTCTATATATATACTTTATTTTTTTGATAAAACGTGGAAATTACGATATCTGTCGATTCAAGTTATTCCCCGAAACATATAACAAAAAGATTGACAAAGATTTGTTTTTGTCTATTTGTCTTTACTTTTTCGACAAAGAGCGTTCATTCACAATATAAAAAAAACATCTTCGAAAAAAGGGGTAAAATGTTTATGGACACGGTGTTACAATAAAAAGGAAAATGCTCATACATATATATTTCAAAATACCGTGAAAAATAAAGGGGTAAAATGATTTCTCAGTGGGGATCAATTTTAGAAGGCATCGCTATATTGCTGTAAAGAGTCCTCGATATTTAGGAGTAAACGCTCATGGAAATATTACCCGCACCAAGAATCCTCGTAAATCTTGTTTGATAATGATTGCCTAATCAAAGGAGCAATTTTTCTGTGAAATTTAAAGTCGGTTTATTGTGGGCTGCAAATAAACCGACACAAAAAAGTAATTCTATTAACTTTTATTTCGAAATATATTGCCCAAACCTGTTATATTGGTATTAATCACAAAGTACATGTTTTGGTTTATTACACTTGATTCTATTGAAAAGTGATCTTGAGAATAGTCAGTAAATTGTAAAGGATCAGTTGCTTAGTGAATTCCCCTTGAATATATATGACTGATGTTTGGCGTTAAATGAATATAACAAGTTCTTTCTTTACATAAGGTTAAGGTTAAGGCAATTAAAGGACTTATCGTCGGTTTTCTGCAAAGATCTCGAAAGTAAAGCATGTTTAAACGAGTTTATGGAAGAAAATCAAGGTTATGAAGGTTAGAAAAGACATTTATTCAATGATTCATACATCTTTCAGTGGGAAACTGTCAATTACATATTTCTTTTGCACGCTGATTACAGAGTAAATGCACTTACAGATTAACAATAAACCACACTAATCAATCAGTTTAAAGCTGTCAATTGTAAATGGCTTTGTAATCAGATTGAACTGCCTTACCCACACACGGTCACACAAGCACACAGCCACACATACTCACGCACGCACGCGAGAAGGAAACATCAGTTTAAGTTTGCGTATTGTGGTTGTGTATAACATTTGGGGAAACCAGAACCACATTTTTAACTTATAAACCTTAAAGTTGGCAGGAATCGTATTTTGTTAATTCCTGCAGAGTTTGAAAAGTTTATATTCGGCATCCTGCAGCCTTGTCTGGGAAGGCGATAGTTTGCTTGATGGTTAGCAGGTTGTTGTTGTTATTTATTCATAAGTTTACGCGCGGGTTCGATTTCTGTCCAGCCCTGCGTTCAGGATCACAAAACGGTGCAGTTTTCCAATTATTCCCCGCTTAGCACGTGCACTTGCGTGCAGATCGGGGTATAAATGGAAATCTGTTTTCACCGTTTTGTGATCCTGAACGAAGGGCAGATCTTATGAAGTTTGGTTAGCTGCGAACTTCCTTGTTCGTAAGAGATCTGATGGTCATTAATGGACAATTCTAAAATTTATATTATAGATTATATCAAACAATGAAATATTATGATAAAGGTTCTTGTGTTCGATTTCTTTTTAAACACTTATTACAATTTATCTCAGTTTCACCGCGCTTACACATATGTCCTACTCAATAGAACAAGATACAGAATGTTTTGGCTTAGATCAATGTTCAAATTTGTGCAGGTTAATATTTGTTTTTTGATGCCAGTCATAACCCTCATTAATGTCGCCACTATAGCCACCACCCTGTTTTGGTCAGTTTAGCATTGTATCGTAAGTTTAAGCTTACGAGAATACCCAAGTCATGCTGAAAAACATTCTTAGAAAAATTAAGTATTAAGGTTCATGGAAAGTGTTTGAGACCCGATTTTACGGGCACTTCATTAGCCGAGAAAAAGCGGTATGTCAAGGTATATTGTATATCAAAATGAAGGTATTCATAAGCACGAGCAATAAAAACTCAGTCTCAAAAGGCTCTTTTGAAACAACCAACTTCCATTTATTTTGTCAACATAGGTGTCAAACCGGTTTGGTCTGTTTTCAAAATAGATGTTAGGTATTGTGCAACATCGCACCATAATATTGTGAATTATTTTCTGCGATTTATTTCAAATTATAGTGTTTTTTTAATTCAATGATCTGTAATAAATAACTAAATATTCATCATTCTGTGAAATAGAAATTGATATATTGCTAACCAACCCCACAGGTATATGAACTATTTATATCCATTTATGTTGTGATAATACATCGCTATAGATATGACAGTCTTATGTTGCCCAACTGCTTGTGCACATAAATAGCTTCATTTGAGTATATAATATACCTGGACATATAGTCCGGCAGAAATTAAGCTGGACCTAGTAGTGTGGTATAAAGTTTTTTTCTTGATTGATTCTGGTAGCCAAGACATTGCACATCAAGAATCTGAATGATGACATCTTGTCATCATTGAGCATTTTGAGGAAAATGGAGATGGCAGCCAGGGTTATCGTGAAATATACAAACTGATCATTAACTTGCTAAAATTATTTTTCTGAACCTACTTTTTTACTTATTCTGGTCACCAAGATGCTTATTAGAACTCAGAAAAT
The DNA here is from genome assembly GCA_948146395.1 of Fragum whitleyi. Classification (NCBI taxonomy): domain Eukaryota; kingdom Metazoa; phylum Mollusca; class Bivalvia; order Cardiida; family Cardiidae; genus Fragum; species Fragum whitleyi. The sequence goes on from OX411543.1 coordinate 8,071,320, forward strand.
AAATTAATGTGTGAATTCAAATTTGAATTTGGACTTGTAATCAAGATGGCAGCCAAATGGAATTCTGTATTAGTAAAGAGTATAAAAAGCCATGTTATGACAGACTTCAACCTCAGAATGACTTTAACCATTTTGTTCAGAGGCTGACACCATTTTCTTTTTGAGAATAGGTAAAGATTTCTAGTCTTCTGATTTGATTTTTTTTTTCGAAAATTGAACTTGGCAGCCAGGAATGCATCAATGCAAATTTGGAACATTTTTAAGGCCAGTTTAGCTGATTCCTAGACTGATTCTTCTAGCCAAGGCATTCATCAATAATAACACTGATGACATATTGTAATCATTGAGTTTTTTTAAAAAATGGAGATGGCAGCCAGGACTTTCATGCAAAATACAAGCCCAGCATATTAAGCATGATATCTACATATTTTTCAACATATCATTTCATATTTTCTGAGCTTATTAGAACTTAAAAAAAAAACATGCTTGAATTTAGAATCGTAACCAAGATGATAGCCAGGTCGGAATCTGAAAGTCACATTGAAACCAACAACAACCTTTTGATAACTTTAAACATTTAGTTGGTAAGTCATCAGATCAATCTTGAAAAAAAAGGCTCATAAAACCAACCTCTAATCTAACTTCTTTCCGAAATTTGAAGTCAGTCCGGAAAAAATGAATGTAGATTCCCAACTCAAAACAAATAAACCTTCCACTCGCCGTTTTTGCTAATGCCCTGCCAAAATAGGTGAGAAAACGACTGTCTTAAACAAAACTCAAATCGATTATGGTTATTAGGTTAGTTTTAGCAAGTTGAGCTCTTTATAAAAGGCAATAGCTCTAAATGAATCTTAATAATATAACATGCCATTTAATATTTGTCTAGGTTGAATCTAATTCGGAGATTATGCTTACTTGAAACTTGGATGGATGACAGCCTTTATCGTGTATATATGTCGTAAAACCTAAGATAAAAAGCAGAAAAGTGAACAAAAATGTATTTCTCTAAATGAAACATTTTTTTTAAATTCCTTTTGCTTTTTAACATTCAACAAAGCAGCCACGAATGAAAGGAATAAAAGGTTTTTAAAAAAAATGTATTGAAATCTTGTTATTATGTTGATTACAGCGCGAGCTATTTTAAGTATAATGACACATCTGAACAGATGAAAAGTTTCAAAATTTTAATGTTTATCACAGTTGACTTAGGACCTAGATCATTGCACAGTGTCGGACTCTCAACCATAGGCACCATGGTTCGATCTCCAGTCGAGGCTTACATTGTATGAACGTGTGTCCACCAGTGCTCTAAGCAATGCAGTTTTGCTGAAATACTGATAAAAGGGGCTGTAAACCCGAGTTAAAAAAAACTCAACTGATTTTGCAGATTTCCCTTACATAACATTTATTTGGTCATCAAGCTTTCTGCCAAGCTCAGAAGAACATAAAATTTTAATTCACAATGAACAAAATTTGATTATTAATTAACGTGGAATGACAGCCAAAAAGGCAATTGATTGAAATGGTCATTTGACATTACTATGTAAGAATCAAGTTGTCAACATTGGATATCTTGGGTTCTACTTGTCCTTCTGAGCGGTCTAAAGATGTCGCCAAAGAATTTAAAAATTGACTGAAAAACACTGTCTACGCTTCTTATTATCTTTTATCTTATTAAAGTGGCCCATGTATCTTATTAAGGATTTCAGTATTCATTTCAATCATGAAGTGCTTATTTCAAGATTACAATATTCTCAATGAGAGATGGCAACCAGTTTTAAATACTAAATTAGCTTGTATCCAAATACATGTAAAATGATAAGATCACAGGAGGCATCATACACTCCTCGAAGCGATATTGCATATATGGTATGGAATTATTCATTTGACGCAGATCCAAAACGTTAATATGAGTTATCTCTTGTCTGGTAAATTAGGGTAAATTTCAAGATGGCAGCTAAAATAACTTTTATGTAAGAAACGCTTTTGTAGATGGCCTTCAACAATTGTATCTTCATTTTATGACTCAAACATCTGTTTTATGAGTTCATTATGCCATCCTTATAAATCATGGTCAATCAGAAAATCAATGGGTTCTAATTTCGAGATGACAGCCAGTTTTAAGAACAAAAGTTGTCCTCTTTTCTTTTAGTCTGTGGACCAGTAAGAGTCACCTTATAATCACAAATGAATGACGAAGAGTGATATTTATTTGTTCATTGGACCTCTCTGAGCTTAAATAAGGGTGTTTACGTTATTTAATTTTGGGTTTGATTTGATATCAAATTGCAAGATCTAAGGGCAAAACAAGTGAAATTGAATAGAGAAACATCAGCATAAAGATAGGGTTAAAGATGCTGTCATCCACCTTCCTGGCTGCCATCTCAAATTAAGAAAAACAACTCATATATAGTGAGGGATACAATCCGCTTGATTAAAGGATGATGGAAAGAGAATAACATTTGATGAAATGAAAAAGAATTGAGCAAAACTGTATAAACTCCTATTCAGCAATGTTGCCAAACAATCAACCGTTCTGTTTGGCAGCCATCTTAACTTATAAACACAATTATGATCATCAATTTGAAAACTAGTATTTGCTTTATCAGAAAACAGCGAGTTAGCCGATGAATAGTAATATTAGATAAAATTATAAAGGTCATTTAACATTTGTAGCTAATTTGTATTATTCTCATTTTTGCACTCCTGGCCGTCATATGGTTAGGAAGTCAATTTACAAGCGTAGATTGGGCTATCAATCTGATTTTACGTAGACGGGATTGCAGCTATCATTTAGAGACATAGCAGGCATTAAACAAATTCGAAAGTTTGGTTTGTCAAATAGAATCTATTGATCTCTAAATGCTGTGTAATATTACTGTTTGGCTGCCATGCTGTCTAAAACAGTTATTGTTTCTTTCGTTTTATAGGTTAATTTCCTCATTATACTTAAAGGTATGACTTTTACGACAAAACTAAGGTAAAATGCATAAAAACCTATCATCGAGACAAGTAAAGTGGTAGCATGTACTTGTTCAAGGGGTCCTGGCTGCCATCTCGATTTTCTCAAAATGCTCAATGATGACAAGGTGTCATCAGGCAGATTCTTGATGAGTAAGACTTGGGCTACAAGAATCAGCCAAGAAAAAAACTTTATACCACACTTCTAGGTTAAAGAAAAATATGCCATTTTTCTGCCGGACTAATACTGCTTTTTCTTGGCAAATAAAGTGCCCTTAAAATTTGGTCACAAACACTTTACATGAACCTTCAGATGAAGTTATAATGTAAACTAAGTTATTTATTTTCACATTTCTAGAAAGGTCCGCTTCAAAAACTCTCGTTTAAAAATGATTATTTAATAATTTGATCTTCATTTTAAGAGAACAATTAAATCTCTGGAGAATGACATTTCTCAATGAATTAAATCTTTCGTCAAAACCTGAAAATGTATATTGCATACAAATATGCACATGTATGCCTTATGATTAAATTTAAGATGTAGTCTTGTATAAGATGTTAACCCTTGTCATGCTGAAACTGGAATATCCCTGCCTTTGGCAGGAGGTATAGACAATGATCAGTCTGCGCATATATGCAGTCTAATCAGTCAATAACATCTGCCCTATGTTCAGAATGTAAAAGCGTTTCGCGAGCGCTCTCAGATGATACCCCGCTTTGCACGTGCAGAGCGCTTCGCTAACGTTTTTACATCCTGAACACAGGGCTGCTTTTCTAGACTTATACCGATTCACAAAACGATCTGGCTGTATCCTATGTAATAATGCTTCAAAGTTTCGTATTTTTAAATAATTGTTCATAAATATGAACAAGTTTACTTCAGTCAATCGAACCTGTATTGGTGAAATAATTGAAATGTTGTTAATATCCTTTCATTTTTTGTAAAATGCACAAGTACACATTAATTGATGAAGTTTTAAAAAAAAAGTAGTTAAGAATTATCAGTAATTTCACGTAGAAGCCATGTAAGGTATTGAAAGAAATGATTTATGTCCAAAAATGTTCACGGCAGTTTCACCTTTTATCTTATGTTAGATTTGTGTATACATGTACTCGATGATGTTATGTAAAACTATTCTAAGAACCCCCATTTGTTTAAACATTGACAAGAAATCTAGAATAATATATCCGATTAACCATTACAAGGATCAATCATTGGCTATTTCGGACTAAATATCGTACAATTCGATTAATGTATTCCATATTATTCGACCATATCAGAATTTGTTAATCCCATCGGAAATCATTTCAAAATGTTGCGTTTCGTACAAGGTTACTTAAATCTCGGTAATATAGTTTTCGTCATGCGGCTCTTATTCTTTTTTCATAATGAGCGTCATGAGACCTAAATATTATTTTTTACATGAGTTCCTATTATTACTCTTGTCGTAAGTTTTATGCAGTAATTTAAGGTATTGATGAAGTAACTGAATTATAATTCTGAATTAACTAGCCAAAACGTTTACATTTCACAATAAAAATTTACAAAAATTATTTGCGGCAATTGTAAATTTCAGACCTATTCGTTTCTTTGATAATAATTGAAACAATAAGCATAAAAATTGGCATTTCGGCTAATTACGATCGTATTGGGCAGTTATCGACTAACCTATAAACAAAACATGTATGTATTCCAGGTAAATGCAATTTCTTTGACAAATCTTATAGTATCGATATGTCCACATTACTTTGCTGAGTTATTGGATATACTATATTTCAAATTCAGTCTTTGATGACCGACAAAAGAAACTTCTTTGACAACGAGCTCTTCACTTAATATACCATTTGATTACTTGTTGCGTGTCATTATAAACAAGTCAATCTTTGACAACAAACTGTGTAGTTACAGAACAGAACAGAACATTATATTCTATTTGACAGGTACAAGTTGTACATAGTCATAGATACACAATTTTATAACATAAATTTTGTCAAGTCCCACTCCAAACCATCTCTCTCTCTCTCTCTCTCTCTCTCTCTCTCTCTCTCTCTCTCTCTCTCTCTCTCTCTCTCTCTCTCTCTCTCTCTCTCTCTCTCTCTCTTCTATTTGAATTCTGAACTCGTGAATATAGTCCGGCAGAATAATGGCATATTTTAGTTGAACCTAGAAGTGTGGTATAAAGTTTTTTTCTTGGCTGATTCTTGTAGCCGAAGTCTTACTCATCAAGAATCTGTCTGATGACACCTTGTCATCATTGAGCATTTTGAGAAAATCGAGATGGCAGCCAGGACCCCTTGAACGAGTACATGTTACCACTTTACTTATCTTGATGATAGGTTTTTATGCATTTGTGAGCTTCATTTTGTCGTAAAGATCATACTTTTGAGTATTATGATGAAATTAATCCATAAAACGAAAGAAACTATAACTACAATAACTATTATAGACAACATGGCAGCCAAACAGTAATATTACACGTTTTTTTAGAGAACAATTTCTTCTATTTGACAAATAAACTTTGGAATTCGTTCAATTATAGCTGCACTTCTGTCTTTTTAAAGTTTGATTGAAAGCCCCATCGCCGCTTGTAAATTGACTTCTTATCTAGATGGCAGCCAGGAAAACAGAATTGAGAATAATACCATTTAGGTTAACTACAAATGTTAAATGAACTTGATACCTGTATTTAATATCACCATTAATCTGCTAACTTACCATTTTCTGAAGAGGAAAACACCAATATCTTTAAAATTGATAACCAAAATTGTGTTTGTCAGTTAAGATGGTTGCCAAGCTGAACGGTTGATTGTTTGGCAACATTTAACTGTGAATAGCAGTTTACACAGTTTTCTCATTTTTTTTTGTTTAATTCATATCAGATTTTATTCTCTTTTCATCCTCTTTTCATCAAGCGGATGAAATATGTCACATGAGCCATTTTTCCAAGTTGAGATGGCAGCCAGGAATGTGGACGACAGCATCGTTAACCCTATCTTTATGCTGACCACTTGTTTTGCCCTTAAATCTTGTAGTTTTACATGAAGTCATACCCAAAAATACATCAAGTATACGTCCTTATTTAGGCTCAGAGAGGTCAAATAAACAAATAAATATCACTCTTCGACATTCCTTAGAGGTTATATGGTGATTCTTACTGGTCCACAGACTAAAAGAAAAAGAAAGACATTTTTTTTGTTTTTAAACGTGGCTGTCATCTCTAAAATTAGAATCTAATGATTTTCTGATTGACCACTATATATATATTGATGGCTTAAAGGATTCAAAATCAGATGTTTGAGTCATAAAATTTAGATACAAAGTGGAAGGATATCTACAAAAGTGTTTCTTACTTTTAAGTTATTTTGCTGCCATCTTGAAATTTACCCTAAAAACCATGCCGACCCGAGAAGAACGCATATTAAGATCTTGGATCTGCTTAACAGATGTCAAATGAATAATTCCATACCTTTTTTCGCGATGTCGCTTCGAGGCCTGTATGATGCCCCCTCCTGGTTTAATGATTATACATGTATTTGAATTCAAGCAAATTTCGTTTTTATGGCTGGCTGTCATCTCGCATTGAGAATGTTGTGATTTTAGAATCAGCACTTATCGATTGAAATGAATATTGAAATACTAATAAAAGATGCGTGGGCCACTAAAATTAGACATAACTTAATAAGAAGCGTAGACAGTGTTTTTCAGTCATTTTTTTAGTTCTTTGGTGGATATCTTGAGACCGCTCAGAACGAAAAGTAGAACCCAAAATATACAATGTTGGCATCTTGATTCTTACTTAGGAAGGTCAAATGATCATTTCAATCAATTGCCTTTTTGGCTGTCATTCCATGTTTACAATTATTATTCACATTCATCAGTTGTCAATTAAAATTCAATGTTTGTCTGAGCTTGGCAGAAAGCTTGACCAAAGAAATTTAAGGTAAGGGACAGCTGCAATATCAGTTGACTTTTTTAATTGGGTTAACTACCACTTTTATCAGTATTACTAGAAATACCAGGAATCCTTTGTTAGACGTTCCGCGGCTCTGCGATATGAATTGAAGATTGTAAAACAGTATTTCAGTAAAACGCTTTGCTTTGAGCAATGGTTGACACACATTCATACGATATTTGTGTTGGCCAAAGATCGAACCATGGTACCTATGGTTGAGTCAGACACCGTGCAATGGTCTAGGTCAAAAAAATTAACTGTGATAAACATTTGAAACTTTTCCTCTGTTCAGATGTGTTATTATACTTTAAATAGCTAGTACTGTAATCAACATCATTACAACATTCCGATGAATAGTCTGCATCTTTAAAAGGGAAGTTCAACTGCAAAATCTAGAGCAAATACAATGTAAAAGGCTTGAAATAAACTGATACAAAAAAACTTTTTTTTTCATTCGTGGCTGCTATCTTGAATATCAAAAGCAAATGGTATTTTCTTTTGAATTTTGTTTCATTTAGAGAAAGAAATACAATATTGTTCATTTTTTTTTTACTTTTATTTTGGGTTTTTCGACATAAATACACCTGATAAAGGCTTTCATCCATTCAAATTTCAAATAAGCATGATATCAGATTTAAAATCAACTAGGAACAATATATCTTAATTATTCAATGGCATGTGTATATTATAAGAATTCATTTAGAGCTATTGCCTTTAACTTTTATAAAAAGCTCAACTTGCCAAACACTATCCTTATAACCAAAATCAATTTCAGTTTATTTGTGGCAGTCGTTTTCTCACCTTTTCGGCAGGGCATGTTTACAGCAAAACTGGCTTGTGAAAGGTTTATTTGTTTTTAGGAAATCCACATTTCATTTTTCCTGGCTGACTTCCAATTTCAGACAGAAATTCAAGTTTGAGGTTGGTTTTATGAGCCTAGCTTCAAAATTGGTTTCCAGATCAAATTACTTGCGGGATAAATGATTAAAGTTATTCAAAGGTTTTAGTTGGTTTCAACGTGACTTGCAGGATCCCACTTGGCTGCCATCTTTATTATATTTCTTAATTTATATTAAAATGTAAGTATGTTTTGTTTTTCCTGTTCTTTTAGCTCAGAAAAGAGGAAATCATATGTAAAGAAATATGTAGAAATCACGCTTATGCTTAGCTTGTATATTGTATGAAAAACCTGGCCGCCATCTTCATTTTTTAAAAAATCTAAATGATTACAAGATGTAATCAATATATTTTTGATATGTTATGCCTTGGCTGGAAGAATCAATCAAGAATTCAGTGTAACTGGCCTTAAAAAATCCTTCAGATTGACAATGTATTTTGAACACAAATTTGCATTTATGCATTACTGGCTGCCATGTTCAATTTCCGAAAAAAATCAAATCAGATGACTAGATTTCTTGACCCGTTTTAAAAAGGAAATGGTTCAGCCCTTGAATAAAATGGTTGAAATCATTCTGAGTTTGAAGTCTGTAAATACTATGGCTTGTTTACTAATCCAGAATTCCATTTGGCTGCCATCTTGATTACAAGTCATAATTAAAATTTCAATTCAGATATCAGATTATTTCGTGAGTTCTAACAAGCATCTTATTAAGCAGAACAAGTGAAAAAATAGGTTCGGAAAAATAAATACTGTAAGTTAATGATCAGTTTGTATATTTTACGATAACCCTGGCTGCCATCTACATTTTCTCAAAATGCTCAATGATGACAAGATGTCATCAGTCAGATTCTTGATGTACAATATCTAAGCTACCAGAATCAATAAAGAAAAAAACTTTATACCATACTACTAGGTCCAGCTTAATATCTGCCGGACTAATAAACCAAATCCCGTTACCAAAAAGTGTAAGAATAAAGTTTACTTATTTATTTACTTTAGACAAAAAATATATTAATTTAAAAACTATTTAATTTAAAGAACGCAAGAAACGGGTCTTAACTTTGAGTATTTGATATGCTTGGATGTGAAGCAAAATTTGTGAACAGGAAAAAATAAAGGCAGCACATATTGATCACATCTCCGTCAAAATGGACTAAATGACTGATGACTTGATTTAATCTCGCTTCATTTTGTGATTGAAGGTCTGATACTTGTTGCAAAAATCTTTTCTTATCACCAGTTGAGGTAGTGGAACAGAAATAGTTCCACAACGTTTTGGAAGTAATGAACTTTAACAGTGTTAACCGAGGTTTCCTAATGATTTTCTGGGACAGTATCGGACAGAGTTAAGGACATTACAAGGAGTATGTTTTGAATGAAATTAAAAAAGGTTATCCATTATCGCTAACTTTGTTCAATATTAACAAAATAAGCTATATATACCTTTAGTAAAATATGCGTATAAGATCTATAAATAGTTTTCTTTGTCTTCACGAACCCATCAACCGCTTAAAAATTCAATTTAGTTCAATTTAGTTAGTGAAATCATAATTTTTACTTTTGAAAGGAGTTGTTGCTCTTATCCTTTTAAGTAATTTTGGAGCAGTTTTGAATGGTTTGAATGAGTGGAATGATTTATTTTCTACAGCCCTAAATCTCTTAAAATCTGCATATTCTCCTTTATTTCGATAATTGACTCGATGACGTCATATGATTGTGACCTGATGGAGTCATCTTTTAATATCGATCACCGCAATACCTTTACTATGGCTGTAGAAAAAAAAAACTCTGCGCGCTATTCATTCAGGAACTACCGCCTTTAGCGGATAAAAGTGGACATCTAGTCTAACATTTTCTATGAAAGTAGTTCTTGAAATTTCCTCATGATTGCTAGAAGGAATGAAATCCATTGAGAGGGATTTCCTGGCCTAAAAGTGTGTTTGATGAATCAAAATTACTTATAAAGCTGTTTTGAATATTCAGACGATTTGCCAAATTTGTCTGAAAATGAGACCAAAGACCTATCCCATTCACAATCTTAAATAATGCCATTGTGATATCGATAACACAATTTGGAAACTCCCATCGGAAATCACTTCAAAATGTTTTCATAGCGTACTCGGTTATTAAATCTCTGCACCATTGATTATGGCTTATCTCGGGTCCCAAATCAAAGAATAAATTTGTTTAATTCAAAAAGTTTATCCCGGTTCTTTTAACAATAACGTTATAAATATTAACAGTGGCATCCGATAAAGTCATTTTTATTTTCTCAAATAAGAAAGAAATATTAAAACTAGATACAATTCCAATTAAAATGAAATTGGGTCCTTCTTGAAAAGAGAGTTTTGTATTTTTCTATTTCCTCGTTTGTCTATATCGTTGGTATATGTGATTAGCACGAGCGCCTCGTATAAGTTTTGTGGGTACATGTAGCAGCGGTAACAATCCAGTAACCATCTCTCTCTCTCTCTTGCTCTCTCTCTCTCCCTCTTTCTTTCCCTCTCTCTCTTTCTCTCTTCTCTTTCTTACTTTCTCCCCTCTCTCCTTCCCGTATGATGAAATCTAGTTTGAGAAAAATGGGATAGTGGCGTTTTACTTATTGTTGTGTAAAACCTATGATGCCAAAGACTTTCATTTTGTTTTAAGTATTCTCTCGAAAACACTTTCAGTGCTATTATTAGTAATCAATAATCGCGGACAGTTCATTTGGACCATATCTTTACGTTTGGATGTCGTTTGATTCTTCTAGGATGGTAAGCACTCTTCAAAAATGATCGGACAGGTTTCTCTACTATCAGGAAAGGTGAATGCTCAGATTACAATTTCAAATTATGTTATATTCTTATGTAAGACTCTCATGGGTAACGTTAAAGGCAGAAACTATGAGAGATATTTTGGTTTACAAGTAAATACGTAAAGCGATCGCTCTGCAGAGCATTACACGGAAAAATACTGTAAGTTAAGTTTATTGAACTTTTTTTCGACATCCTTGGATACCCCGGGGTCGCTTTATTTGTTACGCTATAGCAATTATGGAGATTTCGGGGTATCCGAGGTTAAGAATCAGTAAAAAAGATGTAGTTAGGATGATCTTGATATATGATTTTCTATCGAGTGCAATATTAAAAAATCTTTACACAATTGCTTTTTTTTATTCAGCTATTCCCAAAAATAATCTTTTCATTTTCTATTTGTTGGAAAATTATTTGAGAATCGTTTATCACATTAAAGCATTTAAAGTCGTCTAAGTCCAAATTTTTTCCTTGAAAATTTGAGACGACAAAGGCTCAGCTGTAGTATGTCCTTTTACAACTTATAAAAAATCCGAAACATCTTTATCTAGAAAAGTTCGATAAAAACAAGTGCTTTAGATTAAGAGTCACATTTTGCGGATTGTTCTTAGTATTCGCATCTCCACAGAAAAGAAAGAATGTAAAGCTTCATTAGGACGCGTTTCAAATACGAGGATGAATCGAAAAGTACGTAGATTGACGTTACACAAATTTTGATTTTACAGATTTTGAAAAGAAAACTACACTATTAACAACTTGCGGCATTTTTCTGTTTATCAAGTAAATTAGGATGCAATCGAACTATTTGGTAATATGTAGCATCCGTTCTAAAACATGTAGTCATTTGGTATCGGCGCACAGTAACGGCTTCAATATGACGCTTTGGTATTGACAACTTCCGTTGAAAGTCTCTTACAAATTCCGTTGAAAGTCAGCACTTTTCAAAGTACTCAACCCAAAGTCAACACAATTTCTCTACGCCTCACCCATTGGATAGGTACTATTTTCAAACCAATCTGATCCAAAATTATGAACTTAGTATGTAATGTGTGTTTAAGATACTACACATATGTTGACACGTGACAGCTACAGATCTAACGCTGAGGAGATGTTTCCCATTCTCCGAGTGTCATCCTTCAGAAACTCTCACCATTCCAAGACAAAAACCATTTAAACTATTCAAAAAGAAGATATCGGCTTATATTTGAAGACCCTTTCGCATATGTCATCATTTCAACGTCTATGTTAGGTTTTCCATAGGTCTAAGAGAACCTAATTATTGCCCGGTTTTCTTAACCTGCACGTTACGTCATTTCGAAGCTGAAAATTTGACGAGAGTCCTTAGCTTACTGATTTTAATTTAGAAAATACCGAATGGATTACCTTTAAACTTGAAACATCCTTATAGATTACGACAACACATAAACGGACGAAGTTTGGAAAGGTTTGGTAAAAATTGAGGGGACAATTACGGGTAACACTAAGAAGTAATGTTACAAAAAGGGCTGCGCCGGTGGCGTCTACTCAGGAACATCATACTTCGGATATTTTTCCTCACAGAATAGTTTTGATTCACTCTACATAACAGATTTTTAGCTCCATCGGCCGAAGGCAAGCGAGCTTTTGTCATGGCGGTGACCGTCATGCGTGTGCACGTGCATTAGTGCGTGCGTGCGTAAAATTTAGCTTTAAACACCCTCTAACACCATTGGGCAGATTTTGACGAAACCAAACCGAATATCCCTCGGTTGACCGTTAGAGTTGTTCAAGAAATTTATATTGACTCCAAAATACGGGCGTTGCAAGAGGGGGGGGGGGGCTTATTAGCAGTTAGAAACTTTAAGAATCTTTTCCTTCCAAACCTATGGCCTAATTTCAATGAAACTTGACATGAATAATCCCCGGATGACCATCTTCTGAATTTGTTCAAGAAATCTATGATTGACCTCCAAAGGTGGGCGTGGCAGCGGGGGGCATTTGCTTATTTTAAGTTCATTATTAAATCTTTAAAAAATATTCACCTCAAAAACTATTGACCCCATTTCAAAGACAACAAAAACCAAACTCGAATACTTCAAATGACCAAATTCCCATTTCCTTATCCTTTTGCAGAGGATCCTATCGATTCGCCAATCGACTTATTAACACACTGGGCCACTGTTTATATGTCTTACACATCGTAGATGGGCGCCCAAAACATCGTTACTACATATTACACAAGTTGTATATACGAGTTTTGGGAAGCCCACTTACGATATATAGAAACATGTTAACCTATGACGAATATTTGAAGCAGCTGGTTCTCATTAAAAATTTGGACACTAAAAAATTAACAGCGCTACGATTTAAACATCTGAGCCTATACGTTGCATTTTTAACAATACCAAATATGCGCTAAGCTAAGACTCTGGTCAGCCTGTGCATCCGCACAGTCTATCATGCGTCTTCACTTCGCGCTTTTGAGATAGAAAAGGTAATCAAATAATAAGAAATGCAGGTATTTCCTTAAATTTTACTATGTTGCTGACTGGGCTTTTCAATGCTTGTGCACCAAACTTGTAAAATTGTGAGAAATGTCACACACAGGGTCATTTTATAATTATCATAAAGAAGAAATCTATCTGAAAATAGATTTGTGATGTTTGAGACTACTTTGGAATATTTATTGATATAAGGGGATGATTTTGTCTCTTGTTCCTAAATTAGGATTGTCTTTATGAGACGTGTAGTATCTGATGCTGATCACTTTTCTCATCGTCTGTTGCTTTTGGATTTAATCACGATATTATTTTGTTTCAAATTATCATTGCGTCACCTCAAAGTTTTTCCCGTTCCGTACTATGTATCGTTTTATATATTCTATACTAATCTAAAATGTACCATGTCGACTCTTGTTCAAAAAAAAGATGTTGGTTGGAAAGCGAAATTCATTGTGACCTCGGCTACGAGTTTACGGCACTAACATTGTTTTACAAGAACTATGGTTATTTCTTTTTAATTTTCGAATCGGATTTAGGTAAGCGATATCCGAGTTCCCGAGACAGTTGTTGGAATCGCATACATTTTTGCTTAAATAAAATTAAAGCTGCTTTGTTTTCCCTGTTTGTGTGTGTCTATCTTCCAATTTGTCCGACTCCTTTATTTAATCCAATCGTATTTACAGTTTGCCGAACATGTGAATTCGTCAAAAATGTCTAGTTTGGCCTAGTACGTCATTGAATTGAAGTGAGAAAATGCACAAAAAGTATATTACTTCACTTCAAGAACAAGTGGTCTATATTTACCGAAGAAATTGGGAGGAAGAGCTTTGACAAATGTTTATTAAAATATGTTGCTTGAATTTTATTTTCGGGGTTCAACAATAACTTCTATAAATCTAGTTCGTTATCCCCAAAAATGTTAAAGTCAAAAATATTGAGCACATCAAAGAGTTCTCCTCTTAAATCACCCTAACCATTACACAAAAAAGGAGAAGAATAAAATAATAAATGAAAATAATAAAAAAAGTAATAATAATAATAAAAGTAATAATAATAAAAATTGCAACAAGTTCAGTTTTCTCGTGGAATTGGTGGTCTTAAAATGCTTGCCATTTTTAATGGTATATCTATGTGAACTAAACATGAAATAGTTGCATTGTTGATTGATATCTTAAATCAAATAATTTGGAAAATTCATTTACTATCACCACTTTTGCTTCAGATCTTATAGTTTTGTCTGAACTTGGAAACCGTGTTTTGTACCCATTTACACTCGGTGAAGGTCTTGGTCAATCTGAAATGACTCAAGTAAAATATTCAAACATTCATAGGACTAAATAGTAGGTTTTTATATAAATAGAATATTTGGGGTGTGTCCCATTTCCAATTGACATGAAAGATTTGAAGACTCTGGGAAAAGACCCAGGTCTGACCTTAAGGGTTTTTTTTTCTACAGTCATTCGAGTCATGCGAGTGCATATAATTCCTGGTAAAATGCTTCTCATATTCTCTGAGGACACTTAATCGTTGTATTGTAAAGTATTTTTTTATGAAATTCTGACTTTCCGATCTTGTCTGTTTTATACCTTCCCCCGCCTACGATGTAGAGAGGGGGTATATTGGTTTCACCCCGTCTGTCTGTCTGTCAATCCTTCCGTCTGTCCGTAGACCTTTACGTCTCAGGGCTCTGACTCAAAAACGAAGTGACCAGCAATCACGAAATTTCACACAATTTTTGCCTAGTACCTAAGGAGGCGCACTATTGTTTTGAAGTAATGAATGTGTAAGGTTTATTTCACAATTGAACTTTGTCTGAAAACGGCTAAGGGAACCAGGACAAAGCGCCAGTGGAGGTATAAGTCCGCTTTGCGACAGATCTAGTATTTTAAAATCTTGAATTACAATTATACCTTCCATGATGAAAATACTGAAATAAACCCCCGATTGACCTCTCCCAGAACTTACCCTTTTTTACATTTTAGCTCGGCTGTTTTCGGACAAAACCCTTAAATCTGTGATCACTTTGGTGTCGTTTGCATTTGTTTTGGCGTTGCTTTAACGTGACAAACATCACCTTTGGTCACATTTTTTTCTTTTTCACTATTTATTGAAGGTATCTTCATGATACTTGGCATGTGTGTTCACCATCACAAGAACTGTTCAGACTTTCAAGGGGGGGTAATTCTTGAAGCATTTTTGTAAAAAATATGCCCACTTTTTGACTTAAATTTTTGCATTATCTAGCACCTGCAGCCGAACGTTGCATCCGTAATCGGTGCTATTGTTAGTTGCCGTAGTTCCTAGGTGACCCTTATTTGTGTGACTGGTCACAGTTTTAACCTAGCTTTGAACCGTTTCTGGAGAAAATTTAGGATAGCCTGTCGCTTGAAA
This sequence comes from Fragum whitleyi, assembly GCA_948146395.1. Lineage (NCBI taxonomy): Eukaryota > Metazoa > Mollusca > Bivalvia > Cardiida > Cardiidae > Fragum > Fragum whitleyi. The sequence goes on from OX411543.1 coordinate 8,086,801, forward strand.
TATGATTTGAAGAGACACTCTGAAATTGGTTTATTTCCTTGTTCGTAAAATTTTCTTTAACCACTGCGGCGATTTTCCATTAGAGAAGTAATAAATTGTCCTAAACGTGCATATATTATTTTGGGATTTCTAAAGTAGTTCAGATAAAGTTGGAATAAAATTTGTTGTTGCTGAATGATTTAACCCTTTCCCGTTTTACAAAATTATGGACCTGTCTAAATTCAATGGTTTTGCAGACGAAAATTTTAAGTGGATTTAATTTGAAAAATAACCATTCAGTAGGGTAGAAAATAGTGTGGAAAAAGAAGAAATTGCTTGTCAGAAGCAATTTCTTCTTTTTCACAATGTTTTCTCAATCATAAAATCTCAGGCACGTAAAAAGCAGGGATTAAACAGCAAAGGGTTAAGTGACTTACCGGATGTAGACAAAAAGCTAGTAATGCTAAAATCATTACCGACCAACTTCTTCAAAATTAATACATTTAGACTAAATTAGAATGTAAAACAAATATAATGTGATTTTAAATCAAACTTTCGGGATCCCTGAAGGATAACTCGCCTGAGACCATTTACATTTCTAGGAAATGAGTATTTTCTCGCGATATGCTAGTCTTTGGCCGGCCAGCTGAACAAGTTACCAGCCAGCTAATATCTGGGGAAAACACCTCATCAAATGAAAATAGCTATTCACTATTGCAACATTTAAATTCAATCTCTTCTCCACTCAAAGTATAAATGATTTCGAAACGAAGTATAAGTAAAACGTCGTTATCTCAGAGAGGAAGGGACTTTGTTCTGAATACACATATGTTCAAGGATGATGACGGCACAAAAATCCCTGTAGAAAAGATTGTTTCGTTTATCCCAATTTGACCCATTTGACGCAGTTTCGTAATCGTCTTTTATTTTATCATTGCCTAGTAATTTTCAGTTCCATTAATGAAACTATGTGGCCTTTAGTGTGCATAGTAGGTTTTTTCTGAGATTTGATGACATGGCCTAGCTTTTTACCGAATTCGATCTAATTTCGAACTTGTCGGATATTTTTTTCAAGAGACGAACATATATTTACCAGGAAAATCATTCCCACCCATTTTTTAATTAATTTAGCAGATAGTATGGTATCAAGAAAGCATACATTGTTCATCTAAGATTTGATCACTTTGCGAAGTTTTACCCCGTTCAACCATTTCTTTTTCCCAAATTTCTGATTATCCCCCACCAGTCAGTTTTCTTTTTATTTCTCTTACTCCACCGAACGTCAAACTTAGCAATATCTTTTGTCAGCAAAAGGATGAGGAATCAATATTGACAATTGGTGTGCTGGTCAGCTGCAATAAAATCAGATAGTTAGTCATGTGAAGAATTGCTTTGTAGTGACTTGGAATAAATTACCAAGATACGAGAAGGAACGAATCCTTCGTACAGTTTTAAACGAACTCATTATTTACTGTATTAAACCTCCTATCGCCATCCACTAAAAATGAATTCTGATATGACCTGTGTTTACAGTATTGTTGATCTACAATGACCTGGCACTCATTAAATATTCCTTTTGACCCCTATTGATAGTCGGACGTTATGTTTCTTAATATAGACTGAAACTCGCGAAGTTTAGGTCCGATAAAATGTTTCACATCTCATCACGTATACGGAAATTTAGCGCAGGTGGTATGGTTGTTGTCCCAATACCGGAATACCATGAGTTCAAGCCGGGACATGATCAATTATGAGTCCATTTTTTACGGTAACACTGTTTTACTTATTTTGAGACAATATTGTAGCATTAGGCTTTCTGTATTCTGACAGTCAGACTTTTTTTTAAAAAATTTGCTCATTGCAAAGTGCTGTCCATTCAGCACTGTCAAAAGTGATAGAGAAATATGGAAACAATAACAATTATTTATCTCGATTTGTAGTTCATAATACATCGCAAGCCAAACTGAACAATTGAAAAGTAATTTTTTTCCGTGATCATTTTACAATTAATGACGGTATGAATTCATAGGATTCATCTGATGAAGGCGGCTGTGACGCTGAAAGCTAGTGTATTTATATATTATTATTAAAAGTATATATCTCAAGAAGAGAACTTTTTATTCGTCGACGGTATGAAAAAATATGAAATAAAGCCTATACTTGGTTTGATTGCGTTAATAGAAACTCTTTTAAGCGTGATTACGTTATGAATGTAAAAAAACTTATAAAAATATCATAAAGCAAACGAGATTTCTATAAGCGACTAACTTTTAGTGCAAGTGTTCTGAATACTAAATTTATTTTCATTGGGGTATGAAAATCTTTCTCTCTGACGATCAGAATACAATAGTCTTGGTTTGTGCAACAACCAAAATTGAATCATATGAGAGTAAAAAAAAAAAATGATAATAATTGCAACTGGCAAAGAAAAAAAATAACAAAGGAATAATTGAAAGGGTTAATGTAAAAAATAAATATATAAATATATTAATAAATAATAATCACAAGGATTAAAAAAAAAAAGACGTATCACTGTCGGGTATCGAACTCGACCCGGCAAGTGAACGCGTCTCGGGAAGGCGTCTGTAACCAATGTACTACAGAGACTTATGTAGCTAAAGTGAGATAGTATGAATAAATCTGTAAAACGTAATTTTCGCTACGAATAAACTCGAGCACTGGCGGAAGTTAATGAGTGCCAGGTCATTTTAGATAAATAATACATTAGTACAGGTTCTGCAAGTTAAAAAAGCAGTGAAAGCATATTTATCTGAACCTTGCCTTTGTGATTGAAAAAAATAAAAATAGGTTGTTTCCTTTCGGTAAATCACGACTTATCTTCGAAATCAAATCGTAAATTTGGAGCGCCAGTGTAAGTTCTGTAAACCCGTGTCAGCCCATAATTTCACTTTAAGGATGATATTTAGTCCCCACAAAGGTTACATCGATGCATCGATATATAATTGTATTCAGTCAGCTATTGAACGCGGATGACAACGTTTACATTGGTTCAAAATAGGTTTTTGTTTGAAATGATTTGAAATCCAAACTCCCATAACAGTTCCCTACAAGAAGAAACAATTGCTCTGGAAATTGTCTCGTCTGCTTCATGGCTACAAGTAGGTCTCCTATATATCCTGAAATGCTTCTTAGTCCACATGCAATAATTTGTATGGAATAACGGAACGCCCATTCTTTTTCACAACGTACCGAAGTATCTTCGGAATCTTATTCATAAGCCTAATTATTTATTCTGCATGAAGGTGTGGTTCAAGTCAATATGCCTTCGCTATACCTTAACTTAAAATAATTAATTAGTCAATGACATTTTCATTATTTAGAAAAAAAACTTTGCAACATTATGTGTTCTTAAGTGGAATTAGATCTTGAAGCATATTTTAAACAATCGACAAAACTAATGCAAACGTTTATTATTTTCAAAAAGTTATATATTCAATTTCGAAAAAACAGAACTTTCAATCGATACGGTTACGAGATTTTGAAGCAATATCCTCACCAGGTTGAGTTCTTAAAATGTTTTTTAAAAACACATCAGCGTTATCCATTAAAGAAGCCATAAATTGCCTTTATACATTAACGTTCCTTAAGATTCAATTTTAATGATTTTCAATAAAATGAAGTAAATTTCACTTGCTACAAACGTGTAAGATGTTAGTGTTTTTTTTATCAATAATACAACTTTGCTCAAGGTAAGGAATTTATTCAATTAGTTACTTAATGAAAAAAATGCCTATAAAGCTTACTTTAGAATGGAATGTTTCTCAATTCTCAAAAATATAGGATTGCTCAGTAATATTTGGTAATACAGAGAGATTTGGAATTCAGAGAAACGTTTCATTTATAATTTTAACCTTTTGTTCTCTTCTTTTTCAAAAAGGTGAAATTACCGATCGGATGAGAATAACTAGTCTCAAATCTGGACAAAGATATGGTTAGGACAGTTTATCTTCTATTCTTCTCGCTGTTGTGGAAAGGAGGCACACGTTCTTTAAAAAAAAAAAAAAAAAAAAAAAAAAAAAAACTCTCACGAATCGAAATTATTGATTCCCAATTTCAACTTGCTACCTAGGTGTCATATTTTTTTCAAGTTCGTGAATTTCTTGTTCACAGGACTTAGTGTCAAATATTGAATGGAATGATCTAGAACTTACAAATCAAACTTCAAAAGAAATTTTACACACGAAAAGATATATAAAAACATCGAAAAAATCAGAAACATTCCCCAATTCGAAATCAATCTGAGCATTAGTTGCAGTAAAAATTGGGGCACTCTCATTTAGAGATCTATAGCTCTAAATAAAAGGAAAAATATGGACAAACCATTTGTTATATCCTTAAGTCCGAGAAGTTGATGTATGAACATTTATAAATAGCTTTATTCCGAAACGTTTACAAGATCCTGTGATCTTGTTTTTTCTTCTTCTTCTTCTTCGTTATTACTGACTTTTCATTTGAAGATAGCATCTTGTTCATAAATTTAATTTGAAGTTATAGAAATTAGACATGTGTGTCATTACGATTATCCAGTGCCTTTCACTTTAAAACACGGTCTTTAACAATCAAAGACAAATATTAACTTTAAATAATACCACAACTTGAGAATTACCATTTCACCATGTGAAAAAAATATAGCATCTTTTTTATGTCTAGGAGAAAATTTAAGATGGTAGAAAAAAGATAGTTAAGGAGGCAGCGATATTGGCGTGGTGTTTACCTGGTCTATTTATTTCGGAGCAGATTGATTCTAAATTGACAATGAAAATAATATCTTTTGAATTTAATAGGTTTGTCATTGATCAATCATCTTCATTGTCAAAGGAATTGAATATGAAGTATTTTCTACAGCAGAAATTTCCTCTTGCATTTCTAAATCCACTGAGAGGTGCTTAATCGGATTTTATGCACTACAGCTATAAATTAAGCACTTTATTTTACCAAAAGTGACAGTAAAACACGTCTTTAGCTAATGCTAAACGATAATATGGGAACATTTACGTCATCAATAACACCCCGTTTCTATATAACAGTGAATGAACTATTTAAATGTTCTATGATATGCATAACTGAATTCGAAGCTAGAAAAACATACCTTGGTTAAGCTTTTTTATACAAATTCCATCTGTAAGTACTTCAGGTATAAATTTGCACTTAATACTTTTGCCGGTATTTTATTTTTTTCTAAAGGATGGGCACTTTTAAACGATGCCAACAGCCCAAAGATTTAACCCTTTCCTGTTTTACAAAATTTTGGACCTGTCCAAATTCAAAGGTTTTGCAGACGAAAATTAAAAGTGGATTTAATTTGAGAAAGAACCATTCAGTAGGGTAGAAAATAGTGTGGAAAAAGAAGAAATTGCTTGCCAGAAGCAATTTCTTCTTTTTTCACAATGTTTTCTCAAACATAAAATCACAGGCACGTAAAAAGCAGGGATTAAACAGCAAAGGGTTAAGACAATTTTATGTTAGAGAGATGCGTAAAATTCTGTTCAACTCTCTTTAAGATCGATCGTAAAGGTCGTTTCTGTTTGCCAGTCTTTACTTGAGGGTTGCTGTGATCATTGTCATCAACTTCATCTGTGTCCTGAATAATAAGCGCTTGGCACTTGAAACATATACATGTTTTGAAGGTCTAGAGAGGAATCAACCCTTTTAGAGGAACTAGCTCTTGCACATCCAAATACACGTACATTTAAATGAATTGTATTTCATTAGCGCCTTGGATTTTATCAACACTTGTTCAAGGATTTATTCTCGCATTAAGATATTGCTTTTATAAATCATTAAGGGTATCCGAAAGTTGTTTATATATTCAATATTGTATAGGATCAATGTATTTAAAGTTTCGTGTTAGATATTATCTGGATGAGCTTCTTGTCCCATTTTTGGGACCTGTTTATCATGGAATTGTCGGTCTGTCATCAGAATAATGATAGACGAAATAGATTACTCACGAATGCGGTTGACATCTTCATCTGTAACAATCATTCTGTTAAATTTGTTTGAACCCACAGAGAGCGACAGTTAATTAACTTTCTAGAACAAAGTCATAAACATGCCGTTTAATAGTGGGTCTCATTTTCAACAACACTGTAGGGTTCATATGAAATTTTATGTAAATGATCATTTCTGCAACACGCAGGATTAGTGTCTTCTTTCATTTGGAATGTCATAATTATTTTTAAAACGTTGGAAAAAAAGAAAATACCAGATAAATATTTCAATTCTTTTGAACAAAACGCCATTCAGTTCAAGCAAAAAAAATATGAAAGAATAATTAGTTAACCATTAACATGTAAGGGAGAAATAAATAAAAGAAATCAACCAACTATTTTCTCGCACATGTCTTGCATCAAAAATATGAATCTTATAATGCACCCCCAGAAGAGATTGGATACAGGCCTAATGAGCTAATGACTGTGAGTAAATTATCTTTTGATTAAAGTTGTTGCAACCGAGAAACATTCTTTTAACTAACATAGTCATTAATTTCTTTTGTTATTGTGTATCTCATAGGGAAGCCTGTTACATAAAGATTTCCCGAGATAAGCCGAAAAGTCTCTATTATTCATTATTAAGCATTACAAGTGCCTTTCTTATAGCAGATTTTCGTGAAAGATTGTCAAAAGAATCTCATTATTCTTTTAAAGAAAAACTATGCCATCTCTTCACAAAACTCTATCAAGCGGATATGTACAGCTAACAACATCGTGAAAAAGGAAAGATTTTTGAGTCATTTTGGAATGAAATTGAATGAATGCGATGAGTGAGTTTTTGGGGAAAGTAAAGGAAGATATTCAATATTGCTAATTTTGTTCAAGATGAGCAAAATTAGCAATATTTGTTATCGCTTTTTAAGAAAGATTATATAAAAATTCTATAAATAGCTTTTTTTTCTTCAAGAACAAACAAGAGGCTTATTATTTCAATTATATCAGTGACATAATTATATACCTGTATCTATTTTGAATTCAGAAGTTGTTGATCTTCTCTTCTCTAGTAATTTTGGAACGTTTTTGAATGACTGATTGAGTGTTTGGAATGAATGAATGGGGCGCTGAGTGAGTGATTTGGAATGGTTTTGATTGTGATGAACGTCAATTTTACGATGTTATTTACTGTATCTGTAAAGAAGGTATAACCTATACCTCATCAAAATTAGATAAGGACCTTCGTTATTCTGGCGATACTTTATCCTATCAGGATGTATATATTAATTATGGACATACTCGTATGTTAATCTGACAATAATTATACTCCAACACTCGCAGTAGAATGGGATGAATTGGTTTCACAATGTCTGCCTCCATCAATGCGTCCGTCCACCCGTCTGTAAATCTTTTTGTTTCTGGGTAAAAAAGATAGATAGATAGATAGACAGATAGACAGATAGATAGATAGATAGATAGATAGATAGATAGATAGATAGATAGATAGAAAGATAGATAGATAGATAGATAGATAGATAGATAGATAGATAGATAGATAGATAGATAGATAGATAGATAGATAGATAGATAGATAGATAGATAGATAGATAGATAGATAGATAGATAGATAGATAGATAGAGTTGAACCAGAAATCTATCTTTCCTCAAAAAGTCTTTCACAATAAATTTCACAAAGTCAATAAATGCAGACGTTCAAGATGTTTCTGCTCTCGACCCTCTACCGTTCCATGAAAACCACAATCTATTAAGTAATTCACGTCTATTTGTCAGCAAAGTTTCTTAGAGAAGTATGTTATTAGTTCGGATCGAAATTATTCTTCGAAGTGCTATTAATGGCATACGTATAGGTTTTAATATAAAGGAGACGCAGTTGCTGTTGATGAATTTTATCTACAATTAAAAACATCGTGAAATTGACACTCAATGCGATCGAAACCATTCAATATCACTCACTCTGCGCTCCAATCATTTATTCACAAGACTCAATCGAATCGATCAAAAACGCTCCGAAATTATTAGAAAACATTTCTAAATCGTTCAAATCGATCAACATTTAAATCAAATATATCAACTTATTCTACAATTTTATTAACTGCTGTGGATTTGAAAGTGTCTGATTGACCCACGAAGACAAACAAACAGAAAAGAACGTATACTTTATAAAAAGGGAAGTAATAAGTATCGCTAATTTTGTTCATGGTGAACAAAATTAGCGATACTGGATTACTTCAATTTCATTCCAAAATCATTCCAATAGCATTTACCTTGTCAATTCCAAGATGTTTTTAACTGTATATCCTAACGTTTACATTGAATCATTTTTACAAGTTATCATAAACCAATTTACAAATGACACATTCATGAAAAAGAATGAGAAACATAGCCTTGACTTTTAAGTCTTTTTATGTAAAAGGACACACTATAATAACAAGTATTTGTTTTCGATCTAGACTTACTGTTTTGTGTTTTAAACTCGAATTTTTACCTCGCCCATTCGTTTATTCCATTAATCACTCATCAATGCAACGATCACAACGTGCCGAAGTATCTTCGGAATATTATTCATAGCCCCCAGCTGGGCGGGGGGATAGAAATAGTCGGCTGCTGTCCATGTAGTACATGGTAAGACCCCAAACAAATGGACCTGCCTGTTTGCCGTGGGCTGCGACCCGTAATGCCTGATGACGGGATCCTGGTGGTTGAGTGACCTCAGGGATTGGCTAGGCCCTGTTTTTGCAACACACCACTTTGGCCCTGAGTTGGGATAAACGGGAGGTCGGGCGGGCCCGACCCGATCAATCGGCTGGTCATGCCTTGCCCTAGGGCGCCTTTAACCAAAAGACTTGTCTTTTCATTGTTTTTGTAAACCACCGTTTTCACTAAATGACGTTTTCACTTACGCCTTAGAAGGCGGTGGCTCATGGACCAATCGGGTAAATTTGGTGTTTGATCGACAATTTTACTGTCTGATGTCTACTTCATGCTTGGTTGAAATATTCATCGGCGTATTTTTGCTTGATCTAGCCATTTTGCACGAGTATATCGGCGATGTATCCCCGGCACCTCTCCTGAGATGGAATTCCCCAGGTTAGGTGTCCCCTTGTAGGACTCCGAGGGCGGGTGGTTTGGAGCATCGCCGATGAAAATTAAAACACACCATGGCTCAACAAAAGAAAACCAAGCGATACCTTTCGGACTCGGACGATGAGAATATAAGCATGCCTTCCTTCCCAAAATTCCTAATAATTGAAAGTTTAGATGAAGACAATCCAATCGCAGAACTATCTCCATTCATTATAGAAAAACAAATAAGAGCAATCGTCGGTACGCCAAAGTCTGTCAAAAGCTTAAAAAATGGAACCCTCCTTGTTGAAGTAACGAGAAAGGCTCAATCTGACAATTTACTGAAAACATCTAAATTTTTTAACCAAAGAGTAGCCCATGAAAAACTAAATCAGTCCAAAGGTGTCATCCGATGCAAAGAATTAAACAACTGCTTGATACACGAAATTGAACAAAATCTCAGATCTCAAGGTGTAAAACAAGTTAAAAGAGTAGAATTTAAGAAAGATGGCAAAACAACTAGAACTAACACGTATATTTTGACTTTCGACGAACCGACATTGCCCAAGGAAATTAAAATTGGCTTTCAAATAGTACATGTTGATGTGTTTGTCCCAAATCCTCTGCGATGCTTTAATTGCCAGAGATTTGGGCACCACGAAGATAAATGTAGAACAACAAAAGTATGTAGGAAATGCTCATATACAGGTGATATTGATGAACATGATGAAGAAACTTGTCAAAATGACTTTAAATGTTTTAATTGCGGTCAGGATCATCCATCAAGTTCACGACTCTGCCCAAAGTTCAAAAAGGAAAAGGAGATTTTGAACGTAAAATACAGGCAATCACTTTCCTTCTTTGAGGCAAGGAAAATTGTAGAGTCTAGGGAAGAATTACTTAAAAGCGACACTTCCTATGCCAATAAAGCTAAACCTACTTCAGAATCGACACCAAAGCCAAAAGAGTGCAGTTCTTGCGACCGTCTGTTAAAAATTCTTTCTGAATTGTTTCCGGACGTCCGAGATAAAATCAATAAAATCATGTCTTGTGAAGAGCCTAATGTTAACGTGTCAAATACCAAAGAAGTAGAAAATAAAACAAACAATCCTGAAACGAATAAACCAGTTACTCGTCCTTCTCAGGTCAATGTTAATAAGGATAAACCGTCTACAAAAGATAAATCTTCAAGCAAAAACCCTTCAGAGTCTGTTCAACAAAGACGGACTCGCATTAATCTGGAGAAGGTCTCTCCTCCTCCAGTTTCAACAGGTAATCGCTTCCAACAGTTAAGCGATTCAGATGACGAGGAGGATATGGACGTACACCAGGCTTCGGATTCGAAACCTGCTCCGCCTCCTTCAACCTCTCTTAATTCAAATCAAAAGCAAACAGATGCAATAAGGCAAGGTGCAAATAAAATAAACCTAACAGCAGTTAAATAATGGGTAGTTTCTCACTTCCATTATTAAGTGGTATTATTTTAACCCTAACCTCCATAATGGCGAATAACATTATACAATGGAATTGTCGCAGCATCAAGGCTAATTTTGAAGAACTTAATCTTCTAGTTAACAAACAAAAACCAGCTGCAGTATGTATACAAGAAACGTTTCTTAAAGACACAGATAAGTTTTCTCTGAAATATCACTCTTGCTATTTTACTAACTTTACAGATCGCGAGAAAGCGTCTGGTTGTGTGGGAATTATTGTAAATAATAATATCCCTCACCGTCATGTCAATTTAGATACTTCTTTACAAGCAGTGGCTGTAAGTGTCTCGCTAAATAAAACAATTACATTATGTTCTGTTTATCTTCCTCCTAGTTCCCCTATTGATGGCAGAAAACTTGATCATCTCGTCGATCAGCTACCTAAACCTTTTATGCTAATGGGAGATTTCAATTCTCACCATAAGTTATGGGGGTGCTCCAATACAGACGACAAGGGTCGTACTATGGAGGATTTTTTAACAAAGCATGATATTGTTTTACTGAATGATAAATCTAAAACTTATCTTCATCCTGCAACAGGAAATTATTCTTCATTGGATTTGACTATTTGCAGTCCTGATATTTTTCCTGATTTTTCATGGAAAGTTCTTTCCGACCTTCATGGTAGTGACCATTTCCCTATTCAGATCTCCGAATTAGGACCATCTGTTCAGGAGCGCCCTAGGCGTTGGAAACTCCATAAGGCTAATTGGGAACTTTATAGAACTACATGTGAACAATCGATCAATCCAGAAGCCTTTGATGAATGTGAAAACTCTGCAGAACTCCTTACATCTTTACTTTATTCTGCTGCAGAAAAAGCTATTCCACAAACATCGCCTGACCCAAAAACTCCAAATAAGCCATGGTTTAATGAAGATTGCAAAAAGGCTATAGCTGAGCGAAAACGTGCTCTTGGAGCATTTGCCTTAAGGCCTTCAAAGGAGAATCTTTACAAATTTAAAATTGCACGTGCAAAAGCACGTCGTACAATTAAACAAAGTAAGCGTTCCTCTTGGAGACAGTATGTATCTAGATTAAATTCTAGATCATCTGTCAAAAAGACTTGGGACATGATACGTAAAATTAGTGGGAAGAATACATCACTTAATGTCGGTCATCTTAAAACGGATGACGATAACAAAGTTACTTCAAAACACGACATTGCTAATGTCTTGGCAGACACGTTTGCCAAGAAATCTTCCTCTACTAATTATTCACCTGCGTTTCAAAAGTTTCAAGGTGAAAAAAAAAGTCTAAACTTAATTTCAGTTCGAGAAATCTTGAACACTATAATAGGGACTTTTCCGTTAAGGAATTGAAAAAAGCTTTAAAAAAGTGTCACGACACTGCTGTCGGATCAGATGCTATTCATTATCAATTCCTCAAACGTTTGCTATCTCGTTCCCTTCATTGCTTACTTCAGATTTATAATCAGGTATGGAAGACGGGAAGCATTCCAGCCTCTTGGCGGGAAGCCATCGTTATTCCAATACCTAAACCAGGTAAAGATTCCACAAACCCTTCAAATTACCGCCCTATTGCTTTAACTAGTTGCATCTGTAAAACCATGGAAAGAATGGTCAATGATCGTCTTGTTTGGTTTCTTGAAAAGAACCACCTTATTACGGAAGTCCAAAGTGGCTTTCGTAAACAGAGAAGCACTCTTGATCATCTTGTTCGCTTCGAGACATTTATTCGAGAAGCCTTTATAAAGAAGGAACACGTTGTTTCTGTCTTTTTCGATCTCGAAAGTGCTTATGATACCACTTGGAAGTATGGAATTATGAACGACCTCTATGATTTCGGTATACGAGGTCGCCTTGCCTTTTTCATCTCAGCTTTTTTGGATGAACGTCAGTTTAGAGTCCGTGTTGGAGATACTTTATCTGATCCCCATGAACAAGAAATGGGTGTTCCCCAGGGGAGTATTTTATCGGTGACACTGTTTTAGTGTCAAAATAAACAACATCGTTAAAACCGTTTGCCCTGGTGTGGAATGTTTTCTCTACGTTGACGACTTTTGCATCTGCTACAGATCAAAACATATGCATACAATTGAAAGACAATTGCAACAAGTGTTGAACAATCTTTCAAAATGGTCAAATGAAAACGGCTTCAAGTTTTCGAAGACTAAAACTAAATGTATGCATTATTGCCAATCGAGGAAAATGCACCTTGATCCAGATTTAAAGTTGGACGGGGTACCGATTGAAGTTGTCAAGGAATTTAAGTTCTTAGGACTTTTATTTGACTCTAAGCTTTCGTTTATTCCACATATTGACAATTTGAAAAATAAATGCCAAAAGGCACTTAACCTTTTACGTGTTGTATCCAGTATGGATTGGGGAGCCGATAAAAAGGTTCTATTGCGCCTATATAGGGCACTTGTTAGATCAAAGCTAGACTATGGCTGTGTTGTTTATGGTTCTGCGCGCCCTTCTTACCTTCGTAAACTTGATACTATTCATAATCAGGGTTTGCGCTTGGCGTTGGGTGCATTTAGAACATCACCAATTAACAGTGTTTATACAGAAGCAAATGAGCCTTCCTTAAATTTACGCAGGAAAAAGCTTTCCATGCAATATTATTTGAAACTTAAATCCAATCCCGATAATCCTACTCATAAAGTTGTTTTTGAACCTAAATATAGAGAGGCTTTTGAAAAGAAAAAGAACCCTATACTCCCTTTTAGTTTGCGCTGTGAAGCCGATGTAAGCTCTCTAGATTTTGACTTAGAGGACGTGGCAGAACATATTGTTCCTGATGTTCCTTTGTGGACATATAAAAGTCCCACGTTTCTTTATGATCTTGCTTCAAGCAAAAAGGATACAACAGATCCATCTATTTTTAAAACCAAATTCTTGGAAGTCAAAGAAAAATACACATCTTACGAAGAAATATACACTGACGGTTCAAAAGATGGCGAAAAAGTTGCTTCAGCCACTATTTTAGATGGCGAAAAATATCAATTCCGCCTTCCCAATAACTCTTCTATTTTTTCAGCCGAGCTTAAGGCCATTGATCTCGCACTCGATCATATGATCGCAGAACGTCTCTCTCGCTATATCATTTTTACTGACTCTATGTCAAGCATGCAAGCGATTGAGCACGAAAAAACTGACAATCCCCTTATTGTAAGGCTACTTGATAAAATAGCTAAGCTTAATGATGTTGATCTCGTTTTATGTTGGCTTCCAAGCCATATTGGTATTCGTGGTAATGAAGAGGCAGATAAAGCTGCCAAGGATTCATTATCACTTGAAATTTTACCCTTTGAAGTACCTTTTACTGATTTTAAGCCCCTTATTCATAGTTTTATTCATGATATCTGGAGAAACTGTTGGACTGATCCAGCCAACCAGAATAATAAGTTATTCTCTGTTCGACCAGACCTCGGCGATTGGATTCCTGGTTACAGGACAAGCCGTCGCGAAGAGCTGATTTTGACTCGCCTACGCATTGGCCATACTTATCTTACACACTCCCATCTTTTAAAAGGAGAAGAGATGCCAATGTGCATTCCATGCAACACTCCTCTTACTGTCAAACATATTTTTATTGATTGCACTGATTTTTCTTTAATAAGAGACAGGTATTTTAAAGTTGATAGTATGAGGCAGTTGTTTGACAATATTAAAATTGAACTAATTTTTGACTTTCTCAAGGCGATTCATTTATATAGCAAAATCTGACTTTTAAGTACTATTAATTATGTTTTCTTCTTAATTTTTAAAATGGTTCTATTAAATTTTACCGTTTTCAATGGCTCTTTTGGCTATTCTTTCTTATACATTTGAAATTCTTTTGGATTTTTATATGTTTACATTGAAATTGTTTTAAAATATTGTTTACTTATGTTTTCATACAATGAATACTCACTTTTTTATACATGAGTGTTTGCGCCCAACATGACCTTAGTAGTCGACGGGCCGTAAAACAATATTCATTCATTCATTTATATTATTCATAAGCCTAATTATTTACTCTGCATGAAGGTGAGGTTCAAGTAAATAAGCCTTCGCTATACCTTAACTTAAAACAATTAATTAGTCATTGACATTTTCATTATTGAGAAAAACTTGTTTATAGTGATATAGCAACATTATGTGGTCTTAAGTGGAATTGGATCTTGAAGTATATTTTAATCAATCGACAATACAATGCAAACGTATATCATTTTCAAAAGGATACATATTTAATTTCGAAAAAAAGAACTTACAATCGATACGGTTACGAGATTTTGAAGCAATATCCTCACCAGGTTGAGTTCTTAAAATGTTTTTAAAAATATGCCAGCGATATCCATTAAAGAAGCCATAAATTGCCTATATACATTAATGTTCCTTTAGATTCAATTTTAACGATTTTCAATAAAATGAAGTAAATTACATTTGCTACAAACGTGTAAGATGTTAGATTTTTTCGTTAATAATACAACTTTGCTCAAGGTAAGGAATTTATTAAATTAGTTACTTCATCAATAAATACCTATAAAACCAACTTTAGAATGGAATGTTTCTCATTCCTCCAAAATATGGGATTGTTCAGTAATATTTGGTAATACAGAGAGATCTGGAATTCAGGGAAACGTTACATTTATAACTTTAACCGATCAGAGGAGAATAACAAGTCTCAAATCTGGACCAAGCAATGATCAAGGCAGTTTCTTGTTGTTGTGGAAAGGAGGCACACGTTCTTTTCTTTTTAAAATTCTCCCACGAATCGAAATTTCTGATTCCCTAATTTCAACTGGCTACCTAGTTGTCATATTTTTTCAAGTTCGTGAACTTCTTGTTCACAGGACATTAGTGTCAAATATTGAATGGAATGATCTAGAATTTACAAATCAATCTACAAAAGAATTTTTACATCGAAACCAATTCAGAAACATTCACCAATTCGAAATTAATCTGAGCATTAGTTGCAGTAAAAATTGGGGCACTCTCATTTAGATATCCATAGCTCTAATTTAAAAAAAATATGGACATACCATTTGTTGTTTCCTAATGTCCAAGAAGTTGGTGTATGAACATTTATAAATAGTTTCATTCCGTAACGTTTACAAGATCCTGTGATCTTGTTTGTTTACTTCTCTTTTTTTTACTGACTTTTCATTTGAAGATCACATTTTGTTCTTAAAATTACTTTGAAGTTATACAAAGAGGACATGTGTGTGATTATGTTTATCCAATGTCTTTTAACTATAAAACATGGTCTTTAACAATCAAAGACAAATATCAACATTAAATAATACGCCAACTTAATTATTACCATATCACCATGCGAAAAATATCCACATTAGCATCTTTATTATGTCTGGGTAAGATCGTGGAAAAAAAATAGTCAAGGAGGCAGCGATATTGGCGTGGCGTTTACCTGGTCTATTTATTTGGGATTAGAGTGATTCTCAATTGACAATGAAAACAATGTCTTTTGACTTTATTAGGTTTGTCATTGATCAATCATCTTCATTATCAAAGGAATTGAATATGAAGTATTTTCTACAGCAGAAATTTCCTCTTGCATTTCTAAATCCACTGAGAGGTACTTAATCGGATTTTATGCACTACAGCTATAAATTAAGCACTTTATTTTACCAAAAGTGACAGTAAAACACGTCATTAGCTAATGCTAAACGATAATATGGGAACTTTTGCGTCATCAATAACACCCCGTTTCTACATAACAGTGAATGAACTATTTAAATGTTCTGTGATATGCATAACTGAATACGAAGCTAGAAAAACATACCTTGGTTAAGCTTTTTTTATACAAATTCCACCTTTAAGTACTTCAGGTATAAATTTGCACTAAATACTTTTGCTGGTATTTTATTTTTTTCTAAAAAAAAATGGCACATTTAAACGACGCCAACAGCCCAAAGATTTAAGACAATTTTATGCTAGAGAGATGCGTAAAATTCTGTTCAACTCTCTTTGGGAATCGTACAGGTCGTTTCTGTTTGCCTATCTTTACTAACGGGATGCTGTGATCATTGTCATCAACTCAATCTGTGTCCTGAAAAATAATCGCTTGGCCTTTAGAAAATATGTTCAAGGTCTAGAGAGGAATCAACCCTTATAGAGGAACTAGCCCTACCATATCCAAATACATTTAGATGAATTGTATTTCATTAGCGCCTTGGTTTTTATCAACACATGTTCGACGATTTATTCTCGAATTTAGACATTGCTTTTATAAACCATAAAGAGTATCCGAAAGTTGTATAAATATTTATCTTGTATAGGATCAAGGTATTAGAAGTTTCGTGCTCACTGTTATCTGGATGAACTTCTTGTCCCATTTTCGGGACCTGTTTATCATGGAATTTTCGGTCTGTCATCAAAATAATGATAGACGGAATAGATTGCTCACGAATGCGGTTGACATCTTCATCTGTAACAATCATTCTGTTAAATTTATTTAAACCCACAGAGAGCGACAGTTAATTAACTTTCTAGTACAAAGTCATAAACGTTTAAAAGTGGGTCTCATTTTCAACAACACTGTAGGGTTCATATGAAATTTTGTGTAAATGATCATTTCTGCAACACGCAGGATTAGTGTCTTCTTTCATTTGGAATGTCATAATTATGTTCAAAACGTTGGGAAAAAAGAAAATACCAGATACATAGTTCAATTCTTTTGAACAAAACGCCATTCAGTTCAAGCAAATTATTTTAAAGAATAATTAGTTAACTTTTAACATGTAAGGGAGAAATGAATAAAAGAAATCAACAAACTATTTTCTCGCACATATCTTGAATCAAAAATATGAATCTTATAATGCACCCCCAGAAGAGATTGGACACAGGCCTAATGAGCTAATGACTGTGAGTAAATTATCTTTTGATTAAAGTTGTTGCAACCGAGAAACATTCTTTAAACTAACATAGTCATTAATTTCTTTTGTTATTGTGTATCTCATAGGGAAGCCTGTTACATAAAGATTTCCCGAGATAAGCCGAAGAGTCTCTATTATTCATTATTAAGCATTACAAGTGCCTTTCTTATAGCAGATTTTCGTGAAAGATTGCCAAAAGAATCTCAATTTTTTTTAAAGAAAAACTCGGCCATCTTTTCACAAAACTCTATCAAACGGATATGTACGGCTAACAACATCGTGAAAAAGGAATGATTTTTGAGTCTTTTTGGAATGAAATTGAATGAATGCGATGAGTGAGTTTTTGGGAAAATAAAGGAAGATATTCAATATTGCTAATTTTTTTCAAGATGAACAAAATTAGAGATATTTGTTGTCGCTTTTTAAGAAAGAATATATAAAAAATCTATAAATAGCTACTTTTTTTGCTTATTGTTTCAATTATGTCAGTGACATAAATACATATGTATATAACAATATCTATTTTGGATTAGTAGTTGTTGATCTTCTCTTCTCTAGTAATTTTGGAACGTTTTTGAATGGTTGATTGAGTGTTTGGAATGAATGAATGGGGCGCTGAGTGAGCGATTTGGAATGATTTTGATTGTGATGAACGTCAATTTTACGATGTTATTTACTGTATCTGTAAAGAAAGTATAACCTATACTACCTCAAAATTAGATAAGGGCCATCGTTATACTGGCGATATAGGTAGATTTTGCGCGGTGAGCCGTGAAATCAACTTTTTACTGTTAGATTCTCGTGCCATTTGTTCGAAAAAGATAAAACAGGTTTAAATAGCGCTTTAAGAAAGTTACAAATTTACCTTGTAAACCAAAGTTATTGTTTGTCTTAAAACGCAAGGTTCACTCAAACATGTTCGTCCATAATTGCACTGAAGGAGTCAGGTTAAATCCTATATTTTGCTTTTTGATTATACCCGATTTACCTATGATAATGGACTCAGCGCTTACGTCAGAGCTCAGTTTACAAAATACACCTATACTATATCCTTTATCAGGATGTATATATTAATTATGGACATACTCGTATGTTAATCTGA
Source organism: Fragum whitleyi (assembly GCA_948146395.1). Lineage (NCBI taxonomy): Eukaryota > Metazoa > Mollusca > Bivalvia > Cardiida > Cardiidae > Fragum > Fragum whitleyi. The sequence goes on from OX411543.1 coordinate 8,105,254, forward strand.
CAATAATTATACTCCAACACTCGCAGTAGAATGGGATGAATTGGTTTCACAATGTCTGCCTCCATCAATGCGTCCGTCCACCCGTCTGTAAATCTTTTTGTTTCTGGGTAAAAAAGATAGATAGATAGATAGACAGATAGACAGATAGATAGATAGATAGATAGATAGATAGATAGATAGATAGATAGATAGATAGATAGATAGATAGAAAGATAGATAGATAGATAGATAGATAGATAGATAGATAGATAGATAGATAGATAGATAGATAGATAGATAGATAGATAGATAGATAGATAGATAGATAGATAGATAGAAAGATAGATAGATAGATAGATAGATAGATAGATAGATAGATAGATAGATAGATAGATAGATAGATAGATAGATAGATAGATAGATAGATAGATAGATAGATAGATAGATAGATAGATAGAGAGAGATAGAGAGAGATAAATAGAGAGATAGATAGATAGATAGATAGATAGATAGATAGATAGATAGATAGATAGATAGATAGATAGATAGATAGATAGATAGATAGATAGATAGATAGGTAGGTAGGTAGGTAGGTAGGTAGGTAGGTAGGTAGGTAGGTAGGTAGATAGATACAGTCAAAACTGTCAATAGCGGCCACCCACGGGACATGACAAAATCGACCGCATACGGGAGTTGGCCGCTTACAGAAAATACGCCCCCCCCCCCCCCCCCCTCCCGCCAGCGGTCGCCGAGACGAACAATATTTGGTTAATATCATAACTCCATCGGATGGCACACCGAAAATTTAGTATTCGTGTCAAAAAGATTCCATTCAAAATCGGCGATAGGAGACCAAAATGATTAAAATATTTCTTGAATGGCGGTATTTACGATGTTCATTCACGATCAATATGTTCTCACCTGGGGAATGTAAACAGCGTATGTATTGTCGCAGGAACCAGAAAAGAATCTAATAAACTTCGTGTGATTTTGACACCAATAATATTCCTGATAAGTTAAGATATATTATTATTCATTAGAAAAAGTGACAAATTCGAGTTAATTCCATGAAAGTATAAATGCGCTGGAGATACGACGTTTTAGGTGTTCATAGTTTTCATAGAAGCGAGAAGCGGGTTCCTGTGGATTTGGCGGCAATTTGTTTCATGTGCACGGGGTGTAAACAAAGTCCGGGGTTTTCCGGTATGCTTGACAACGTTAGTTGACGTCATTTGGAAAATCCCTAGACATTTTCGACAAGCGGCGATTATTCCACGGAATCAACCGATGCTGAACAAAAATACGGCAATTTTATCAATCTGTTATTTATTTTTTCATCTGTGTATCATTAAATTTTCCAAGAGGACACGATTTTTGATGCAAAGAAGAGGAAAAACAAAAACGTTTTTTCTGACAAAAAAATTAAATACTTCCGGAGCCGACGAAGGGAAATCCCCTCCGAGATCAATCCGTCAAAAAAGCCTTTCTATAGTTCGGGCAAACAGCAATGTTTAATAGGCTTACTAATCGGCATATAATCTACTACCGTTATAATTCAACCAATATGCGGGTCGCTCAGACAACAGAAATTAGTAGACTTGTTGATTAGGTAAGCGTCACGGTAAATGCATACGATAATCCAAACACGTTATCGATTTTTCGTTAATCAGCGAGTTACCTTTCATAATTTGATTTGATGACTCGCGTGACCGCTTAGGGGGATATACAATGAGTGCAAACCAGACAATTAAAGGTGACCGCCGGCCACATACGACAGATTACCGCTATTCACAGTTACTTTAAAGAGTAAATTTGCACGGGCGGACCTGAGCTGGCTGCATACGGCAGTTTGACCGCTATTCTCAGGTGACCGCTCGCACAGTTTTGACTGTAGATAGATAGATAGATAGATAGATAGATAGATAGATAGATAGATAGATAGATTGATAGATAGATAGATAGATAGATACATAGATAGATAGATAGATAGATAGATAGATAGATAGATAGATAGATAGATAGATAGATAGATAGATAGATAGATAGATAGATAGATAGATAGATAGATAGATAGATAGATAGATAGATAGATAGATAGATAGATAGATAGATAGATAGATAGATAGATAGATAGATAGAGTTGAACCAGATAGCTATCTTTCCTCAAAAAGTCTTTCACAATAAATTTCACAAAGTCAATAAATGCAGGCGTTCCAGATGTTTCTGCTCTCGACCCTCTATCGTTCCATGAAAACCACAATCTATTAAGTATTTCAAGTCTATTTGTCAGCAAAGTTTCTTAGTGAAGTATGTTATTCGTTCGGATCGAAATTATACTTCGAAGTGCTATTAATGGCATACGTATATTATTCAATATAAAGGAGACGCAGTTGCTGTTGATGAATTTTACCTACAATTAAAATGATCGTGAAATTGACACTCACTGCGATCAAAACCTTTCAAAATCACTCACTCTGTGCTCCATTCATTTATTCACAAGACTCAATCGAATCGATCACAAACGCTCCGAAATTATTAGAAAACATTTCTAATTCGTTCAAATCGATCGCTATTTAAATCAAATATATCAACTTATTCTACAATTTTATTAACTGGTGTGGATTTGAAAGTGTCTGATTGATCCACGAAGACACACAAACAGAAAAGAACGTATACTTTATAAAAGGGAGGTAATAAGTATCGCTAATTGTGTTCATGGTGAACAAAATTAGCGATACTGGATTACTTTAATTTCATTCCAAAATCATTTCAATAGCATTTACCTTGTCAATTCCAAAATTTCTAACTGTATATCCTAACGTTTACATTAAATCATTTTACAAGGTATCATAGACCAATTTGAAAATGACACATTCATGAAAAAGAATGAGATATATAGCCTTGACTTTAAAGTCTTTTTTTGCCAAAGGAAAAACTATAATAAAAAGTATTTGTTTCCGATCTAGACTTACTGTTTTGTGTTTTGGGCTCGAATTTTTACCTCACCCATTCGTTTATTCCATTAATCACTCATCAATGCGAAGTTGATTTCTCTTGTCTGTTAGTAAATATATAGGTCAGATGCCATTTAAACAAAACAGATATTACAGCTTACAGAAGCGTTTCAATGTGCTTTTCTCTTTGTCAGTTTCAGGATGTCGTTAACTGAATTCCTTCAAAGTCAAACTACAACAAGATATATTGTTGTTTGGGCCTATGGAGTGATTCTCATGCTATTGTGATCGTTATTTAAAGCAAGCGAGAATATGCTAGATGCTATCAAATCGTAAGAAAAGTTAGAAAGAAAAAGAATTTGGAACTGTGTGACACGTATATCACAAACTATGCGTTTTCATTTGCATTCCTGATGTGTGGACATGCACTGTCAATTTTCTTATATACAGACTAATGCATTTGCATTGTAAAATAAGAGACATATTGACATATTTCAACTTCGTCAGAATTTGTTCCGGGTGTAAACCAAGTGAAGGAAGTCTGGTTATCACGCAATCACGAATAAAACAATATTCTAGACCAAGTAAAGTGAAATATAGATGTAATCCGTCCCTTAAAAAAGGTTAATTTGGAAACTCCATTAACTATTTTCTTTTAGGAAAAATAGTACAGGTCAACCAGAAGTCCCATTCATTTTTTTTTTCACATGAAGGAGGATTTGTCATCTAGATTTAGAAAATAATAAATTTATCAAAAGTGTCTGAATAGGGTCGTCACTTTACGCCCGACCCATATACTTGTAATCCCTTTTCGCCAGCCGACTCTTCCCCTTTTCGATGATTTCTTTTTGCGTCGCTTACATAATGAAAATGACTTAAACTAAGACTATCATTTCTTGAATGTATTTGACACTATAAGATTCGAATCTGCCCGTCGTATACTATTCCAGCATGTGATGTTGACTGAAAAAATATACTACTTGTAAATACTTGTGCTTGTAAATCAGATTGATATCGCCACAGTTTGCTAGTTGCGGTACCCTTTTGTACGTATGTATACTTCTGGAACATATATACTTCGATCCCTGCAGTTTTGTATCCCATCCCAAAATTGATGAAAATATGAATATCGAAAAGATGTTGCAACATCTAGAGTGTGTCCTTATGATCTGACAGTGAGCATTGTTTTTCCTGTCAACCTGATTAGTGACTCAAATGATTTGCTTGTTAGAAAGGTTTGATATCAATTAGTATGCTCTAAACATGTTTTAAGTCAGCCAACTCATGAGAGCGATTTAGAGCTACCATAATCCTCGCATTGAAAAAGATTTTTAGTAACCAACATGTCCCGGTTTGTGATATTTCATATATTGCTCCATCAAGTGAAAAAGGAGCATCTCTGTATAAATATCTGCCAAAAAGATTGGTCCAGGAGAGGTTAACCGGAGGCCGGATTTTAAAATACAGGAAGGTAGAAGGATTATTCTAGATACGGAGAATCAGCACAGCGCGAAAAATTTCGACCCTAGTCAGCCTGACCAGTCCGCGCAGATTGACTTGGATCGATACTTTACGCATAACCAAGATAGTCCTTTTCGCCCTACTGGTGAAGTATTCTTATTTGGTTATTTCCTTGAACATAAATGAAAGTGGGTGCATAACGAGTCCTTTTGTAAAATAACCATTTTGAGATTTAATAAATCAAAGAGGCAGTATCAAAAGAATATGAATAGTGATCTTTTTTTAGAAAGTAAAAAACCACCTGACCATATTCAATGTATCCATAGCGACAAACTCTTTGATTTCCCTTAATTATACAGAGAACTCTGTAAATGTTTATACTGGCTTATATAACATCACTGAATCAATTTGAGAAAATTAAATATATGAGCATTTTTGTGTTATTTCCAACAATTGAATACGAGGGGTTAGCCAAAAAATCGTGGAGTTTCTATATTTTAAAAAAATACTACTATTAGAGAAACTTATTTGAAATCAAGATATGATTTAGAATGATGTATTATGAAAAGATTTAAATAAAAAAAATAATGGTTATTACTGTTAGCATAAAAAAAAACCCCGCATTTATATATCCACATGTCGGCGTCAGGGGCGCTCTCTAACGGGAAACTGACGCCAACGTCAAAATATCAGAAAAACGGCACGTTCCTGAGGCTATCTTTAAGTCTCAGTTTCTCGAAGTATATGAAATCGTCTGTCAAACGTCTCTGGGTTTCTTTGAAACATATTTCAAAACACTGTATCAAGAATAGACAGTATATACGAATAACGTTGAGTCAGTCTGGTACACACATGAATCAATTGCAACGCAGTGGCTTATTCACTTGTAATTGCGAAGGGACAAATTTGGAATTCAAAAGTGTAATGTTTTCATTTTTGCTGAGTATAACTTAGTATGGGTCTTAGGGAAAGATAGCAGACTAATGGTGACAGTGGCGCTTTTGGCGTTTGTAAAAGAAATGTTGGTATTATTCGTACTCTACTTGTTCTATCGAAATTATTGTACAATATTCAACATTTTATAATCGTACCTTATGAAGACCATTTCAAAGTTAATTCTTTGTGTAATTATTTCTCATTCACCAGAACACGATTTTCACAATAGAAGCATTGTTCTTACAAAAAGAATCAGAGCCAAGGTGAAACCTTGAAAAAAAAATAAAAATAAAAAAATAACTTTCAAATAATCTTTCAATCACTGAGTGGGTAAACATCTGTTTTTTAATCCTTGCCATGCTTAGCCCGGATGATCCCTGCATTGATTGGAAGAATAGACAACGATCAGCCTGCTCATATGTACACTACCACCCTTTCCTTTTGAAAACAGAAAAAAATAAGATGATTTTAAGGCATTTTACCACCATTTTTATTCAGCATGACAAACGCAAACATTTTCTGTTTACGTTGACATAAAGCACATGTGGTAGGTTCAAAGTTCTGTAGCGAACATACAGCTGCTGGCGATGGCGCTGCTTTTTCAAGTTTCACAGCAGACACAATTCATTAATCTAATTGATGACTTCAGGCTCTGATTGCATACTGCCCTGTCCTCCCTGATTGCCAATTGTACTTTATTACATTTTTAGAGATGTCCTGAAATATTGTTGTTAGATAAAAATGATGAATATTTCTTATAATCTTTTATCGTCATTATTTTAAAGACATAAATGGACATTAAATGGATACTTTATGTAATATCGTGACGAGTTGTAATTGTTTACAATAAACTGTCTTTATCAATATTTCGTTTTTTATTATGTTTCCAGTATATAAAAGACCTTGTTTTAATGATGCCTTTTCTTGTAGGCACATTTAAGCGTCAATAAAATATATGACCATCTGACAACATCAATGGTCGTATTACGCCAGACTTCTGTACTGGACGAGCATTCGGAACATCGCTCGAACTTTTCCGTAAACTGAAAAGCACCTCGGACATCACTCGGGAACCCTCGGCGATTCTACGGAATAGACCTCGGGAATAATAAGGGCGCAGCCATGAAAACGCGTTCGCACGTGGGTTTATATGACGTCACAAACATAACTGTGGATGACGTTGCGAAAAACGAATTGAACGTAAGGTTAAAATTTGGCATATTATAATTTGAAAACAAAAAGCAGTGTTTTACTGTGTTTTGCTTTCAAATTATAACATGCCAAAAACGATCTCCGCAGACGATCGGAAAACAATAAAGGAATTTACTTTTCTTCAAGCGTATTAACCAAAGAACCACAAGGAGCCGAATAACCTAAAAAATGACCCATAATTACTACACTTACGTCCGAGGTATATTTCAGTTTACGGAAAAGTCCGAGCGATGTTCCGAATGCTCGGACGTAAGTGTAGTAATTTTTGGTCGTCTTTTTGGTGATTCGGCTTCTAGTGGTACTTAGGCCATTACGCTTGAATAAAAAAGAAATTAATTTTAATTCCTTTCGATCATCAATGTAGATTTTTTTCAGTTTATAATCTGATGACAAAATGCAGTAAAATACTGCGTTTTGTTATCAAATGATAAAGAATTAAAGATGTCTTGTTTTAACTTTGTTTTCCGCAAAGTCATCTTCAATAATGTTAGAGACGTCACAAAAATCCACGTGCGATATGACACGAATTCATCTCTGCGCCCTCATTATTCCCGAGGTTTATTCAGTAGAAGATTCTCGAGTGCTGGACAAGGTGGCTGTTAGAAACAGATATAAATTCAATGGCAAGGTTTTTCTTAGGGGACAGAAAAAAAAAAACAGTATGTGATGTTGCATCTATTTAGCTTACTGATTGGTGGTATATCTCAGTTCTATCACTTATTTGCTCGGCTGTTTTTGTGTGTGTGTTTTTTTTTTTTTTTTTTTTTTTTTTATTGAAAACACAAAGCGGTTTACCAATTCTTACGTCCTAACACGTTTTATTGTATATTTCAATTTCTTATCCTAACTAAACATGTATATATTTTTGGGATCAAATATAATTTTGTCTGATATGTTCCCTTGTTCCTATCATTTGAGATTTTTCAAAGACAAATTTCTAGAATACCAAACAACGTATCTTGGCATGTCTCCGGAAATTAAATGTTCTTTCACTTGTCCCCTTTCTGAATAAACATCGCCCCGGAGAATAAACGTACTTCAGACTGAAAAAACTCGGTAAATGTATACAGTAACATGTCTTAGATTTCCATATATATGTGTTCAAATTTCTTGCTTCGATTTCTATTCCTTTTAAAGTGCAAAACGGATCGGGATGCTAGCACGTTGAGCTGCTGTCGACAAAATGATCTGATACTTCGCCGACGACATATTTTGGAATCAGTGATAAAATCAGCAACTAGTCGGCGGATTCATTCGCGGATTGTTTTGAGGTCAGCGAGGTGTTGGGGAAATTTACCTTCAAGTAAATTTTTTCGACTATTCGGCGATGTCTTTTAGATTTGTGGATATCGATATCGTATCGACGGCTAGGGACCTTTTTTTTTGGGGGGGGGGGGGTGTATCGGCGACGTATCACCGTCATCTCGCTGACTAGTAGATAACATCTTGTGGGCGGATCGACAGAACGTTAGGTTTGATCGACGTGTCGGTGTCGCCGATTATCGTGTGTTTTTACCATAACGCAGGCATTCTACTAACAGATAGCCGTTATTCTATGTTAAGTTTTAAATTCCATCTAACTTAACGTTCGTGTAAAGTGTATTTGACCAAATTTTAAGGGCTCTGATTTTTTCAAGAAAAAACAGTATGTCCAGGTATATTATAAATCAAAATGAAGCGATTTATGAGCACAAGCAGTTGAGCAACATAAGACTGTCATAGCTACAGCGGTATAGCCAAAACATTGTGGAAAAGGGTCATTTTGTAGAGAACAAGCAACTGCATGACTGTTGAATAATATTGTGACCTGTCATGCGAAAAGGGACCATCTCGAAACTCCGTCAAGTAAAATAATGATAAAAGTATTTGTTCCAGTAGAGGTCGACCAGTGGTTGCACGTCAAAAAATCTTTCACGGGAAGGGTGAATGATCATTCTGGGTTCAAGAAATGGTCAGAGTGCGAAAATATTCGACCCTAGTCGGTCTGCGCAGTTCGGGCAGTCTGGCTAGGGTCGAAACTCTTTGCACTTTCCAGATGGTCTCCTTACGCGTGACGGATCACAAATATTCAGAGGTGCAGTCTTAACCTCGACTTGCCTACCTCCTCTTTACATTACTATTGAAGAATAAATTGAGTGAGACTGGTTAAAATATCTTCAGGGCCCAAGGTTATAAACCCTTTCCATGCTCAACTGAGAATTTTCTGAAATTTAGAATGCAGATAATGTTTGAAAAGAAAAGAAAATATTAATAAGTCGTTAGTTATAACAATTTATTATTATTATCTTCTATATTTATATATTTATTACAGTATTATTATAGAATTTCAGCTTTAATACAAATTTGAGTAAATTCTGATATGAGAATGAGAAAAGAATCTTCTCAATTTTAGAATTTAGATAAATGTTTGAAAAGAAAAGATATTATTAATAAGTTGTTATTTATAACAACTTATTAATATTATCTTCTATATTCTTACAGTTATAACATTATTATTACAGAAATTCAGCTTTATATAAATATGAGCAAATTCTGATTTGGGAATGAGAAAAGTTCTATAACCTTGACACCAGAAATGACAAATCTGTTTGAAATAAATTCGATTTCGGAAGGAAAAGGATTCATTACCAAGGATTAAATCAGAAAGATAAGAAAATTATTTTAAGATAACAAGTTCACAGCTTTCAAGTACCCGATGGCGTAACTTACTCCTCGTGATGACGTCATATCGTGCTTAGATAAGCGATTGTTTTGAATAATTGTTTTATGTTTTCACGGTCTTTCGTTCCATGTAAATCAAATATTCCACTTAAATCGCCTTTTTCTGCTGTTCATTGCATAATCATGTTCTCAAAGTTTGGTAGATTATAGACTAGGATCAGCCTTAACAGAGGCACAGACTGATCTATGTCTCGGCTAACTCTTTTAGAACTACTCTACGACTTTGGAAACACTTGTGCTAGACTTGTTGACACGTCCAAAAAGTGGCAAAATTGTTTGATACATTTAGAATCAGCAGGATAGAGGTTTATATCAAGAGATTAAAACAGATAAGGGAAAAAAACATTCTTTAAGGCAGTGGAAGCGAAACATCGTTAAAATTCAATTTCGGATCTATGACGGGTCCACTACCTTAAAATAGCATGTTTTCAACGCATCTTTCACAAGTAACTGGTGACGTGGCAATTCCCCTCGTGATGATGTCATCTCGTGCTATGAACAGCGCTTATTTCAAATATTTGTTTGCTGTTTGGACACGGTCTTCCATCCCTTTTTAACAAAATTTCACATTTAGATAAACGAAATTAGATTTCGGGATTTATTCTGAACTATCGACAATCCCGGTTTTCAACAATCGGTTGACTCCGGCCCATTTGAATACTCATTTCTTCGTACTCATTTTATTTTCTAAATCCCAACAAACAACAAGATTAACTACACAGAAAGAGCGAGAAAGTGGTTTATTCCAACAAGAAGTACATGTATCTTTAAATTTTCTATTTCTAGAGCAACCTGTCGATTTAAACTGCGAAAGGGTCCATCCATATGTTAACGACAGATATCAACATGTACCAATAAAATGTACCAATTTAAGGCCAAAACGAAGCTTAGACCAGTCTTATTTTTTGTGTATTCATTAGTTGGTCGATATTTTTTCTATTACAGTTTTTTCTAACGACAAGAATTGCATGTATAGGGACGATAAGATTGTGTCTTGAATGTTAAAAAAATAAAGAAATTGTGTACATACAAATTGTATATAAAACAGAAACAATATGTTACAATATTTAACAACATTTTTTGATGATGGTTTAGCATTTTCATTAAGAGTTTGTCTTACCTTTTTGTTTTCTGGAAATCCTTCTTGGCTGTATTGGTATGGCAAAAACTGTTTCACAGTATTTCATTCCAACTATATCACATATCCGTTCCAAGTTAGTAATATTGACTGTTAATACGTATAATCATGTAGAATCGTTTTCATAGAACTGCTGAGTTTTTGTGATCAGAAATAAATGCGTGACCTATGAAATAGCATCTGAGAATAGGAGAAAAAAATGGAGAAAAAGTGAGCAATAACCGGTTTTTAAATTGAATTGATACATTACGCTACTCTTTTCAATATATTTTTTTTTTCGAATTTCGTCGGCTTACGCCCATAACAACGGATTCTCGGTATTGTTTTGGTAAACTCTATCAGTAATCCTTTTCTTGTATCCAGCTGCCAATCCTAGATACGTTTATGATTATCCAACCACTGCTTTGAGACAAATATCGGGGATCGAACCTAGAACTCTTTGATTCAGGATATATTCAGAAAATCGCATATGATCGCAAAAAATAGAGTGTAATCGGGCTTCATACTCTTTCCCGCCTTACATTGATCGATGTTGTTCGAACTGCACTTATGGTCCTATTAATGGTGACGGCCACAAATGCTTGAGAGGAAGTTGTGATGTCGACCAGTAAATTTAATGTCGGCATTTCAAAGGTGGGGACATTGGCGGGATGATGGCCGTCCCTACAAATTACCAGAAACGTAAGATTATGTCGAATATTCATTATTCCATATTCAAATATCAATTAGATTTTTTTTCATTTATTCTAGAAAATGAAAATAATAATTGCCTACGTCAGTAGCTTCTTACTACTTATTTTCTTAGTAGCGATACCACAAATTTTCGCTAGGGCTTTTCTGTGGTTTATCGAGGAATAACGGTAAATTATCATTTCTAAGAAAACTTGTCCTAAAAATTTCCCTTTTATCTCATTTATGAATAAAAGAAAATAAATAATCGTTGGTAATTTTTTTCGAGAAATATCGATTGGTATTTCCTTTAGTGAACAACAAAACCCATATTTTTCACTCGTGCGCCGCCACTCTTAAAAAAAGCTTTTATTGTTCACTCAATGCAACATTAATCGATCTTACACCGAAACAAACGCTTATATTTTATAAAAACAACTTTTCAGCAGGTCCGCTATGTATGTTTGCTTGGCGGTTTTGATAATAAGCGCGTCGACATCATGCGAGACATTTCGTCGATTGGCGACCAAAATGCCCTAACTCACCTTTTATTTAAAAAAGCTGTTGTCACGACATTCTGGTCGCCCTGCGATGATTTGTAAAAATACCCGGGTGACAAGTGGTCAAACAAAAAATATGATATAATGATAATTTTACCGCCGAGCTAGACGAAAGATTTTGTAACTATTTGATAACTTCCAGTCACAATTTTACGAGGCTCATATAATTTATTCTCATTTCATTATCTTAAAAATTGTACCATTTTTTCCATTGATATTATAGTCTTGACTTATACAATTTCCAAGAAAATTTATCACAGAATTAATATTAATAGACAATAGAAGTCCAAATTAAAACACAACTATATTGCGTTTTGATAAAAGGTGATCAATAGAATGGAACTTGCAGTATTTAGACTGAAAATAGTATAATAAAAACAATTGAATTTAAAGAAATCGTTTATTCGCCATTTAGATAATGATGTAAGTCTTTCAGTTACCACTTTCCTTACGATGTATCCATTTACACATAAATATAATTGTTGTTTTTCTTGAACGCCTAAAATGAAAATGCAGTTTTCGATTTCCGATTCCTTATGTAAAAATCATGACGTCAGTTGGATAAGATATTTTCCTATGCTATTTCAATAATCCCGACAAGCCACATACATAAATATTCAAACCCTAAACACTGCTTAAACCCGATTAAAGGTAATTACAATCAATGGCGGTTGTAACAATCCATGCGATTCTGTAAACGTTATTTAAGAAGCGATGCCAAGAGTTATTAGACAGCGCGGATTATGAACTAAACAGCTGGAACCAACGAGTGTTTGTATCGGATTTTCAGAACATCTACGTTGATTGGTCGCACTTTTGGGTTTCTCTTCTTTAAGTTCGCAATTGTTATTTAAACGAAAAAAAGAACAATATGAAAATTCAAAGCATGTTTGAAACCGGTGTCCCAAATGTCACTAATTCGGACCATCACTCGCACGTTCCCGTAAACGGGGCAGTGCCGCTCACGGAAGTGTAGAATTTTTAGGGACATTTTTTATGCTTTAAAAATGGACTTCTATAATGCTCTCCGGTCGTGCATGGACACCTTTTAGGCATGTGATGACTTTATGAAAACAACAACGCAGTAAAACTTTTTTAACAGATTTTCATTTGATTTAAGAGACTGGTGTAGCTAATTGCGTATGTAAGGTATTGCTCACTACTTCACAGATAGGATACCGACATCTAGCTGTATTGTTTTTTTTACTACAGCGGACGATCTATTTGTATAAAAATTCTGAAAAATTTACTGCTCGAGGGCATGCGTGTTTCACAAACATATCTTGCTTTTTTTTGTGCGTTTCCAGCACATAAGTTTGCGCATTGTTATCGTCATATTTGAAATCATAAAGAATCATGAAAAATAATGTTAAAACTTTTCCTTTGTTGCTCAACAGATGTATACATTTACAGAATCTTTTACGCAACATAGCAAGTATCAGTAAATGTTTAATGCTTTCATTTCTTGTTTCATTTATCGGGAATAACGCAATGTCATAGTTCTACACCAAACACTGGGAACAGCAAACAAAGTCGTAGTGGGTAATTCAACTTTCGTATTTGCATAATTTTGATTGTCTCATTTCCGTAATAATAACTCTATTTTCTGTTCTACGTAGATCGCTCATTAGCGAACAAAAGACCTGATAATAACACAATATCTTCTGTCGGGGAGTACAGTTTTTATGATTATACTGCCGAGCTCTGGTTTTATAATGTACTTTCCGAAATTCTGGGAACATATTCATGCTGTTTAGATATCATTGACAATCAAAGTGCTGTCAGCACTGTAAATCGTACATCATTGAGAGGCTGGAATAGTGCAATAGTTCGCCAATCAAAAGGGCTCAAATTTGGACAATAAAAGTTGGTAAAATCTTTAAATTTGTGAGTTTTTTGTCTTAACACTCCATCTTTTCGAGGACATCGCCAGCTCATCCAACCTCGTGGGTCCGATTTTGAAAGTTTGCTGATTCGATAGCCCTCTTCTAGTCTAAATTATTTCTTAGCAGATTTTTACGTTGTTATAATGAGCACGCGCCAAGCTAAAAGCTTGTCTGTTAATGTTATTCCTCTCTCTATAGAGTTTAAAAGCCTGTTTAGCAACAAACATTTTTCATTAAACTATTTACAATTTTGATTACCAACATGTTTGTATTTCAAGCATTGGGCTGTAAATGCATTTTCCCTCAAGAAACACGTGAAATCGCCAACTATGCTATTTATATCTTTGGTTTCTGACAAATTGATTAAATCTAGCAGCACTCTCTGATTATTCATGAGTTGTTCTAAAAATAGATCGCTCTTACTGCTATCCTATATCAGTTTATCGTATGCTTTTGTCGGTTTATTTGTTGTTGAATAATTTTTCTTCATACTCAAATTTGAATTTAATGAAAATAGGATTGGAGCGTGATCAGAGTGCTCATTGAAATCAAATATTTCAAAATTACAAAATTATTTCTATTTGTTAACACATGCGAAAAAAAAAGTAAACTTCCCACGCTCCCTGTTTGAGTGCAGACGACTATTGACTAATGATAAACAAGTTGATTGACACATTTCGAGCAGACGGTGTCCATTTGCATCTTTACCACGTGGTCTGAATTTACGCGTGGGTTTTGACCGAGTGATAATCATAACAGAATTTGATTGGTTGTCAGCCCTACAACTGGCAAATGACCGTTCGAGAAAGTTCAGAGCAGTAATATTGTAAGTGCTACAAATTAATTATACAGTTAACCTATTGTACGTTTCAACTCCTTTACTCAACCGAAAATCTTGTTATAAACACTGAAAACACTAACTGGTAATTACTAAAAGCGAAAATTACATCAAATTTTGTATTAGCCTCTTCTCTATTTGTCGAAAAGTAAATAAGGTATAAACAAAGTTTGTAGATTGTGACTGAAAAGGCCGTTTCTTCGGTGTTTGAAAACACATAATTTGGTTTAAACTCATTGCTCAGAAGATAATGGTAAAAATGTAGTGGGTCAAACAGACTGGATTTCTGGAAAACGGTAGATATAAATCTACTGCTTCGCAGTACGATTTAAAAACAAAACTAGTCCAATTTTGGGTAAGCAATGTGGAGATATTTTTGGAATTATTCAAATCTTATTTGCGAACCATTACTAGGTTAGTACCAGCTGTAAATGAAATCGATGGCTCAGCGCGAAACAGTTGTAACTCCCTATAAACATGTTCAGTTACCGATAATTCATTTTGAGTGATGTTTGTCTTCCCTCACGCACACGTATTTCTTAACAATGACATGAAAAAACAAAATTGTTTGCACATTTATATTGAAACGGGTATGCCGCAGCAATCGATAAAGGCAGAAATCAGACTAAGAGTTTGCATAGAGCTTGCGTGTCTGTTTATAACGCCACTCTTAAGTTTGGCTACTCGAGACAGGTAATTCACATTTTAAGAGCTTGGTTTTTAAACTACCGTGTCCGGTTTGAATCGCGTCTGTTTTTCAATCATGTGGTCGTGGGTTCGATCTCTGGCTCGGCCATCTTTCATCCCATATTTGACAAAAATTATTGTGAGTAGTGTCATTTGTCTCACACAGGACGGGCGAGTAATACGTCTATGAGAGAAGGGCGACTGGTGGCTCAGGTGAAATGTTCTAGCCGTGCCGTGAGAAATGAAAAGAAACTATGGATATGTGCACAAGCCGTTGAGTTTTAAATTCAAAACTATTGAAGCGACGCTTAAGCTCATATAAACAAACAAGAAATCGGTTCGCAACCACTAGCAGCGTCGGTCGAGATGAGATAGGCTCCGTGTGACGTCATGTAGAGGTGTTGTTACCATCGCATTTTTTCTCATCAGTCATTAAATGACGGATAACTGCAAGAAAATTATGTGTGTTAACTCGGACATTGGTCACAAATGATATTGGACCGACTTTAAGCTCGAAAACCTTGAGAACGGATACTCAAAAACATCACCGATACACTTTCCTTCATCCGTTATTTTAAAGACATCCGGTGCTGACCCTTTTAGAAATGCTTTAGTGTTCCATGTAATAGTAACCTTTTTTATTCTATATGGTTTCAAAGCGACTCTACAGCCCTCAGTAAGTCATGTAAAGTTCTTTTATGCTTAGTATATATATATACACGTGACAACATAGGGTATTTACGTGGGACCAATTATTAGTAACAATAAGTCAAGCAGAGTTGAAATGTGCGCTACTTTTTTTTAACAATCCAGCCTTTTGTTCAAGATGCAGAAACGTTTGGAAATTCTACCCCGCTTTTCACGAGAGTAGGGTGCAAAGTCGGATAACATTTCCAGAATGTTTCGGGAAGAATTTCGTCTTGACGCAGGATTTGTATATTCTTCTTTAAGTCTTTTAATGGATTTTGGAGACAAAATATTGCGTATACTTTTTACGTACTAAATTCAATTCGAAGAATAGCGAATACAAAAATGAACAATTTACGAATTATAGTATTAAAGAAATGCGTGTTTTGAAACAGTTTTGCAATATTTCGGAAAGTTTGCCCTTGTATAGGCCAAATTCAAACACATTTAAGAATGAACATTGCTGTGGATACAAATCTTATTTCAACAGATAGAGAATAACGAATAAAGTCAAATGCTTCATTTCTGATATTTCTTAGATAATATATTCGCCACAAGGGAATAATTCGAGTTTGTGACCCATTTTTAAAACTACGTGAATGAGATGAATGAACAGACAATAAAATTGGCATGTAAATCAAGTTTATTTTAGAGTTTTTGTTGTTTTAAAAGAACAAATTTCCCCCTGTTCTCTCGTAAAAAATATAATTTACTTTTAAGCTTCATTGAAAGGTAAACGAGGATAGTGAAACACACACTTACGACTTGCCAATCGAGACCCTTCGGTGATTCTACGGAATTGACCTCGGGAATAATGCGGGCGCAGACATTAAAGCGCGTCATATCGCACGCGGAATTTTGTGACGTCACAAACATCACTGAGAATAACGTTGCTAAAAACGAAATCGACGAAAGGTTAAACTTGATATTTTATCATTTGATGACAAAACGCAGTGTTTTATAGAAACAATAAACCAAATTCCTCGATTTTTCCAGAAAGTCTTCGGCACCTCTCGTTCATTGCTATCCCAAATAATTGCACCTGCTAAGTTCAAACCACCGTTTCGCTCCTATAGTTCGATAACACTTTCGCTTTAGAGCTGAAGCTTTTTGTAAAATTGACAACAACATAGTTTCAAAATCAAAAGAAATGTTAGTACCTTTCATTCTTAAGCACTCTTATAAATAGAGGATATTGAATAAGTTGTCATTGAATACTGAATTTATTAAACGAGTCATCTATAAACAGATAAAAAAGAGGCTGCGCCGAGTTTTTATCTGTTTATAAATGACGAGTTTAATAAATTCAGTATTTTATGAGCACAAATTTTTTATTCTGTTTATAATATGACCCGAATTTTAGCAAAAAAATCGTCAAAATTCCTGAAATTCAACGTTTCAATTTCCCGCGAAACTTAAAAAACGCCGTTTCAAAATGACGGCACAAAACATAGAATATGACGTCATTTCGTAGTTACAATAAAGCGTTGCTATTCGCCTTAGGCTCTTTTGCATAGTTATTTCACTAATGTAATAACACCCGTGTAATATCAAAAATATTCAACGAGAATATTTCACTTCGGCGACGTCGGTCATATTGTTACGTGCCAATGTAACACGAACAAAGAAGCTAGCAACAAACTTTACAATTAACAATTTTTATTGACAATAATTACAGAATTATTGACAATATGAAATTAATACAAAAACAATTTACAATACCTTGAATGTTTAATCCTAAATTTTTAATTTTAGATCCAATTTATTTAAGTTCCTGGTCCACAAATAATAAGTCCAATAATATCCGAATTTAAAATTAAACACGCTTTTAAACACACTTTTAAGATAACGAGAAATCCCCTTTTAGTTTAACACAGTACTACTAAATGAAACCATAAGTCTAAATCAAGTGAACCAAGAATGCTGTAGGAACCCCTTTATATAATACTATAGAACAATCTGGAATAGTATAGAACATAAGAATACTCTAGAGTCTGAATCACCTTCCAAAAGGCCTTTCTAGAAAGATCTAAAATCTTCTACATATCTATTACCTTAAAGTGTCAAGAGATATTGGAAAATCCCCAGACTAATTCTAAAAATAGACATGGTAAATACCATTAGGTTTATTTATAGTCTATATATAACACTTTCCCCCTTGAAAGAAAAAAGAAAGGTTTATGAAATAAATCTTTCTTTTTGTATTATCTTTAGCATATACAATGATAATATACTTTACATAATTGATAATATCATGATTTGTTGAAACATTTCAGCACATCTAGCATGAAAATACAAACAATTTTCATCAAAAGAATTGAAAAAGAGATATATATACAAACATATATACATACATATAAACAAAAAATAAAGTAAAATGGTACTGTTAAATTCAATTTTATATTAAAGATAAGACAATTCAAAATTTTAGACTCTTGACAGAGCATCTGGTATAATATTGTCTTTTCCTTTAATGTGTCTTACATCAAGATCAAATTCTTGAAGTGACAAACTCCACCTCAATAATCTTTGGTTCTTACTCTTAAGTTTGTGAAGAAAACTTAAGGGATTGTGGTCACTGAAAACAACTATAGGAGAAGTTGCAGATGTTAAATAAACTTCAAAATGTTGGATTGCCAAAATCAGAGCAAGACATTCTTTTTCAATGGTTGAGTAGTTTTTCTGATGTTTGTTTAATTTTTTAGAAAAATAACAAACGGGATGATCAATACCGTCATTGTCTTCTTGCAAAAGAACAGCACCAATACCCACATCACTTGCATCAACAGCTAATTTGAAACATTTGTCAAAATCAGGTGCTAAAAGAACTGGTGTGCTCTTTAGTATGGCTTTCAAGCGATCAAAGGCAACTTGACAGTTATCATTCCATTTGAACTTAACATTTTTCTTTAATAAATTTGTTAAAGGTTCAGCTATTATAGAAAAATTCTTACAAAACTTTCTATAGTAGCCAGCCATACCAAGAAATCGCATCAGTTGCTTTTTAGTAGCAGGCACAGGAAACTCAGAGATAGCATTGACCTTAGATTCTAAAGGTTTAACTTGACCCTGTCCCACAAGATGTCCTAAGAAAGTAACAGTAGCATGACAAAATTCTGTTTTTCCAAGATTAATAGTCAATTTTGCATCACTGAGACGGTCGAAGAATTGTTTGATTCTTTGAAGGTGGTCACTCCATGTATCTGTATAGATGATGACATCATCGATGTATGCGTCACAGCCATCTAAGCCAGCTATAACCATATTTACAAGCCGCTGAAACGTCGCAGGAGAATTTTTCATCCCAAACGGCATAACTTTGTACTGGTACAGACCAGTTGGAGTAGCAAATGCTGATACTTCTTTAGCCCTATCAGTGAGCGGAACTTGCCAGAATCCTTTGAGAAGGTCAAATTTGGTGACATATTTAGAATTACCGACTTTGTCAATACAGTCATCAATTCTTGGTATAGGAAAAGAGTCAGTTTTTGTCACTGAGTTCACTTTTCGATAGTCAGTACACATTCTGTATGTTCCATTTGGCTTTGGAACTAATATACATGGTGAACTGTAATTACTTTGGCTGGGTTCAATAAAATCATTCTCCAATAAGTAATTCACTTCATCTTGAAGGGCTTTTTGTTTCATTGGATTCATTCTATAAGGATGTTGTTTTATTGGTTGAGAATCTTCCACAATGACATCATGATATATTTTATCAGTTCTTGTTGGGATGTCAGGAAACAAATGTTCATATTCATTAATCAATTGTTTCAGCTCTTCTCGTTGAGATGGCTCCAAATGTGAAAGTTTGACGTCAAGATTCTTTAGTATTTCAGAGTTCTCAAGTTTAGGTGGACCAGGAACAGATTTTTCACTAAAGTCTGAACTAACTTCTGATTCAATCATATTTGATTGTTGTGGGACAGTGTTTACAACTGTAACTGGTTTTGAAATAGAGCTATCTCTGTCAAAATACTTTTTTAACATGTTTACATGACACATTTGTTTATTTTTACGCCTTCCGGGAGTATTGATGATATAATTCAAATCACTTGTTTTCTTATCAATAGTATACGGGCCATAATATCTTGCCTGTAAGGGTCGGCCAGGTATTGGCAAAAGAGCAAGGACTTTATCACCTGGTTCGAATTTCCTATCAACACTATGCTTGTCATATCTTGCCTTCATTTTGCTCTGAGATGATTTAAGATTTGACCTAGCAACCTCACATGCCCTAGACAGTTTATTTCTGAAGTCAGAAACATACTGTAACAAGTTCAAGGGTGTTTCATCATCAGCAAGAAATTTCTCTTTTAAGAGTGTTAATGGCCCACGAACAGAATGACCAAAAACTAACTCAAAGGGGCTAAAGCCAAGAGATTCTTGAACAGATTCTCTGACTGCAAATAATAGCAAATGAATACCTTCATCCCAATTTTTATCAGTATCAAAACAATATGACCTTATCATATTCTTTAGGGTCTGATGAAATCTTTCTAAAGCACCTTGACTTTCAGGGTGATAAGCAGATGACCGATATTGCTTGATACCTAATTCATGCATAACCTGTTGGAATATGCCTGACATGAAGTTTGATCCTTGATCAGACTGAACTGATTTTGGAAGGCCAACAAAAGTAAAGAACTTGACAAGAGCCTTAATAATTGACTTTGCCTTAATGTTTCTTAAAGGAATTGCTTCTGGGAAGCGGGTAGAAGCACACATAATTGTCAACAAATATTCAGAACCTGACTTGGTTTTTGGTAAAGGACCAACGCAGTCTATTATTATTCGACTGAAAGGTTCATCAAAAGCTGGAATGGGTTGTAACCTTGCTTTTGGAATAACTTGGTTAGGTTTCCCTACCATTTGACAAGTGTGGCAACTTTTACAATATTTGGAAACGTCCGATTTAAGTCCAGGCCAAAAGAAATGAGTCATAATCTTGTGATAAGTCTTGTTTACACCTAAATGACCAGACATTGGACTTTCATGTGCTATACTAAGTATTTCATGGCGATATGACTTTGGAACAACAATTTGGTGATGAACAGCCCAATCGTCATCAGCTGGGACATCAAATGGTCGCCATTTTCTCATCAGAATACCATTCTTTTTATAGTAACAAACAGGATTCTGAGACATTTCTTTTTCGGGTAATGCCCTATCAATTAACTTTGAAATCTCAGGATCATTTTGCTGTTCCTGGATTAACTTTGACTTTGAATGCGTTTCATGACCTTGGTCATTTGACCTTGGAGATGACTGACAAAATTTTGACGAGTCTGTCTGAGTATCAGGCAGACTAAGATTAAAAGACTTTTTAATCTCGTCATTGAAATATTGACCAACAAAAGTATCAGTTAAGTCAATATCATTTGAATTTTTCAAGGAAGCTTTTTTAGCCATACCCCGAGTTACTGCACAAGAAGGGTACAAATCAGGTATTTCCTGCAAAATAGGATCATCTGTTTGACCTACATTAGGTGTGTCAGTTACAAGAGGATTAACAACAACCTTATCTCCAGCTAAGTCATTGCCTAGCAATAAATGAACACCTTTAAATGGTAAAGAATGTTTAACACCAACAACCACAGAACCAGTAACCAAATCCGAGGACAAATTAACCTTATGAAGAGGAACATTAATAACACAACACTCTACACCCTGAATAAGGACACTAGTACCAGACGAAGTCTTCTCAGAAAAAGGTAGAACATCTGCTAAAATAAGAGATTGAGAAGCTCCTGTGTCTCTTAAAATTTTAATAGGGGTAGGTGGGCACATATCACCTGAAAGTGATACAAAACCATCCAACATGAACGGTTCAAAAATCTCCATACAGGAATCAGAATTTGGTTCTGCCTTAACAATTGAATTTAACTCAAAAGAAGGCTGTGATTTAGGCTGAAGGCTGGTGAGCCCTGTAGGTTTGGCTGCACTCAGTTCCTTCTTCCTTTTTAATCTAAAACATTCTGAGATAAGGTGACCTGGTTTTTTACAAAAAGTACAATGTACTCGAGATAAGGGATTTTGAACATTGGTTTCACCAGTAGACTTTGGTTTAGGTGAATTCGATTGACTAGACATGCTAGATGAATCACCAGACATAGATTTATTTTGGGGATGTGAGGAAGCAGGTTTTGCTTTATTAACGAAAGAATTTTTGTGTGTAAGGTAGTAATCATCAGCTAAACGAGCTGCTTCATGTATAGTTTCAACAGTTTTTTCATCTAAATGTGACTTAATGTCAGATTGAATGCAATTTTTGAATTGTTCAATTAATATAAGTTGTCTAAGGTTATCATAATTTTGGTCTATTTTCTTAGAATAGCACCACCTGTCAAATAATTTTTCTTCGTTTCTTGCAAATTCAACGTGAGTCTGGCCAGATTCTTTTCTACAACTTCTAAATTGTTGTCTGTATGCTTCTGGAACCAGCTCATAACCTTTGAGAATGAGTTCTTTTACAGTATCATAATCATTGCTTTGTTCTGTTCTAAGTTGCGAATAAATATTGCGAGCTTTTCCTACTAAGACACTTTGGAGAAGTAAGGTCCATTGCTCCTTTGGCCATTTCAAGTTATTTGCAACTTTTTCAAAATGTTCGAAATATGTATCAACTTCATTTTCTTGAAATTGAGGGACAAGCCTAAAATGTTTTGTTACATCAAAGTGGTCATTATACATATATCTGGGCTGATTTGCTCTATCTTGAATTTCTAATTCTTTTAATCGTAATTGAAATTCTCGTTCTTTTTCTCGTTCTCTCTCTGCTCTTTCTTCTCTTTCCCTCTCTCTTTCTATTTCTTGTTCTCTTTCTTCTCTTTCTCGTTCTTCCTTTTCTCTTTGAAATTGCCTTTCTCTTTCTTTTTCTTCAATTTCTAATTGTTTTTCTTGTAATTTTCTCTCTTCTCTCTCTCTTTCTATTTCCAATTCCTTCTCCCTTTGTTGAAGTTTTAACAGTTCAAGCTCTCTTGAGCTTGAAACTGATGGAACATCAACAATGAGAGACAGAGCCTTTTCATCAAAAATGTCCTCATCAACAAAATATTGAACCAAAATATTCTTAATTTCATGCTTTCGCAATGAGGACTTGACTTCTTTTAATTCATAATGCTTGGCAAGATTGAGCAAATCAGGCTTTTTACCCAAATTCAATAACTCCACGGAAGGTTCGTGCGTAAATTTTTCTAAGTCAAAAGACATGGTAGCTTGTTGCTGTATTCAAATAAGAATGTAAGATTTCGATAAATAATAGTAAAAGTGCACTCTAGATTTATCAAAATTGAAATATGAAATTAATTTCTTAAATAATTTTGAACAGCAGATTTAAATGAAGAATTTGTTTGATTTGTTTTGTTTTGTTTGTTTGTCTGATATTCGTATCTCGAGACGAGCCCCCAAATTGTTACGTGCCAATGTAACACGAACAAAGAAGCTAGCAACAAACTTTACAATTAACAATTTTTATTGACAATAATTACAGAATTATTGACAATATGAAATTAATACAAAAACAATTTACAATACCTTGAATGTTTAATCCTAAATTTTTAATTTTAGATCCAATTTATTTAAGTTCCTGGTCCACAAATAATAAGTCCAATAATATCCGAATTTAAAATTAAACACGCTTTTAAACACACTTTTAAGATAACGAGAAATCCCCTTTTAGTTTAACACAGTACTACTAAATGAAACCATAAGTCTAAATCAAGTGAACCAAGAATGCTGTAGGAACCCCTTTATATAATACTATAGAACAATCTGGAATAGTATAGAACATAAGAATACTCTAGAGTCTGAATCACCTTCCAAAAGGCCTTTCTAGAAAGATCTAAAATCTTCTACATATCTATTACCTTAAAGTGTCAAGAGATATTGGAAAATCCCCAGACTAATTCTAAAAATAGACATGGTAAATACCATTAGGTTTATTTATAGTCTATATATAACAATATTATAAGTGGTTTTATTAAGTTTTGAGTTATAATTATTATAACTGCTTCGAAACATTTTATCGAACATAACTGTCATTTTTTTAATCCCTCTTTTTTCGAGTCCTTCTGGAAGAATACAGTGAGGCTTCAGTCCTGAATATTGATATAACGTTAAGCGACATATTCAATATATGCGAGTATCTAACCCTCTGGTCGGAGGTATTGAATTAAGATTGATCTCGAGATGATTCTCTATATCTTCTGTAAATGTCCTTTGCTTTGCAACTGAAACAAGACTGCAAGTTACATTGAAAGAAACAAAATAATAAGAGAATAATTAAGAGAAAAAACCTTGGTCCAATTAGAAAATGTACAATGTGACAGGTTGTCATTTTTTATTATGTTTATGACATAACTTTTGTTATCAATAATCACTTACCAAATTGAAGCCTGGAATAAACATTTCACGTAAATTCATAATTTTAGATTTTCATCATTTTTTTTGGGGGGGGGGGGGGGTCTATTTCATCATTTGAATAACATGACACCTTCTCGGACCATCTCCATCATTTTTAATCTATTCCCTTTTACCTCTTTACAATGACGTACCTAATTAGGGAACGTTTAAAAATGTTGTTAAATGTATTATATCATTTTACATGATTGGGTACAAAACTAATTCAATGGATTCATACTTATTAAAAAAAAATCAGCCTGGATAGCTCAGTTTGCCGGACTGGCACACTAACAAACCAATTGCCCTTCGGATGAGACGTTAAAACGAGGTCCCGTGAGACGGTGCTTTACACCGAGCACGTTAAAGACCCATAGAGAATCTAAGCAGTAGTTTCGTCATGTATCCTTGAACTATTCCCCGTAACAACCAACCGTCTACTGGGGACGTCGCTCATATGGGCATGTGCTACGGTAGCGACGATAGATAAACAGAAATACACACACACACGTCACGTCGCGATCCTAAATCGAGTGTTTTATGCATGCTCAAAGCGCGCGCCTTGGAATCTTTCCAGTGTCGACCCTCGGCGGTCCAGGTGATCGCACTACGTTCCAATTGCGATTTCACTACGCCCCTGCTGCGATTTAGGCGACGCATTCTTGCGCTCTGCAAATTATAAAATTAATGGATCGCCGCCCTTAGTGAGACAGAACTTTTACCCTGTAGGCACTTCATTATGGTTTAGAGACACATGTGTTCTTTTTGAAGTTCGAATTTGAAATTTTAAAAAATGAAGAATGTCAAAAGCTATTTGTAGATCTATTTGGAAATATTCATTCACCATGGGGAAGTCGGTGTTCTATTAAACGAACTTCCAATCTTGATAGCCCGGCCATTCATCTACCAACGACCAACATGGGAACAATATCGCTCGTTTCAAAAACAATTGTTTTATCCTTGTCTGAAAAAAAAGGATTTTATACATATAATCGTTATATTTCAATTACAAAAAAAATGTTATAAAGAAAATTATTGTAATCATATAAAAATAACAACAATAATTTCGAGATAGGAAGAACTGCATAGTTTATTTTAAGGTTATATTTAGGCCATCGGCCAATACACACGCACGTAGACATAAACTATAAAAAATCATTGCTTACATGTAAAAGATGAACAAAAATACTTAATTGAGAAAAAAATATTATACATTATTATATACTTGCGTATATACACATTTCTTCGCACACACGACTATAAACATTTTATTACACAAATGTTTGAATGTATGAGAAACTGGATAGAAACAATTTTCTTTTTGAAAGCGTGGTAAATATACATTGCAAGATTTTTTAAACTTAATTTAGCTTGCAGGGGCATTAATTTATTGATTTATAGTTGGAAGGGGGAAATATGTACTTTTTAAATACATGTGTTTACAGCGGTTGACCTAATACAGAGGATAAATATTGACAAAATGATATTCATCCTCTACAAAAATTTCCCATTATAAAAAATGTGCGATCTTCTCTGAAAATATTTCTATGTCTGCCTTTCTAATCACCAAATGATGGTGAGAACTGCGAAAAGTTGCTAAACAGACCTATATTTATCAAAATTGATATCTTTTATTTACGATTCTGCTGTGAATTATTATTCAAAATGTACTGTTTACATCTGATACACGTATATTGTCTGCTGACAACTTGTAGTAGAGTGGTAAAGATTTGACTGCTTAGTAAAAAAAAGTAAGCATTTGTTTCAATGATTATCGTGAAAATAATTCCGAATTAGCAAAATTGTTTGAAAAAACTAGTGTGTAAAGTCTTGAAGAGACGTTAATAGAAGGAAAATATTGAAAACTTTATAGAGATTCGACGAAGGGAAAAGTGTGGTAAAAACGAATGTTAACTAACAGGGCACGTAGCCCCCTCTTGAATAATGAAAAGTTTACCACAAAAGGAAAATCCCATTCAAATTGATTTTTTATGACTGACGTTTTAAATGCATTTTTGTTTTATTAAAATCTGTCAAGGACCCTCACGACAGATGGTAAACGGCGTTTTGTTCCTAGCGCCGTAAAATTATTTTATCTTATAACTGTATAAATATCCGTGTGATAACAGCCCGTATGATATTTTTTATGATATCACATAGTTATTTTTAGAACAATGATATAATGCGGTTATTTTTAGAAACTTGCATTTCTGTTAGAAACATCTACGAAAACAAGGCAAATAGAGGTTATAAGATAAGCATAATACATTCTTAGTGTATTGTATGAAAAATATCTAACTCGGTTGTGGGAATTGATAATTGTCTCGGCCGAGCCTCGACAATGATCAATTCTCCCAACCTCGTTAGATATTTTTTCTCATACAAAACACTAGTACGTATTATATATTTATTTACTGAGATAGTGAGGGAAAAGATATTTTTTCTTGATAATATGATTTGACAATGGTGATTTGTCAGGCATAATTTTGTCGACGATAAAAGATTGTCTATAAATGATAAAAAAAAAAGATGGAATAAAAATGGGTTGGAAAAGTAGATTTAACCACGTAAAAAAGGAAAATATAAAGGAGCCTGTGCGTGACATTTCCAAAATTTGAAATGCACGTGAAGTGTAACATTGAGCTGTGTAGACAGCCACAGACTGTAAATATTAAGTTACCCGATGGTCCAAAAATACTTTGAGACCTTATCTATCTACTAAACGCATAGTGAAGACTCTGGTCTGACTGTGCGGATGCACAGGATGGTCAGAGTCTTTGCTTTGCACATATTTGAAATTGTTGGAAATCTCACGCACAGGCTCAAATGTAGTTATGAGTTTTTGGGGTGATGGGGGTACTTACAAAAAAGCTCTTTGGTGAGCAGTGAGTACATGAGAAACAACGGGTTGGCTAAAATTTCGTTAATGATACACCTTTTTTGAGCATAGAAGCTAAAACGCATGTTAGGTGAATGCTTCATAAGACAAGGATAGTACTTTAGACTGTATTTTGTTAAAATATGAGCCAATTTTATCCAACCGTCATTCAGTTGCTTGTTCTGTACAAAATGACCCCTTTCCACAATATTTTGGCTATACCGCTATAGCTATGGTAGTCGTATGTTGCTTAACTGCTTGTGCTCATAAATAGCTTCATTTTGATATATAATACACCTGGACATACTGCTTTTTCTTGGCTGATGAAGTTCCCTTAAAATTGGGTCTCAAACACCTTACATTAACCTTAAAGCTAACGATAATAAAGTCGATTCAATCTCGTTTTTGACCAACGTCTGAGCGGAAGGAGCCTTATTGTTTAAAAGTTACGGTTCCTTAGAAAAACTGTGGGAAAAACTGATAAGAAGCCATCGTGAAAGTAGCACTCTTATTGTGCTCTTGCACAATTAATCAAAGTACAGATAGTACTGAAGGTCAGGAAATGTTTAAATTCATAAGATAATGACTTAAAAAAGCGGTCAATTTAAGCCTTTGGGAAGTACTACTCAAAGTTTGCTAAGCACCAAACGTTTTTGCTGTTCTGCAGAAGCTGATTTAAAATAAAATCGTGTTCGTGTTTAAAATTGCACAATAATGTTTTGACAAGATATCTAATGTATACATTACCAAATTTGACACGCAATTTTCTCGCGAGACTTATTCAAAATGATGATCCCCGGTTTCTTATCTGTCCTTTCTCATTTTCTACATGTAAAAGTTTCATGTAGATGCTTAGTTTCTGTTTTTCAGTACTTGATTGACTTTAAAGTCGTTACTCATGGCTTATCAAAATGTCAGACGACGTTTATCTGTAGAACAATTGTAGCGTGCTGTAGGTATGGTGGAGTAATGGGCTTCCCACCGTGATGTTGGCATGGTACTTGGGGTACACCATACTGTTGTTACCAGAGCTTGGGCATGATACCAACAGTATGATACACCCGTAAGGAGACATGGTGGAGGTAGGAGTAGAGCTACCTCCGTCGCAGAAGACCTTTTTTGATAATTCAAGCCCGGAGGAACAGATTTGCTACGGCATCGCAGCTACGTTCCGACCTTCAAAACGCCTCGGGAGTGCGAGTTTTGACTCGAACCATACGAACATGGCTGCATGAGCATAACCTCAGGTCAAGAAGACCATGTATTCGTATTCCGCTGTCCCGAGTTCATTGTCGGCGTCGATTAACATGGGCATTGGATCACGTTGGCTGGCGTATAAGACGCTGGCGCCCAGTGCTTTTCACGGATAAGACCAGGTATTGTCTGGACTTCACTGATAGGCGGGCTAGGGTGTGGAGAAGGCCGGGGAAATGTTTCATACAGCAAACATTGCTGAGCACGATCGTTATGGGGGTGGTATCAGCTGGGATGGGCGGACAAATCTTGTTATTTTAGAAAGAGGTACTCTGTCAGCTCGTAGGTACATCGATGAAATCCTCAATACCCACGTAAGATTTTAAGCTGGTGCTATTGGGCATGTAATCATTTTAATGGATGATAATTCCCGTCCGCACACGGCCCGCATAGTCCAAGAGTATCGCCAAGAAGAGGACATTCCACGTCTGGAATGGCCGGCTCGCTCACCGAACTTAAATCCGATAGAGCATATGTGGAATGAGCGACAGGTCCGAGTTTCGGCTCGCCAGGTCCAACCAAAGGACACAATTCAAGAGCTCGGCTAGATCCTTAGAGAAGAGTGGTCTCCCCAAAGAGTAATCCAGAACTTAATAAGGAATATGCAGAGGTGCTGTCAGGCTGTTATTGACAGTGCCGGCTCTCATACTCGTTATTGAACGAAATGCAATTGAAAGAACACATTTTATGGTCAAAATCGAATTTTTCAATTTTCAAGAAAACAGACCAATTTCTAGGGTCTCCCTGTTTGGTCTACTTTTAAAGTCTTCTTATCATTATACAGCTTTATTTTCTTATTAAATTTTGATGAACTGATAACAGTCGACCATTTTCCAACATTTTTGTAATCAAATTTCATTTTTTCCTGAAATTATAGTATAAAAAAGTTTTGTGCTTAGCAAACTGTGAGTAGTATATATTTTGAAACAACTGAATTCCGTGATTCAGATAAAGGTAATGACATAGCTTTCGCATTTCATCATTGTTCGAACAAAATATCTTACCTACAGAATGAATAAAGTCTAAATATACAACATCTCGGTTATCCACTAACAACTTGAGTTTTTTCTACAACCCTCGATCTCTTAAGACTGCATTTTTCTATAATTTACTTTGACTCGACGACGTCATATGATTGTGACTTGATGGTGTCATCTTTTAAAATTGATCCCCGCAATTTCTTTACTCATCTTTGCAAGCGAAGGGTTCTAACTTCACTATGTTCCTTACGAACGTTCGTTTACTATGGTTGTCAAAAAGCTATTGCGCGATTTTCATTCAAGAACTAATATCTTTGGCGGACTCAGAGATGAAAGTGGACACCTACACTCCTCAAAACTCCTAAGCGGCCACTTACATTTTTGGTCATATATATATTAATGCCGGATGGTTACGAGCAGTTTTCACTCGAATCATGTAGCCACGTCATTTATGAGGTTAACGAGAAAATAAGCAGCAAAGAAATTCTGCAAGAATTGATTTAAAATATAACGAATGTAGGAGTACCATCTATTTCAAAGTTAACATTGGTGGGTGGGGTATTTTAGGCATTTCTTGTTAGAATAACGAATGCGTAGAGAATTGTGACATTTCTCTTAATTTTTTGAAGTCCACATGTGCTCGACAACTGATATCAGTACATGCAATTGATAAGATTTGCGTTCTTCAAGTTTCGAAAAATTCAAATTTCTCTAAAAATTGCCATTTTTGTAACTTTTGAATTTGAGGGTACAGTCAATTGATTCCGCTTTGAGGATTTACTGACGCATAATTTTACAAAACAATTGGACAGGATGATGACTGAATGGCCACTCTTCCGAAAGACAAAAGTCACTTTTTAAAATAAAATCGAAAAATATGAGAAAAATGGAGAAATGTAAGGTGGCCGCTTAGAACTTTTGAGTAGTGTAGTCCAACATTTTCTTTGAAAGTTGCTCTTGACATTTTCTTATGGTCGCTAGAAGTCAGGAACATCCCTATTTTTCCTGGTCTAAAAGCTAGGAACAACTAGAACTGTCGCAGAGCGGACTACCCCCCCCCCCAAGCACTTTGTCAAAATGCAAGTGCTTTTAGTGCAGGATATATTTGTACCAAATATTGATGTCATATGCAGCATTTGCATGAAGTTTCATGATATTAGGTCGTTTAGTTCTTGAGTAAGAGTCCAGAAACGAAAATTGAACAAAAATTAACTGTGACCTTGATTTTTGACCTATGAGACTCAAAAACAAAAGGGGACTTCCTTGAGTCATAAGCAACATTTGTATAAAGTTTCATGATTCTAGATCACTTGGTTCTCGAGTTAGAGTCCAGAAACGAAAAGTGTACAAAAACTGCCTTTGACCTTGACCTTTGACCGTTGTGACCAAAAAACAATAGGGCACTTTCTTTGGTCATAAGCTTTATTTGCATTGAGTTTTATGATTCTATGTCGCTTGATTCTTGAGTAAGAGTCCGGAAACGGAAATTGAACAAAAGTTGACTGTGACCTTGACCTTTGAGTTAGAGTCCGGAAACGAAAGGGTCTACGAACGGACGGACGGATGGACGGATGGACAGACAGAGAGACATGGTGAAACCAATACCCCCCCCCCCCCCCCCTCTACTTCGTAGGTGGGGGTATAATTAAGAAAAGAGCTTGTTAACAGTAAAATTCTGATATGGACAATCATTTAATGTGAAAACTCCCCATGAAATATGTTTCGGGGAAGGAAGGAGGGGGGCTGTCCGAAAACATTATTCTTTATTTCATAGGGTTTTCATACAGAAGTTGGTACCGTAATGCCCTTTGCCAGACGTGTTTAATCAACTGAACAGTTTTCGAACAGACACTGCACACTTGTCCCTGTACATATAATATGGCAGGGTCTGTAACTCCTTTATATCCTTTTGATGTGAGTAAATCCAATGATTTCAGCACTTTGATTTTACTGCATTTTAACAAGTTTTCTCTCAACATGACTAAAGTTCAGAAAACAAAATACTTTTATTTTAACTCAAATATCGTTGGTTTAACGTTGGTTTAACGTTGTTGTAAGTGCATTTCATCGGTGTTTAATTGAGCCTTAAAAATTTACCTTTGATTGATGTTATTACCAAATTTGTAAGCATGTTGCCACCTGAAACTAGAAGCTAAATATTTAGTTTGAGCTGTGGCAACCAAGATTCGTGCATTCCGATTGAATGAAAAATTGATTTTACCGTTAGATACATCGTGAAATTGACATTCATCTCAATCAAAACCATTCTAAATCACTCACTCAGCGCTTACACGTGTGTAGTATATTTATTTAGTATATTGGCCACCGGCCTGTATACAACGTACAAAAATAACATTTTCATATACAATGCTGTCATGGTGATGTTAGAGATACCTTAGATGTTGCCAAATTTCTCTTTTCCATGGCATGGCGCTCAATTCATTCATTCCAATCACTTACTCAAAACAAAAACGCTCAAAAGTCACTTAAAAATATAAGATCAACAGCTTCATTCAAAATAAGTATAGCTAGAAAAAAAAGCGAGTTCCCTGACATAATTTAAATAATAAGCGTGTGATTGGTTCTTGGCGAAATAGAAAGCTATTTATAGAGTGTGTATGCATATTCTTTTAAAGGGAGGTAATAAAAATCGCTAATTTTGTTCATTCTGAACAAAATTTGCGATTTTGATTTACATCCCTTTGATGTAACTCAAATCTCATCCCTCTCGCTCATTCAATTTCATTCCAAAATCATTCCAAAAACATTCATCTTGACAATTTCTCGAAGCTCTTAACTGTATCCCTCAATGCAAACAATTCTTGAGTAAGTATCTTTTTTGAAATCTTTTACACAAAGTACAATAGAGTCCCATACGAAGTCTGTTTCATTATCAACTAATCTTAACATTCTTTTGCTCTTCGACATTAAAACAAAAGGTGTGAAGAGAATATTTGTTGAGTTCATTGACGTATGACAAAAAGAAAACTAGTAAAGGAATCCGCTTCGGGATTTTAGTTTCATACCTCCATGAAATGAATACGTTATTCACGTAAAACCTCCTTTAACATGGCGGTCATGTGCCTTACAAATCCGGATAATTCAGTGATAATTGAGTTGACTTCGTATGCAAATCTATTCATTTTCTTGGGGAAAATAAGTTAACGTCGTAACAATCGGGTCTATGAATTATTGTTATGGGAAAATAATGGGCGATGGACGAGGTAATCCGTCAATTTAATTTGATATATTTACGTCACTTGACAGTATCTAAAGCTGGATCCTCGTCAACGACAATTTACTAGATCTTTACAAAACATCGGAACTAAAGTTTTTATGCAATTTTGCATATCATCTTTCAGTAGTATATTGATAACAATCAACTGATGTTAAAATGTTGACGAAAATTGATCTAAGAGCGATATGAAAGTTCTTATCAATGTGACCCGTCACGCGAAAAGGGACCGTCTAGAAACTCAGTTCAAAAAATATTTGAGAAATTGGTTCAAGTACACGTCAAACTAGATTCACACTTTAGAAAATTCTTTCACAAAAGGGTATGTGAATCAATCTTTTTTCGGAATATGCGCAACATGCGAAAGTTCTCGACCCTAGTCAGTCTACGAACACCGCGAAGTCCGATAAGGGTCGATACTTTACGTTCTAATCAGATGGTCCTTTTTCGCCTCACGGGCATATTTTTTAGGATACTTAACTTAGGACGAGTATTATTAGTTTACCATTTCCCAATTTTATTACCAGTAGATTCATTCTGACTTTAAGATGTATTTTCCGTTACATCTTCGCAAATAAACAATAGCTTCTCCTTGAAAACTTAAGATTAGCAGAACATTCGCCGCCCTTGGTAGACAATGTTATACCATTTATATTTGGTTTGAACTTATCACCTTCACTTCGATTGGTAGATCGCTTTCTCCGCCATTTGACCCTGTTTCGACCCCCACCCCTTACAAAAAAATAGATAAATAAACGACGGTATTTATCTGCAAAAAGCAGTTAAAGAAATGAAACCACAAGTCGTTGAAACGGAGTTATGTCCCAAATCCATAAAACTGAATGGAATAAAAAATACAGTAAATGACGCAAGTCACCGGTAATCTCATTATATATGAGTGATTTGATTGGTAGATGACTTTTCACTGACAGTGGCGATCTGTTAATTGTCAAGAAGTGTCAATCGGGGCTGCTAAAAAAATTGGTCTATACGTTTCTTTTTTCTTCATTTTTTCATCTAGATTTACCCCCAAGTTCATCATATTTAGCGCTTCGCGCGAAAAAAAAAATCACTTGGGAAGTCGGAAAAGTGTCGACCCTGGATTATCTGAAACAAGAATTATGACTCTACCATCCAATAAAGTTGTTTTATAAACGAACCTTTTGGTTGACCTATGATGAACCAATTTTTTCTTCATTTTTTCTTTCAAATATTCACTTTATAGAGTTTCCAGATGGTCCTCTTTCGCATGAAAGAAGTTATATACTTTGCACATTCTCTTCATTCTAAAAATCTATTTTCAAAATATTAAATGCCAAACGTGCAAGTCCCAGCAGACTGCGTGATAACCATCTGTTAAAGCTCCATTCACGACCTCAATTGGGTAATATAGTATAGCTTGACACCTGCCCTAACCTATTGTCTAATATTGAAAGACTCGTTTAGCCAGAAGGTGAAATTTGTACTTACTTGGTAATCCAGGAACTATTGGCCTTGACTCTGTACAGTTAAGAACATCTTGAAATTGACGAAGGATGAAATTGAACAATTGGGATGAGTGAATTTCAATTGAAATTCAAAGGAGGTATACAATATCGCTTATTTCGTTCAAGTTTGACGACATTCGCGGTATTTTGTCTTGCTTTTATATAATGATTCTGTTTGTGTATCCCGAAGGACCAGTCAGACGCCTTAAAATCCACTCCAGCTAATTAAAAAGCACGTTATTTAATCGAATGAATCAAGGGCGTAGCTCCCGTTACGCAATTTACGTAACTGCGTAAAAGAAATAATCCTCTATTGAAAAATATTGTTGATGAATGATCATAACAACGAAACTACAGCTTATTCAAGCTGTAGTTACGATGTTTTGATTATTCACCAAAGCTCAAATCATAAAAAGGGGGCGATTGGAGGACATTCACCTTTATATTATATATTCTTTGGTTGTCGCCTTCTGAATGCGTAAATAATTTTAAGTCATAGATACGCCTATGTGAATGAAATGGTGATCGTTTGTTGAATAATTTTGAAGCGTTTTGGGACAATCTCGGAGTGTTACCGGTGAGTATTTTTGGATGCAACGAATAGAGCGCTGATTGTGGAATATATAGAGGATAATCGTTTGTTTCAGTGTAAGATCGATTTATATTTCATTGAGTGAACATCAAAAGCTTTATTTTCACGAGTGGCAGAGCCACGAGTGAAAATATAGCTTTTGATGTTCACGAAATGAAATATTTATCAATCTTACTCGAAAAACAAACGATTATTCTATTTCTTTAATGCAAAAATGAAACAAAATGTGAACTTTTCTAGGACACTTTTTCGTAAAGCGCGTCATTTTGCGCGTGACTGCTATGCAACGTTCATTGTGACGTCACTTATTTCGCCCCGCATAGATGACGTAAGATAGGGTGAAATGCACAAAAGAAGGGTATAAGTTTTTGATAATTTCACTGCTTTTGCGGTGAGTTTATCAAGTGATAATCTACCGTTATTTCTCGATAAACCACCGAAAAGCATTAAGGAAAGAATGGGTTTTATCGGAATGATTGTTGTTCCCACTGCCTTTTCGAATCTACCAAGTTTATTCACCGCTCTTTCGCCTTATCAAAAGGCGTTTATAGTCTGTTCGACTTCTATATAGACCAACCTTTCGTCGAAAATCTCGGAATCGAATTAATGAATCGTATTTTTTCTTGTCATATCATATTTTCCATCTAATACCATGAAGCTTTTTTGTTTTTCAGATTTTATTTAATGTAAAATAGTGATCTTGTCCGTCCGTCTACAGCCTTAATTACCCCTCGTGTTTAAGAGCGGAAAATGCGAAAATATTAACATTAATCAGCCAGACAAAATCATTATGTTAAAATCCTTTTCTTTTCAAAAAATAATTTTTGGAATGGTATTAAGCCGAAATTAAGATTTTACTACATACAAATCCTTCATTCAAACACAATTTTATATAATTGAGGAAACTGATAGTCCTTATAGAAGTCAGACGGACTATAACATATCAAACCAATGGCCAATACTTACCTTCAAAGCTCTCATAATTTGAAATGGGCAAAGTAAAACAAGACAATAAGTCCTATTAGAATTTAAATAAGATTTAAATATCCTCGGTGACGCCAAAGAGAAGAAGGTTTAATCCGAATCACTCCAAAATTGGATGAAATGATTGCACTTTCATACGGAATTTTCTATGAAATATTTTTGCAAAAGAAGCCTAAGCAAACAGGTTTAATTATCTTCTTTGTCGACAGTTTTCTTCGTATTATATACAAACTTATCAGAATTACTGAGGCATTAAAAGAATCGTTTCTTTTGTAGATAGGTCAGGTCTGCTAATTTAATCAGGGAAATTGGGCCCGATCTTACGATCTTTTTTTTTTTCGTAACTCAAAAATTCAAAATTTTTCTAGATAAGTAACTAAATATGGAATAATGCCATGCATTGTCTCATTGGAGTCGTCTTTAGACGATTCCGATGGGATATTGCAAGGCAGAATGTAACAATGAATGAAAACACCTTGTACGATTTGTGATTTTAACTTACGATTAAATTTTTCGTAAGACGTTTAGTAAAAGGGGCCCCTGGACCTTCAGAAAATTAATTTAGTATGGTAGTACCATTCTTGGGATAGTTCCTTTCGTAAATTGGTCATGTATCTGGGGTAAGATACATGAGATGTAAACCGTTAGCCTTGAAATAGCAATACTATAAGTAAAGATTCGGATATAACGATTCTAAAAGTTTATCCCTATTGGCCCAAATGAGAAGCAGGGTACGCCCAAACGCAAATGAACTTTGTCACCAACGGATTTCAATGCAAACAACCCAGTTAGCAAACAATCTCATGACAAATTATTCTACGAAATGTTAACCATATTTCCATCCTTCAAACAAAAAACAAATGTGATCACGCGAAAAGGGGCCATATGAGTAGCGCGTGAAGTGTTGATCCTAGTCAGCGATCCTAGTCAGTTTTGAACGCGTGACCTGTCACAATTTTAATTAGTAAATCAAGAGGAATGTAGGAAGGCGTTGTGAAACTTACTTGAAATATCGGTTAAATTAATTTCTGTCACATGAAATTGAAAAAAAAAAACACACCCAAATTGCCTGAAAAACAGGAACATAGATAATAGGAGGAATACCCTTCGGCAAAACCAATATGCCAGATGAGATTGAATGTACCCAACAGCTTTTACATTTCTAAGACAATTACATGTACATCAATGTCACTTTTCGTTCTTTGAAAGAAGCGACCGTATTGGCTTGAGGTATGAAAGTATATGACCTAAATCCTATGACCTAAGAATTTTTTTTAAAGATTTTCGCTGTTTGATTCTATGTTAAAATGTTTTCACCCGGGTGGAGCCCAAAGATGACACCATGATCTTAATACGAACAAACTTGGTAGAGGTCCACTATGCTACATACTTAATATGAAAGCTGTCTGCCTTCTGATTTCAGAGAAGAAGATTTTTGAAGATGTTCCTATTTTCACCCATCGTGCTCAGAAGAGCTAAAAGGGATGCAACCGGTGGGGCCCAAATATGACCCCAGGGCCTTGATATGAACGAACTTTGAAGGGGCCCACTTGATGATGCTACATACCAAATATGAAAGTTGTGTGCCCTTTGGTTTGAAAAAAAAAGATTTTTAAAGATGTTCGTTCTTTGATTCTATGTGGAAAGGGTTGTGTCCGGATTGAGCCAAAGTATGGTCCTATCGTCATGATATGAACAAACTTGGTAGAGGTCCACTAGACGATGCTACATACAAAATATGAAAGCTGTCTGCCCTCTGGTTTCAGAGAAGACGATTTTTGAAGATTTTCCTTTTTTAACTCTTCCTGCTCAGAAGAGCTTAAAGGGATGCGCCCGGACAAAGCCCAAATATGAACCCAGGGTCTTGATATGAACAAACTTGGTAAGGCCCACTAGATGATACCAAATATGAAAGCTGTCTGCCATATGGTTTCAGAGAAGAAGATTTTTTTTAAAGATTTTCGCTTTTTGATACTATGTTAAAAGGGTTGCACCTGGGTGGAACACAAATATCAACTCGGGTCTTGATATGTACAAAGGAAGGCGTTGTGAAACTTACTTGAAATATCGGTTAAATTAATTTCTGTCACATGAAATTGAAAAAAAAAACACACCCAAATTGCCTGAAAAACAGGAACATAGATAATAGGAGGAATACCCTTCGGCAAAACCAATATGCCAGATGAGATTGAATGTACCCAACAGCTTTTACATTTCTAAGACAATTACATGTACATCAATGTCACTTTTCGTTCTTTGAAAGAAGCGACCGTATTGGCTTGAGGTATGAAAGTATATGACCTAAATCAGAATGGCACATTGACCATTCGAGTATGTGATGGTTAATCGTCACCCTCTGTTGTCGTGGTAGTACGTCACAAGACAAAATTTCCGATAAAGGGTATTTTGGTCCAATTATGCCGTCGCCGTCGAGCAAGTATTTTTGTGTTTTACTTGAAGCGCTAGAATCATCTCTCAAAGTGAAATGATACTTTATTTATTATAACAAGAGGACTATGATGGTGGTAGATCGCTCACCTGAGTCTCTTTGGCCCCTTGGACATTACATTAATTAAAGAGGCAGATGTCAAAAAGAAGGTAATTTCTACATAAGATAAATACCATGGAGCGATTTCAGCCAAGAGCAAGAAGGAAATGCATTTTCGCTCTTTGATTCTATGTAAAAAGGGATGCACCAAAGTGGATCCCAAAGGAGACCACAGGATCTTGATATGAACAAACTTGGTAGAGGTTCACTAGATGATGAATACTAAATATGAAAGCTGTCTGCCTTCTGGTTCCATAAAAAAGAATTTTTTTTAAAGATTTTCGCTGTTTGATTCTATGTTAAAATGTTTTCACCCGGGTGGAGCCCAAAGATGACACCATGATCTTAATACGAACAAACTTGGTAGAGGTCCACTATGCTACATACTTAATATGAAAGCTGTCTGCCTTCTGATTTCAGAGAAGAAGATTTTTGAAGATGTTCCTATTTTCACCCATCGTGCTCAGAAGAGCTAAAAGGGATGCAACCGGTGGGGCCCAAATATGACCCCAGGGCCTTGATATGAACGAACTTTGAAGGGGCCCACTTGATGATGCTACATACCAAATATGAAAGTTGTGTGCCCTTTGGTTTGAAAAAAAAGATTTTTAAAGATGTTCGTTCTTTGATTCTATGTGGAAAGGGTTGTGTCCGGATTGAGCCAAAGTATGGTCCTATCGTCATGATATGAACAAACTTGGTAGAGGTCCACTAGACGATGCTACATACAAAATATGAAAGCTGTCTGCCCTCTGGTTTCAGAGAAGACGATTTTTGAAGATTTTCCTTTTTTAACTCTTCCTGCTCAGAAGAGCTTAAAGGGATGCGCCCGGACAAAGCCCAAATATGAACCCAGGGTCTTGATATGAACAAACTTGGTAAGGCCCACTAGATGATACCAAATATGAAAGCTGTCTGCCATATGGTTTCAGAGAAGAAGATTTTTTTTAAAGATTTTCGCTTTTTGATACTATGTTAAAAGGGTTGCACCTGGATGGAACACAAATATCAACTCGGGTCTTGATATGTACAAACCGGGTAGAGGTCCACTAGATTATGCTACATACCAAATATGAAAGCTGTCTGCCTTCTGGTTTTAGAAAAGAAGATTTTTGAAGATGTTCCTATTTTTCACACTTTTTGTTAAAGGGTTAAGGGAAAGTAAAGGGCGGATTTCATTTATTTGAACAACTTTGGTAGAGCTTGGCCCAAGAAACATCCCTGCCAAGTTTCATCAAGATTGGCCCACCGGTTTAGGAGGATAAGTTGCTTAAAGAAATTGTGGACGACCGACGACGCACGACGGTCGACTGACGACGAACGACGGACATTGGACGATCACAATAGCTCACATTTAGCACTTCGCGTTCAGGTGAGCTAATGAAAAAAGATATAAAATGGAATTAACCCAAGAGCAATTGATCGAACACCGTTACAAATACAAACCACAAACACAGAGAAAGTAAAAAGATTGTGATAAGACCCGTCGCAAAGCTTCGTGACGGTTAACCGTCAGATCCCTCACTAATGACATTCTTAATTAGCATATGTGTGACAACTCCAATTTCGCATGAAGCGAACGTATTTAGCCTAGGCAGTTAAAACAAGTTCAATTTGGAGATTATCCGACTGACATAAAAAAGTTCGAGTGAGGGAATTATATACTCAGTATACATTTGTTTCGATTTGAATAAAATGGAGCAGAAAAGTTTATTTCATGTGTGTTGAAGCTGCTCTGTCACAGATCAGGAAAATGTGATTTTTGAATTTTTTCGTAAAATCAATTGGGAGTAACGACTTCATCATGTTGAAGCCTTAAAATAATACGATTCAATCCGGTAATGCGAGGAAAGAAATGCTTTTATTCCTGAAATAAGCGAAAATCATTCCGAAAAATAAAGCAACTACTAACGCCTTTAAAATTATTCTTCAATTTCGAGCCAAGTATTTACACATAGGCATTCTGCATGTTTGTCTTAATCAATCAAAGATAAAGGTAAAATCAAAGCACTGAAAGCACTGATGGTGAACGAACCTGATGGCATTCTAGAATGATATATTGAATTCAATTAAAAAAGAGAAATTATGAATGTTAAAATAATAAAAAAGGGGGGAGGAATTGACTCGACAAAATTTCCGCTTTTCGGAAATTTTACTGCAAATTCAAAAAAGGGAAAGAGAGGAAAATTCCTGTTAGAAAAATATTTGTTAGAATATGAGTTGTTACTCTGTGAAAATTTCTTTTACACACTTGAAATAGGTACATTTATTAATTAAACATAAATGTAGAAAACGATTTAATCCTGTCTCAAACTGTCTTCAACCTATATCCAATGGTGTTTGTTTTTACAAAAGTAATTGTTATCATGTTTAAGCTCATTTCTAGTAAATTTGTTGTATTTGTTTTAACTTTTTTTTTATCTATCTTTGTTTCTTCTCAGAGGATGAAAAGGTCTTTGAGTACCAACCAAAGAATCACCTATGAATATCAGTCAGTCCTGAACTCTACTCATTGTGTAAAGTTATGATTTGTTAACTTATCAATAGTATTTTGAACCATAACCTGAGAGATTCATTTTTATCATATCTGAAGCCAAAATCACTTCCGTGGTTGACACTTATGTCGTTATTCAATTTTATAACACTGCAGGATGAGAAATAGTTAGGTATAGGTTAAAGTGTGTATTTCCGTTTATTTATCGTCGCTACCGTAGCATAAGCCCATATGAGCGACGCCCCCAGAAGACGGTTAGTTGTTACGGGGGATAGTGCAAGGATACATGACGAAACTACTGCTGAGTTCCGCCATGGTTCTTTAACGTGCTCGGTGTAAAGCACCGTCTCACGGGGCTCAGGTTTAACGTCTCATTCGAAAGGCAATTAGTTTTTGTTAGTGTACCAGCCCGGGAATCGAACCCACGGGGTCGAACTTCAATGGTTTTGAAGTCCGGTGCTCTACCAACTGAGCTAATTGGGCTGGTAGTATAGGTTAAAGTGTGTGTGTGTATTTGTAGGATTTAGGTCCTTCCGTGCTCTAGGCATATATGCTATGGACCATGGGAGAGAAAGAAGCGGATACAAGATCCGGGTTCATACGCCCCTAGCTCTTCTACGAAAAGACCTCTTTGGTTCTTTATTGTGCCCATTGTAAAGCACCGATACACGCGAAGCTACCTCTGGGTTTCTTACCAGTTCACTTCTAGTTGGGCGGAGGATAGGAAGTATCCTTGGAAATTCCTGCCGCGTTCGGGATTCGAACCACGGACCTTAGTATTGGTAGTCTTGTGTTTTACCACTAGACCACCGAGCCAGTATAGGTTAAAGGAGGTCTAGTGCCCTATTAGTATAATTCATTGATAATTTCTGTTTAAGGCGAATAAGCGAATAAGAATCTTATTTAAGAAGTTATTTTTTTTAAAGGGAGGTAATAATTGCATGACTATGTCTGATAAATAGTTTAAGTATAATACCCTGTTTTGTTCCTCCCGACCTTCCTTCCAATAAGAATTGAGAATCCTTACAATTGTCGGTTTATTTTTTGCACAAGAACCTATTGTTTACCTTCAAGAGTTTGGATGCTTGTAAAATCACTCACTATCGATATCTTATTACAGTATTGCGGCTGATATTAGACTTTTCTTCTCGGAGCTAGTTTTTGCTTAAACTGTAGTTAACCCATTCTAAACGTATTAGGGAAGGATGGGGCCAGTATTTATCCATCGATTAAGATTTTTATGATTTCTGTAAAAAACGCAATGACTTTTCCAGAATAATTTAACAACTAAACCCGCCTGTCGAATTGTAAACAAGTGCATGACGGATCTGGTCCCCCCTTGACCACGGCAATATCTACTCGTCAATTGGAGTGGTATCTAGGCTTGAATATTTAGCTATCATTTATTTAATTTTCAAATAGAATTTTGAATTGATATGGTTTTACAGATTGAAAAAAAGCAAAGTAGAATGGCCCAAATGAAATATCTTCCGTGCCTGTCGCATTTGGTATTCGGCAATATTCGCTTCTGAGACAGACGAATACGAAACGTTTTCGCTGGTAATAAGTTCACCGAATATTTGAGTGTATCCTTACAGCCCTACTTCAGCCAACGCAATTTTACAGAAAAATCTTAATAGCGGCGTTCATCCCTATTCAAATAAAAGGTACAAGAAAGGTTGTACATGTAAAACACATGTCGAATCATTCTTAAAACCCGTCTCGAGACTGACTGTCGCTAGTTGAAAAGTTATGTAATACCGCGTTACCGTTTCTAATGACACAAGGTGTCTTGATGTGTAATTCGTCTCAACTCGGCCGATTCCTGTAACCTACATTTAACTCGGAGCCGTCGGAGATCGCCCGAGTATTACCGAATGTAAGTTCAAGAGGACATGACCTAGATAAACACGTATTTCCGGCTAATTACTACAAGTTGCACCAGCGAAGGCTTGGGTCAAAAACATAGTATCTGTCTCTACGGTGTTTAGACGCAAACTTTGTTTTTGCTTTAAACTCTCGACAAGCTTACGCCGATCAAAAATTCCCTTGATAAACATTGCAATATCATTTTGTGTTTTTCAATGCGAATTTTCATTATCTTCACTTGATAAAGAATACTAGTAACACGCCCTCAAAGAATTAAACAGTGATTTTGCGGAGAAAAATATTGAAAGATACTAAATTGAATTTTAAGAGGCGCTACTTTATTTAAAATGTATTAACATCCTACAGGATTTTCCTGACATGGTATATAACACTGGTGAACGACGTTCGTTCACCAATTATTTGACAGCTGGAAACTTCATATCATAACAATCAAAAATGATAGATTATTCACGGAAAAAAAACGATTTTGTAATTCATAGACTCAAATAAATAGACTGGATCCCCTACTGATCTTGCCGCTTTGAAAAAAATAAGTTACAAAATTATTGAAATATGTTGTTTTAGTGCTAATGTACTTGGACCATTCTTAATCGTCTAAAAATACGCACATTTTCAAATCTTAGAACAAGTTTTGTATTTTTTCTATGAAAAAGTGAGTAAGAGCAGCTGATAATGTTGAAAAAATATATTTTCATTGTTTTTCATTTCCTCCACAAGTGAAGATACAT
Source organism: Fragum whitleyi (assembly GCA_948146395.1). Classification (NCBI taxonomy): domain Eukaryota; kingdom Metazoa; phylum Mollusca; class Bivalvia; order Cardiida; family Cardiidae; genus Fragum; species Fragum whitleyi. The sequence continues at coordinate 8,148,452 of OX411543.1, forward strand.
TATATATACAAAATATAAATGAACATCAAAAGCAAACTTACAAACTACGCGTATAATGCAACAACTGCATTTAAGTATGAGTAGGAAAGAGGGAGGATGTGAATTAGAGTGACTTGTGAGATAGGCACTCAAACATAAGTGATAAAGAAGATTTACATAAAGATATACAAATACAAAAATGAGTGATCAAAAGTAATGTCTATACAGGTATTTTATATCATTGGGCACTATGTGTTTGTAGAATTTGTTTCCATATGCGTTCTTTCTAATAATTTTAAGTCTCAGTAGGAAAAAAGTGCAATAGGGTTATTGCTTACAGGCACTTGCAACTCTCGATGGAAGTGTGCATGTGTGTGCATATAAAAATGAAGCGCACATTGAGTCGAGAAGAGCTTATCAAAATCGGGAACCCTCGGCGATTGAGAAAAACAAACAAACAAGAGATTTTAACTTAGCATATTTTAAAATAAAAACAAAACACAGTTTCTGCCTTTTGTCATTAAATTGTAATATGCGCAAAATTATATGTATAGACAACCGGAAAGCACTTAGGAAAATGTGCTTTTCTTCAATATGATCGGAAAGCACTAAAGAAAATGAGCTTTTCTTTAAGCGTATTGATCAAAGTACTAAGAATTACATAAGAACCCGAATAACATTAAAATGATACCAAAATACTACATTAACGTCCGAGGTACTTTCTAATTTACGCAAAAGTCCTTAAATATTGAAATTCACGTAGACTTATAGTTGTTTGGCTTTTGTATGTAAACTTTGGGCTTTATTGAATTATATATAATCAAAAATGTAACTGTCCACTTTTTTCTAATGACCTAAATTGCTACGTATTCATTTCTGGTTGTGCAACAAAATTTGGAAATCAATTGAGGTAAGGTCATTTGGGGAGGTTTCGGAACACATTTCATACCGATTGACGATTTTATAGATATAAACGATTCATATGTGTTTTATCCACGTCATGTCAATACCATGGATATTTCTATCATACGAATAAACTCAGTCTTTTTTATATAAAAGAAAATAATAAATTTTAAAACATGACTGTTGATTCCACATTAGCGTCGATTTTTCTATTTCATATATTCTACACCTAGATATGAGAAAAAACATTATTCACTGAACAGATTTGTCTTATTTTGACACCTCCCCCCCCCTCTTGAATAAACATTCATATATAGAGTTACTATGGAAACGACATTTATTGGGCCATGAGAAAATTAAGTTAAACTAAAAGCCTCCAAGCATCCCATTCATCATAATCACCAGCATCCATACTAAATAAGCTAGACATATGTTCCAATGTACAAACAAAGAATTAGGGACAAGAACAATTATAAGAAGGGCCATGTGTCAAACGAAACTAATTTAATTTATTTAAAGTGTCAATTAAATGTTACTAATTTGTAGATAAATTTCCTGAACGGTGATATAATATTGTATTGCTGTCGTTCTAGATCCTCACTGACATTTAAAAGACGAGAAAAATAATATGGAGTGACATCGTCTACTGCCAAATTTTCAATTTCCTATTTAACACTGGAGTTATAAGACAAATGTCAAACCACGAGGGCAAAATTAACGTTCGTCCTCATTTCTAGTAATTATGTCTCGCTGTCACTAGAAGAAATAATTCTTAGTTTTAGGAAGAAAGTATCCGGATTACACAAGGTACATGTCATTTTCTCATAACAATTTCCAAAAGAGCCAGTGCGTGAGATTTCCAACAAGTTCAAGTATGCGCAAAGCAAAGACTCTGACCAGCCTGTGCATCCGCACAGACTGACCAGAGTCTTCACTATGCGTTTAGTAGATAGATAGGGTCTCAAAGTATCTATAGACCATCAGTTAACTTTATATATACAGTGTGTGGCTGTCTACGCTACTCAATGTTTGCAGCTCACGAACATTTCAAATTGTTGGAAATGTCACGCACAGGCTCAAATATCTATACCTCACGTGTGATTTCATAAGGAATACTCGGGGGAATCTTTGTCCGTCCATTCATCTATATGTTAATTCGACCGGCCATTCACAATGACAAAAAAATATTTTCTCCAAAAAGAGAAACCGGATTTCAACATTATTTCACAGAAATTATCCTTAGTTCGTGCACTTTTAAAATACTTCACTTATTTGGAATCTGGTTCCAATGGTATAGCACATAAAGAAAACTTTAAACAGGGGCACAGGTGTCAACGCTCGGCTGCAGGTGGAAAGTGAAAAAATGAAAAGTCAGAAAGGGGACAAAACTCTCACAAAGGTGCTTACAGTGTCACCCCCTTAAAAATATAGATAGCTATTATTTTGGTGAACACATATGTCAAGTTTTATGAATTTACCTTCAATTACAACAGAGATATAACCAAGTTAAAAGTTATTCACACCAACGCCTTAAACTAGACCAACGATCTCAAGGTTGTGACAAAACCTCATCGTCATGTAATGGCATGCAATAACTTTTTAACGTTTAAAATGGTGTTTTCATTTGAAAGATTTCGATACAAATACTCATAAATTTGAATATCTATATCTTGAAGTTCAATACAAATCTATCGTCGGTTCGGCTATGAATTTTAAATATGGTCACTATCAAAATGAGTAAGCTGTACTATAGAGAAAATCGACTTTGTAATGTATAATCTTCAAAATAGGTTCTTTAACGCTAATTTAACAAATGTTTTTTTTTCTCAAAATTCAAAAACATCAGTGGTTGCTGATTGTTTTGAAAACAACAACAACAACAACAACAGAATTTGGAATCTTATTAATTCACATGAACTACGTTGACTCCCTCAATAGAATTTCTGCATAAAGATGTCAACATCAAACTAAAGCAAATCTGCCTTTCTCAAACAGAACGTGTAATTTCATATTCATGTTGCATTCCTAATTGTCCTCCATTGTTCTGTGATAAAAATGCCAATACTTAATCACTTTTGAATTAAACGTCTTGGTACAGCTATAGATTGTCACAAGACACGCTCCATAACACAAGCCATTGAAAATGACTTTGTTGTCGGAGGACATATTTTCCTCCAATCCTTGACACCGCTATAACGTGACTCGATGTTTTATGTATAGAAGCAGATCAGTCTGACATTGAATAACAACGTTCGTCCAGGACGGCAGATTCCTAACGATACTTATGCTATATTAGATAAATACGGATTTAGCTATGTTTGGAGTAATCCTAATTGTGTTAACCATAAACATTTCTTTAAGATTTTTAGATCAAGAGTTCTAGATGAGTTTTATCAAAACATGCACTCGTACATTAATAATAGTTCATTATTAACAAACTATAGATTCTTAAAGACTAGTCCAGGTATTGAGAATTATTTGAATGTCTTACCTTTTAAGGTTCATGTAAAGTGTTTGGGACCAAATTTTAAGGGCACTTCATTTGCCAAGAAAAAGCAGTATGTCCATGTATGTTATATACCAAAATGAAGCTATTTATGAGCACAAGCAGTTGAGCAACAAAAGACTGTCATAGCCATAGCGGTAAAGCCAAAACATTATGGAAAAGGGTCATTTTGTAGAGAACAAGCAACTGCGTGACTGTTGTAAAAAAATGGCTCATATCTTAACAAAGTACAGTCTAAAGTAATATCCAGGTAGTACTACAACCGTTGGTATGAAATTCGGGCCGAAAGCGTAGTTATGCAAGCAATTAATTTTGACTTATTTTATAAACACATATGTCATATGTGTCATTCTAATTTTGTAAACGTGTAGTTCTGTGTATGGTATGGTGTGTTATCACAACATAAATGGACATAAATAGTTTATATACCTGTAAGGTTGTTTAACAATATATCATTTTATATTTCACAGAATGATGAATATATAGTAATTGATTATAGATCATTGAATTAAAAAACTATAATTTGAACTAAATCGCAGAAATTAATTCACAATATAATGGTACGATGTTGCACCATACCTAACATCTATTTTGAAAACAGACCAAACCGGTTTGACAAGTATGTTGACAAAATAAATGGAAATTGGTTGTTTCAAAAGAGACTTTTGAGACTGAGTTTTATATCAACGTTTGTAGTACTACCTGGATTGTACTTAAGACTGTACTTTGTTAAAATATAGGGAAGTTTTATCCAACCGTCGTGCAGTTCCTTGTTCTGAACAAAATGACCCTTTTCCACAATGTTTTGGCTATACCGCTATAGCTATGGCGGTCTTATGTTGCTTAACTGCTTGTGCTCATGAATACCTTCATTTTGATACATAATATACCTGGACATACTGCTTTTTCTCGGCTAATGGAGGCCCTTAAAATTGGGTCTCAAACTCTTTACATGAACCTTAAATGGTTTAATTATATTTCAAAGTTACGACTTTCATCTCATTCTCTCAGAATAGAGACAGGAAGATACGGAAACAACAGAATTGAGAGAAACCAGCGCTTATGCGAACTGTGCAATAACCATGAGATCGAAGATGAATTTCACTTTCTTTTCGTTTGCAATGCATATGTTGAAATAAGGAGAGTTTATATTAAGAAAAAATACTACTGCCGCCCAAATATGTATAAGATGACACTTTTACTTAACGACCAAAATAGAAATATACTTTTAAACCTTGCAAAATTCATCAAAGAAGCTTTAGAACTGAGATCTCGTTTGATTAACAACATTCAAATAATGAATTAGTATTTATTTAGTTTTTTACAATTGAACATTTCAATTATTATTTAATCAAAATCAGCTTCTCTTCCACCCTTCTCGATTAGCATATTATATATTTAAAACATTTATCGTTGCTGAGGATCAGAACCTCATAACTCCAGCTTTTCCATGATGTGGTTACGAGGTTTTGGTCGCACACCGACGTTATACATATATATTTCAGGTACAGATAACTATTTGATCAGAACTGTGTTATTTTACATGTTAATATTTACTAATAAGACATCTTGACTATTTCATATATTATTATGTTCTTATTATGTATGACTAGAAACTGTAAAGTTTACGTCAATAAAATATTGTCTATTGTATTGTTGTTGCTATATGACTCATACCGCAATCTCAATTAAAATGGTGTAAGCACTGAAGTTGTGCGGTACTGAATGTTTGCACCGGTTATTGTTATTTCAGGAGTTGTGGGTTTTTTGGTTTTTTTTTTTTTTTTTGGTTGTTTGTTTGTTTTTTTGTTTTTTGTTTTTGTTTTTATTAAATATGTATGTTGTATATATTAAAAGCACTTTAGCAAAACACGTTAGCATGTCCAACATTTGAAATGATAACAACGTCTAATAGTCAAAATGAATCTTGAAAAATTAAATGTAGATAAACCACTGGCAGACAAAGACAAATACACCAAGATACGACTAGAGAGAGGGGAGTTGCACACTATATTTATACACATTCTGTAAAAAGTAAGGAGAGTACGGTAATAGTGTGTATTAAAAGGGACGGGATAAAGGTAGGGTTTCAAATTTGATTAGATGCCATCCGGTCAGAACCGCTAAAATTGTGCACAAATAAAAACAACTTTATTCTCTGGACTGCATGGGACCTCAGGTCGAAAGGTGTAAAAACCAGATACCAGATCTCGTATTAGATACGACAGTGAAATGAAACATCCTAAATCAGGACCACCATATCGACTCGATCGTCAGTAACCGGTAATTTTAATTTAGAGTGAATATTATTTAAATTTAACTTTTTTTTATTACTTTACATATAAATACAAATGTATGTATGTTTGTTGTAGTCAAGATATGTCCTTCATGCCATGTTATTGGAATGAGTTCTTTACAAATATTGTCAAGATTGGATGAGATTTTTTTCTTTCCAACTATGAGATCATTACTACCGTGTGACACATTATTCATCTTAATTGACAATCTTAAGGGAAGTATTTAGACTTGAAATGTCCCGTAATTGTGTCGGATTTGCTGCTAATGGGCACCGTTACACGATATTGTTGATGAATTAGGCCGTTTTCATATCTGATCTTTTTTCTTGTTTGCTTAGTACCCAATTAGTACTTGTGACAGATGGAGGACAAAATAAAATTTCAGCTTCAGTTACCTGAAGACAAATGATTACCATCGCGGTGATCGAGTAAATGACTTCACTCCACCTTAGAAACTTCACTCCTACTTAGATAGCCTAGACTGAATTAATTTGTGCCTAATACACGCGCAAAATGAGTGGAAACGGATGAGTGGAAAAGCAAAGACTTCAGTTAAATCAAAGTGAAGCTTCATACGTTCATTTATATAGGTAGGTTTTATTGATCTTAACTTGACTTTTTAAGTTTATGAATACAATCTGGTTATTCCAGCTCGGCTATGCTCTTGCTGTCAAAGGTATGAATGTATGAAGGGCGTTTAAAATAATTCATTTTTGAATCAATGTTGTTGTTGGTGTTGTTGTTTTCGTGCAAAAAATGGTTACTATTTCACACTATCAAACAACGGATTAGAGATTTTATATTCTCTTTGACATATTTTGTCAAAGCACAGGTCTGAGAATGTTAAAAGGGTAAAATCTATACAACCCTAATAAGCTCGAAAGCAAAATTAAGGACATGAATGATTTTGACTTCAGACTGCGAAAAACATTTTCGCAATAATTAATGGACGAAAAATTGCATTGTCTTATTATCAAAGGTCTGTGTTTTTAAATGTACTTGTAAATCTTATAATTGGAACAATAACGTGGCATTTTTATCATCAAACATGGAATATGTTAAGCTTTCTTCCGAAGTAAGGAAGATCAAAACAGCAGACTGAAGACGGATTCATTAACCAATGTTCTTAATCTTTGTTTTTTCCGGACATATTTCTATATAACATTGCGTTGGCCTTAGGTCGCTCACATATGAAAGGAGCTGTATCACCAAAGTCTGTCTATAAAACCAAAAATAATGAGATTTTCTCATATCCACTTATTTAAACTCTTTGCTTATCGCAACTCTTCACAAGAAATATTGTTGAAATTGGCAAATTGAACTTTCCTTTTCAGAGGTTATCACCTAGTCGTTTATGCCTAGAAAATGAAAAAGAATCAGTAGTTCAGGAGATTGCATTTCAAATAATCCTTCTTTATTCTTTTACATGATATAAAGCTGTGGAATTTCTCCCCATTTGCTCATCCCCTGATTTAAGGATTTATGCTATTTTTATGAAGGAGTATGAATAACAAGATACAAGGCTATCGTCCTTCTGGCTCTAAGAAAAGATTTCTCATTGACCCGAGTTCTTTCCCTCCCCAAGTGTTCCGTCCTTGGTAATCCAACATAAATTATTTGGTCTATTTCACAAAGGAAACTAGAGGCATTTGAGCGCCTGATTCGCTCCACAGGCCTGAATATCCTGATAATGAAAAATAAGGATCATTCCAGTGAAATTTGATTGAAATCCAAAAATAAAAATTTCAACACTAACAGAATGGTACTGCATAGTATACTGGTACTTTGTCCACAAAATTTTGATTGTAAATCTTTCTGCTTTTCATTAAACACCACTATAAGGGTGTTACTTCACAATAATTGTTTGTCACCAAAACAAAATTCTACCTAAAGATAATAAGAAGTAAAATATTTAATCCAATATTTTTATTCTGCCCAATGCCAGCTTAGAGTGCAGTCAACTCAGCTTTTTCTTCCCCACTCTGAACCTCAGTAGGCCACTTAACACCTCTTTGTGCAGTCATCCTTCGTTCAACTAAACTGACCAATTCTAAGGGGGTATCTCAGGCTCCCTATTTCACCTAATGTTTCTACACATTTGGATTCTAACAAAGCTTATGTTCCTTCTAACCTACAATCGTTACACCCATAAAATTATATGAGTCTAAAAAAATTCATCATTTAGATGATACCAAATATTCACTTTATATGTTGAAATGTCCTCTGCCAATATAGAGAATGCTGTTCATCTAACCAAATATTTTTTGAAGTTGTATCAAGCTGCAAAAAATATTTGGTTAGATGAACAGCATGCTCTATATTGGCAGAGGACATTTCAACATATAAAGTGAATATTTGGTATCACCTAAATGATGAATTTTTTTAGACTCATATAATTTTATGGGTGTAACGATTGTAGGTTAGAAGGAACATAAGCTTTGTTAGAATCCAAATGTGTAGAAACATTAGGTGAAATAGGGAGCCTGAGATACCCCCTTAGAATTGGTCAGTTTAGTGGAACGAAGGATGACTGCACAAAGAGGTGTTAAGTGGCCTACTGAGGTTCAGAGTGGGGAAGAAAAAGCTGAGTTGACTGCACTCTAAGCTGGCATTGGGCAGAATAAAAATATTGGATTAAATATTTTACTTCTTATTATCTTTAGGTAGAATTTTGTTTTGGTGACAAACAATTATTGTGAAGTAACACCCTTATAGTGGTGTTTAATGAAAAGCAGAAAGATTTACAATCAAAATTTTGTGGACAAAGTACCAGTATACTATGCAGTACCATTCTGTTAGTGTTGAAATTTTTATTTTTGGATTTCAATCAAATTTCACTGGAATGATCCTTATTTTTCATTATCAGGATATTCAGGCCTGTGGAGCGAATCAGGCGCTCAAGTGCCTCTAGTTTCCTTTGTGAAATAGACCAAATAATTTATGTTGGATTACCAAGGACGGAACACTTGGGGAGGGAAAGAACTCGGGTCAATGAGAAATCTTTTCTTAGAGCCAGAAGGACGATAGCCTTGTATCTTGTTATTCATACTCCTTCATAAAAATAGCATAAATCCTTAAATCAGGGGATGAGCAAATGGGGAGAAATTCCACAGCTTTATATCATGTAAAAGAATAAAGAAGGATTATTTGAAATGCAATCTCCTGAACTACTGATTCTTTTTCATTTTTTAGGCATAAACGACTAGGTGATAACCTCTGAAAAGGAAAGTTCAATTTGCCAATTTCAACAATATTTCTTGTGAAGAGTTGCCATAAGCAAAGAGTTTAAATAAGTGGATATGAGAAAATCTCATTATTTTTGGTTTTATAGACAGACTTTGGTGATACAGCTCCTTTCATATGTGAGCGACCTAAGGCCAACGCAATGTTATATAGAAATATGTCCGGAAAAAACAAAGATTAAGAACATTGGTTAATTAATCCGTCTTCAGTCTGCTGTTTTGATCTTCCTTACTTCGGAAGAAAGCTTAACATATTCCATGTTTGATGATAAAAATGCCACGTTATTGTTCCAATTATAAGATTTACAAGTACATTTAAAAACACAGACCTTTGATAATAAGACAATGCAATTTTTCGTCCATTAATTATTGCGAAAATGTTTTTCGCAGTCTGAAGTCAAAATCATTCATGTCCTTACTTTTGCTTTCGAGCTTATTAGGGTTGTATAGATTTTACCCTTTTAACATTCTCAGACCTGTGCTTTGACAAAATATGTCAAAGAGAATATAAAATCTCTAATCCGTTGTTTGATAGTGTGAAATAGTAACCATTTTTTGCACGAAAACAACAACACCAACAACAACATTGATTCAAAAATGAATTATTTTAAACGCCCTTCATACATTCATACCTTTGACAGCAAGAGCATAGCCGAGCTGGAATAACCAGATTGTATTCATAAACTTAAAAAGTCGAGTTAAGATCAATAAAACCTACCTATATAAATGAACGTATGAAGCTTCACTTTGATTTAACTGAAGTGCAAACAAGAAAAAAGATCAGGAATTCACTTGGAGAACTATCTAATGATTCACTTGCCTGCTCAAATACAATATCAATTGGCAGTTTTGGCTTTCGACCGAAAAGAAGCTCATATGGGGAATATTTGGTTGTTTCATGAGGAATGCAGTTATAATAGTAAACAAGAGATGGAACGTAATCCTTCCAATTTGCTTTCTTATCCTCCTCTAGGGTACCCAACATATTAAGAAGTGTGCGATTAAATCGCTCAGGGCCAGCATTTCCCTGTGGATGGTAAGGAGTAGTTCTACTCTTTTTAATATTAAGTAGAAAACACAATTCCCTGATCACTTGGCTTTCAAAGTTTGGTCCCTGATCAGAATGCAACCGGGTTGGTATGCCAAAGTGAACAATGAAATGGTTAAAAAGAGCTTCTGCGGTGGTTCTTGCAGTTTGATTTTTTGTCGGTATGGCTTTTGCAAATTTGGTATAATGATCAGTTACGACCAAAATATTACCAATGTTGCCTTTGTAGGGTTCAAGGTTCAAAAAATCCATGCAGACAAGTTCGAGAGGATAAGAGCTCTGAACATTTATGAGCGGTTCTTTACTGATGGTAGCCTTTCTCCTAATGCATCGATCACATGCATGGATCCAACTGGAAATGTCATTTGACACACCAGGCCAGTAAAAACGCTCTCGAACCAGGCGCGAAGTTCGCTCCTGTCCGGAATGACCAATGTCATCGTGTAAACCCTTTAGAATCTCCTTCCTGTAACATTCGGGAACAACTCATTGTTCTAGAACGGAATCAGTTTCTTTAACAGTCCTAAAAAGGATTCCTCGTTTAATTGACAAGTTTTTGAATTGCTTAAGCAAAGCCAAATCCTCTTTTGTAGTAATAGATTTAGGCTTTGTCTTGTCTATTACTGCTAACCGCCACTTGTCAATAAGAGGATCATTCCTTTGAGCTCGTCGGATTTCATGCATCTCCTTCTGAGCTAAAGGTAATCCAGATCCATCCAAGACATCAACCAAATTTAAGGGGTTGGCTTGGAGAACTTCACAGTAAGGTGGGGAAATGATTTTGCAAATGGCTTTAACAGCTTCATCTTCGACTCTCACCATGTCCTGTTCTTGACTAGGAATAGATTCATAGGGATAACGACTGAGACCATCAGCGTCAGCATTCCTTAGTCCGGGGCGATAGAGAATGTCAAAATTAAACTCACCGAGGGCAGAGGCCCACCTTTGGCCTGTGGCATCAAGTTTAGCAGTAGATAAAACATAGGTCAAGGGGTTATTATCAGTGAGAACAGTGAAATGTTCCACTGCCAGGTAGTCACTAAACTTTTCGGTGACGGCCCATTTAAGTGCTAGAAATTCTAGCTTAAAAGCACTATACTTTTGTTCAGCCCGATTGAGTGCACGACTAGCATAAGCAATTACACGCTTCTGTCCGTCTTGGACCTGATACAAAACTGCTCCAAGTGCCTTGCACGAAGCATCTGTGTGCAGCTCAAAGGGCTGGGTGAAATCAGGATAGGCTAGGATAGGTGGTGAGGACAAGAGCTCTTTAATCCTATCAAAAATAGCCTGTTCAACTTCGGTCCAACACCAAGGCTTAGAAGGGGGCTTACGACCCTTTTTAGTAGATGTTGGTGGCAACATCTCGGACAGAGGCCTTGAGACTTTACTAAAGTCTTTTATAAATTTGCGGTAATAACCAGCAAAAGCTAGAAATGACCGTAGTTGGTCTGCATTGCCAGGTGTTGGCCAATTTTTTATCTTTTCAATTTTGTCAGGGTCCGTTGAGACACCATCACCACTGACCACATGTCCAAGGAACTTGACATGAGATTTAAAGAAGAAACATTTCTCCGGAGCAAGCTTCAAATTAGCTTCCCGTAAGCGAGTCAGAATAAGGTTCAGGCGCTCAAGGTGCTGTTCAAATGAGTCGCTAAATATGATTAAGTCATCTAGGTAGATGAGACAAATGCTCATGTTATATTCTCCTAAAATATCCTGCATTATACGTTGATACGTAGCCGGGCTATTTGTTAAGCCAAAAGGCATCTTATAGTACTCATAAAAACCTATTGAGCCAACAGTAAATGCGGTACGCTCTTTGTGGTCTTCATCAACCTCAATTTGATGATAACCTGCCTTCATGTCAATGGTTGAAAAGTACTTCGAACCATGAAGACAATCAAAAATTTCCTCCATGCGAGACAGGGCAAAAGAATCCTTAACCGTGATACTATTTAGCTGGCGATAATCCACACAAAGTCTCAGCTTCCCATTTTTCTTCCGAACCAACACTACGTTTGAGGTGTACGGAGATTTTGAGGGGCGAATGACACCAGCAGCTAACAGCTGTTCAATATGCTGTTTAACCTCCTCAATCATTGAAGGTGGTACACGTCTGTGCCTCTGTTTAAAAGGTATATTTGTGGTGAGGTCAATACGGTGCTTAATTCTATTACAAATGCCTATATCAGTATCACCAATCGAGAAAATATCCTTGAAATCTCTCAAAAGGTCTAAAAGATGGAGATGTTGATCCATATCAAGAAGATGTTCTTCATCTATATTGAGAGAATCAATAACCTCATCTCTTCTTTGGTCTTCGATCCTGTCGAAAACAACATCAGAAACCGTAACGTACCTTGATTCTTTGGATCCAGACTTACTTCGATCAACAACACTTACTTATGGAGCATTCTCGAGTCCTTGGATACTGACTTACTTCGATTAATACCACTTATTTATGGAACAGTCTTGATTTCTTGGATACCGACTTACTTCGCTTAAAACAACTCACTTCTGATACATTCTCGATACATGGATAAAGACTTACTTCGATCTACAACTACTTCTTTATGGAACTTTCAAGAACATTTGTGACGTAACCACCCTTGGATATCAACTTATCGATCTCTGGAGCGATTGGATTATGGAACAATCAGGAACATTCATGACGTGAAGTGATTTGTAAATAGGACGTTTTGTGTAATACCCTATTTCTCCAGGTCGAATATGGTACAGACCAACCATGATGTAGTATGAGTGAGTACATGTTTTTGTGTGATTTATGACTGATAGGACAATTTGTGACTGCATGACTTAAAATTGGTGAAGGAAATTCAGTTATTAACACTCCACATAGCCCTTTTAATTTCAGATTTCACCATAATGTTAATTTAACCTTTACCAAACGTATCGAGTTGTCGTCCGAGTACAAACTTTGATGTAAAAGAAAAGTATAGAATTCCAGAACTCAATTACCGTAGCATATTGCTTGTCACTTGAGCGTTGAATTTTGACCGTTTTGCTTTTTTCCAATCAATTGAACTTTCAAAGATTTGGCTTTGATTTCTTCTTTTCTTGCATTGTTTTGGTGTTTGCTTCAAAAAACCTGATTTATTTCAGTTTTTGTTACAATATACCAAAATGTCGTATACTATGCATTTGTAATTTTTTTGTGGTAACGCTTTGGTCATGCTCTCATGATTTGACCTTGAGTTGACCTTGATGTTGACATAGACTATTTTCACCTTGAAAAGTTAGTGTAAGTAGTTAGTAATTCCAGTAGTACTTTGTTAGTCATATAATTTTCCAGTGATAGCAGCTACTACAGCTTAATAATGCTCATAGTCACATTCATAAGGTTATGAATCTAATGAATTAGTTTAAATTATTGTCTGTTTAGTCCTTGTTACACAGTAACATTTGACTTTCTTTTGTGTTACAGAAACTCAACTAGTTAATTTAGCTTCACTCAGTGAAATTAATCACTAGTTGTAGAATAAATCTTGAGTGAAAGATTTATTTTTTTCAAAAGATTTCATTGTATAATTTCGCGAAATTTTAGAAGCAGAAGACATTTTTCAAGAAGTAGCCCAAACAAGCAGCAAACTTTTGTTCAGTTACCATATTGTTTATTGCTTTTCAGGTTTGCTGGAAGATATTTAGCTGTCACTTTAAAAAAAAAAAATTGAAAACATTGTGGAAAACGATAGCATTCCAACTTGCCCTGTATGTGCATATGTGCAAATTTTTGCATAGGCTTTGTTTCGGAATTTATTCCTTTGTTTCAGGTTAATTTCAGACTACCGTATTTATCCTAATAAAGAATTTGGATATTACCGTAAAATTCGTAATTACCGTAAAATCCCTAATCATCATACTTATTATTTATATGATGAATTAAACAAACTTTTACTGGTGTTTGTTGTTTAATTGATCCCTACTCAAAAACATACACACACATTTATCACAACCGACATATACTTACACTTCATCCATCATTCATTTGACTTACCGTACAACCACTTGGATCACATTACTTTATTGGTTTCCATTATCTGGTTGTTATTGTACATTTTTAATCATGTCTGAAGAAGAGGGAGAGAAGTTTGGTATGGCATTAGGTGGGTTAAGCAAAGCTGAATTGAAGATGATTCAAAATTTGAGAACACTTGGATTTAATCCTGAAGTTGGATCAATGGATGATATTATGAAACTTACTGACTCTTTAAGTGCTTTGAAAACTTCTTGTGCACCTAGTATGGAAAAGTCTTCGAAGCCTGATTTATCACATTTTCCTAGATTTTCTATCTTTTTCGGGGAAGAAGGTAGAGGTGAAGTAAGTTGGGATGCTTTTAAGTATGAAGTTTTAACTGTAATGAAGCAGAAATATTTAACTGCTGATCAAATATTGTTTGGTTTACGCCGTGCATTAAAAGGCAGTGCTATGGATAAAATTCGTAGACTAGGTACTGATGCGGATATATCAGATATTTTAGAGAAACTGGAGAGTGCGTATGGTTCAATAGAAACCAAGGAGAGTATTTTGCGAAAATTTTATACATGTGTTCAGACAGGTTCAGGGTCTGTCGAATCATATGCCACTAGACTCGAAGAGCTGTTTGACCAGGCTGTATGCCTCAGTGCATTGTCACGTACAGACATTACTGTTCTGAAGCAAGTGCTTCACAATGGTTTGCACAGAGACTTAAAACATATGTCCTTATTTTATCATGAGAAAATAAAGGACTACGACCTTTTTAAGAAAGAGTTGCGTAGGTTAGAAGCTGATCTGTTGGACAGAAGTGGTGCCAAACCTTGTAAACCGGTTGTGGCATCCAGTAGTTCAACTGAAGACACTGAACTGAAACAACTTTTGCGCCAGTTAAATGAGCGCATTGACAATTTAGAGAAAAAACAGAATTGCCAGGACAATTCTAACTGGCAGGGAGGAAGAAGGAGGTGGAAGAAGAAGTACATTGGCCAGAATGAGTCCAAGCCAAAAGACCCCAAGGCTGAGGATACTTTTGCCCCTAGTTGTTTTATTTGTCACGAGAAAGGGCATAGACAAAGAAAATGTCCCATTATTTTGGCCCAGTTCTATTGCACGAAATGCAAAACCAGAGGGCATGAAGCCCATGACTGCCCAAACTAGTTAGTGCTCCCATGGTGGGATCTGATGCGAGCACATCTAGTCCAAAAATAAATGATCCCAATCTTGTTGGCGATGTTTGCGAAGTTGAGATCACAGTTGGTAATTCCCAAACCAAAGCCTTATTGGACACTGGCAGTTGTGTAAGCCTTATATCTGAATCTTTTTATAAGTATTATCTTTCTGAATATCCATTGCTTCCGGTTGGACAGATTCTTAATATTGAGTGTGCAGATGGCAAAGATTTACCTTATATAGGTTACATAGAATGCAACATTTCTGCCATAAAAGGTTTGCCTTGCTCTAATCCTTTGTCCTGTCTTTTTCTTATTTCCCCAGACACCAAGTATTCTTCTTCAACACCCATCATTATTGGCACCAATATCCTGAAGGAATTGCTGTCTGAGTGCAAACTTAATTTTGGAGATCAATTTCTCCAAAAAGCCAAGCTTCATACCCCCTGGTACCTGTCTTTCCGGACTTTGAGTATACGGGAGAAGCACTTGGCTAAGAACAAAGGCCAGTTAGCCATTGTACATTGTGCAGCACAGAACAAAACCACTATTAAGCCAAATCAATCTATTGATTTGCCATGTTCCTATGATGGAGGACTCTTTTACACAGCCTCAAATGTCATGGTTCATGAAACTAAGGGAAGTACCCTTAACAAGCTTTTAGATATTACTCCAACGGTAGTTCAATATGACCCCAGTGGTCAAGGTAGCTTTAAGGTTACAGTTTCCAATCTAACCACCCAACCTGTTACAGTGCAACCTAAAGCAATTATTGCTGAGCTTCAACCAGTTACGGTTTCTGATGTTGTTTTCGACAGGATCGAAGACCAAAGAAGAGATGAGGTTATTGATTCTCTCAATATAGATGAAGAACATCTTCTTGATATGGATCAACATCTCCATCTTTTAGACCTTTTGAGAGATTTCAAGGATATTTTCTCGATTGGTGATACTGATATAGGCATTTGTAATAGAATTAAGCACCGTATTGACCTCACCACAAATATACCTTTTAAACAGAGGCACAGACGTGTACCACCTTCAATGATTGAGGAGGTTAAACAGCATATTGAACAGCTGTTAGCTGCTGGTGTCATTCGCCCCTCAAAATCTCCGTACACCTCAAACGTAGTGTTGGTTCGGAAGAAAAATGGGAAGCTGAGACTTTGTGTGGATTATCGCCAGCTAAATAGTATCACGGTTAAGGATTCTTTTGCCCTGCCTCGCATGGAGGAAATTTTTGATTGTCTTCATGGTTCGAAGTACTTTTCAACCATTGACATGAAGGCAGGTTATCATTAAATTGAGGTTGATGAAGACCACAAAGAGCGTACCGCATTTACTGTTGGCTCAATAGGTTTTTATGAGTACAATAAGATGCCTTTTGGCTTAACAAATAGCCCGGCTACGTATCAACGTATAATGCAGGATATTTTAGGAGAATATAACATGAGCATTTGTCTCATCTACCTAGATGACTTAATCATATTTAGCGACTCATTTGAACAGCACCTTGAGCGCCTGAACCTTATTCTGACTCGCTTACGGGAAGCTAATTTGAAGCTTGCTCCGGAGAAATGTTTCTTCTTTAAATCTCATGTCAAGTTCCTTGGACATGTGGTCAGTGGTGATGGTGTCTCAACGGACCCTGACAAAATTGAAAAGATAAAAAATTGGCCAACACCTGGCAATGCAGACCAACTACGATCATTTCTAGCTTTTGCTGGTTATTACCGCAAATTTATAAAAGACTTTAGTAAAGTCTCAAGGCCTCTGTCCGAGATGTTGCCACCAACATCTACTAAAAAGGGTCGTTAGCCCCCTTCTAAGCCTTGGTGTTTGACCGAAGTTGAACAGGCTATTTTTGATAGGATTAAAGAGCTCTTGTCCTCACCACCTATCCTAGCCTATCCTGATTTCACCCAGCCCTTTGAGCTGCACACAGATGCTTCGTGCAAGGCACTTGGAGCAGTTTTGTATCAGGTCCAAGACGGACAGAAGCGTGTAATTGCTTATGCTAGTCGTGCACTCAATCGGGCTGAACAAAAGTATAGTGCTTTTAAGCTAGAATTTCTAGCACTTAAATGGGCCGTCACCGAAAAGTTTAGTGACTACCTGGCAGTGGAACATTTCACTGTTCTCACTGATAATAACCCCTTGACCTATGTTTTATCTACTGCTAAACTTGATGCCACAGGCCAAAGGTGGGCCTCTGCCCTCGGTGAGTTTAATTTTGACATTCTCTATCGCCCCGGACTAAGGAATGCTGACGCTGATGGTCTCAGTCGTTATCCCTATGAATCTATTCCTAGTCAAGAACAGGACATGGTGAGAGTCGAAGATGAAGCTGTTAAAGCCATTTGCAAAATCATTTCCCCACCTTACTGTGAAGTTCTCCAAGCCAACCCCTTAAATTTGGTTGATGTCTTGGATGGATCTGGATTACCTTTAGCTCAGAAGGAGATGCATGAAATCCGACGAGCTCAAAGGAATGATCCTCTTATTGACAAGTGGCGGTTAGCAGTAATAGACAAGACAAAGCCTAAATCTATTACTACAAAAGAGGATTTGGCTTTGCTTAAGCAATTCAAAAACTTGTCAATTAAACGAGGAATCCTTTTTAGGACTGTTAAAGAAACTGATTCCGTTCTAGAACAATTAGTTGTTCCCGAATGTTACAGGAAGGAGATTCTAAAGGGTCTACACGATGACATTGGTCATCCCGGACAGGAGCGAACTTCGCGCCTGGTTCGAGAGCGTTTTTACTGGCCTGGTGTGTCAAATGACATTTCCAGTTGGATCCATGCATGTGATCGATGCATTAGGAGAAAGGCTACCATCAGTAAAGAACCGCTCATAAATGTTCAGAGCTCTTATCCTCTCGAACTTGTCTGCATGGATTTTTTGAACCTTGAACCCTCCAAAGGCAACATTGGTAATATTTTGGTCGTAACTGATCATTATACCAAATTTGCAAAAGCCATACCGACAAAAAATCAAACTGCAAGAACCACCGCAGAAGCTCTTTTTAACCATTTCATTGTTCACTTTGGCATACCAACCCGGTTGCATTCTGATCAGGGACCAAACTTTGAAAGCCAAGTGATCAGGGAATTGTGTTTTCTACTTAATATTAAAAAGAGTAGAACTACTCCTTACCATCCACAGGGAAATGCTGGCCCTGAGCGATTTAATCGCACACTTCTTAATATGTTGGGTACCCTAGAGGAGGATAAGAAAGCAAATTGGAAGGATTACGTTCCATCTCTTGTTTACTATTATAACTGCATTCCTCATGAAACAACCAAATATTCCCCATATGAGCTTCTTTTCGGTCGAAAGCCAAAACTGCCAATTGATATTGTATTTGAGCAGGCAAGTGAATCATTAGATAGTTCTCCAAGTGAATTCCTCGAAAATCTTCAGCTACGTATACCAACAGCACATCAGACTGCCCTTAAACATTCTGATGTTGCCAAGACAAAGCAGAAGGAAAACTTTGACAGAAAGGTTAAATTTGTACAACTTTCTGTTGGAGATCATGTGTTAGTCAAACGACTTGCTTTTGACGGTAAACACAAAATCAGTGATCGTTTCGAACCTGGTCATTACATAGTTACTGAACAGCCTCGGCCTGATATCCCTGTATTTAAAGTGCGCTCTGCACTCGATGATCGTGTGAGAACTCTCCACAGGAATCATTTATTGCTGGTGGATCACCAGAGTGAAACTCCTGATGAAGTGGAAGAACACGATATTGTGGATACTGTCCATTCTTCGGAGAATGAGACTTTCAAAGGTGACGTCACATTAGACATTGATACATCTTCGAACGATGAGGATTACTTCGCTGTATTAGCTAGTAGTAATGGGGACGCCCAGAACTCAGATATCGATGATGTTGTAGTTGCTGGAGCAGATGTAGAACCGTCAGAGGGGATGGTGGTAGCTGATGATATTCATCTTCTGGACCAGAGTATTAACTCTGACCCATTATCTTCTCATGATATTGGTAATGCCGAAGCAGCTGTTCAGGAGACAGAAATCCCAGTGGAATCACATATAGACGATCCCGAATTACATATTATGAACACATCAGCTGTTCAGGAGACAGAAATCCAAGTGGAATCCCATGAAGAGGATCCGGAACTGCAGATTATGAACACTCTAGCACCTGATACTCCTGTCCCGACACCGAGACGATCGACACGCAACCGGAAACTGCCAGAGAAGTTTGGAGATTTTGTCATGTACAGAATGGCAGAATCAAAGCCACCAGACGTGCGAGTTCAAGCATTGGATCGTTTGGTGAAGTCCGGAGTGCTTCAAGAGGTTGACAGTGAGACTGCACACCGGCTCATCAATGCAGTTATGAGTGTTTCATGATCTAATTTTTTTTCATGTGGTCGACATGAGTCTATTTCAGTTCATTTTGCGGTTTTTTACATTCATTGCATTTATGTCTTTTTTTTATCATTTCTTTGCATATGTTTTTCATATTTTATCATTTCATTTTGTTCATATATTGTATAATCATTATTTCATGTTTCCATTTCATTTTTTCATTTATTTCATCCTTTCATTATTTTTGTCTGATGATTTTGACCTGTGTGGTCACAGTCATTTGTAATAGGGGGGAAAGAAGAGATAAAAGTTCATTGATTTTTTGTAGTAAACCAATAATTTGGTCTATTACCTATCAATCTGTGTGTTAAGAAGTAGTATTACTTGCTACAATTCTTCCTTTGTAATGCACTGAACAGTCAGTGTATTATACTGCATATTGTCTGTATACTGTAGTAGTATGTGGCTGTAGTAGTAGCTTGAGCTAGTTTAGTTTAGTTACATGTAGTCATGTAGAGATAGTGTAGGCAGGACTTGTACTTTTGTCTGTTTTTTTTTTAGATTTATGACTAATATTTTTTTAGCGACAAATGACGAGACGCCATTTCGACAGACCGGGAGCATGTAACCGGATCGTTTTTTATACAAAATACGTAAGTCGCAATTGCCAGTCTAAGTTTTATTAAAAAATCCAGTCTACGGAGTAAACTTTGTCACGTGATCAAGCCACCGCTAAATTCACTTCGAAGCCAGCGTTCGCACTGAAAACATCAATTTCTTCACGTATCAGCGAGCCCTTTCCTTTGTCTTGGCTGTAAGTCTTCGCGCCATTAGTTGGTGATTGATATTTCTGGAATGATTCGTGTTTGCGCGTATCGCTGCATTGTTTATTCGGCTTTGTTGTTAGTTTTCGCGCGTTATTCTTTCGCATGAATTGTCTCATTTGTTTCGCGCGAAATACTTCGGAATTGTTTCTAACTCTGTTTAACCACTGACATTTTTTTACAGAACTAACATCACGATGACGTGTGTGGAAGAGCTGTGTGGGATGAGAGCCACTGCATTCAATTATATTAATTGGTAAGTCTGTGTGGTCTGTACTGTTCTGTACCGTACTTTTGAATCTTGCAAAAAAACACATTCTTATGACTAAGTATTGTTTCTTTTTGTACTGAGTCCTTCTGTCATAAACTGGTTAAATAATGGCAACCGATTGATCTTGTTTCGGACAAAGTCAGAATCAATAGATTTACATTATAAGCATATCTTCATTTCAGCGATCTGGAGGAGTAGCCCAATGTGTATATATATTTTGTATGTTTGTATTGTTTCGTTTCAGATGCAAATTGGGTTGGCTACTATGTACCCACAGTCACTGTATTGTTTCTGATTGTTAGTGACCCAATAGTAAACCTTGAAACATTGTCCGGCTGCGTTGTTGATTAATGTAATGTCCACTATCAAGTAGATCCCACGAGACCATCTGGTCACACATATTTTATTATCTTTTTTAAAAGTCTATACATGAGTTGACGGATGACGTCACGGGTCACGTGATGTTTACATCCGGGTAATCGCTGTAGACAGAAAGATCTATCAGAAGCATACACAAATAGTAAAATATCCAATATTTAAGTTATTGGATAGTACATTTCTAATGATTTTTCCCTGTTGACAAAGGTGTCAATCTTTAGATAAATCATCCAACCTTTTGATTATGCAGTTGTCATCACATGACATTGTCTGTGAAAAGAATATTTCTCGTCGAAAGATAACCACCCAGAAATGCAAATGATTGCAAACAAATCGCTGTTCAGCAACTGATATATCGCGCATTCGACATTAATCAAGCTGTATTTACGGGGGTTTTTTTCACTCATAAACGAAAAATAGAATATCTTACCTATACTGAGCTGATTCGAGTTTCAATGCCGATTTTTCTTTATCCCATTTCCGTTATTCATCCTGTCACAGAAATTTCAAACATTGGGAAATGTTTTTACGGCCCTTTTCCCTTATTTGTCTAAAAATTATTAATCCAATTATTAGTTTAATCTGTAAATTTTGAGAACACCAACCTACTGTTGAAAACCGATTTGCTTCCGTAAAAAGTCCCCCGCACATTTAAAAAATTGGTTAATTTAAGATAATAAACGAACGTCGCCAAACACGATCTGCCAACTTAACAGCTTTTCTAGTTAGATTGTTAAATCCTATCAAAGAATTTTCATTATGCGACATTAAGATATTAGCCGCTATTAACACAAACATGTGCCACAGAGTTCGCTGTTTCTCGCAATGATCCATACTACACGGCCGCGGAATCTCTTTGATCTGGCCGTAACCGGATGCGCTTGTCGATATTGCCCATGTCATAAAACAGTAGCCGCTAATCACACACTTGCATGTGTCATAAAGACAAACTTCTAAAACACGTGCCAAATTTTAATTGATCTGACCGTGACGATGCACACGCCACTGATTGATTGCTTTCATCTGGACATAACTTTTACCCATTGATTAGGCATAAAGTGTGAAGTTTCATTTGACAGAAATCTTTTAATGCCTTATCAGTCATAGATTAAATCAAGCTTTTGATAAAATATTTCATTTTAGATATCATTTTAGCGGCGATAAATAAGACCCACATGATTTTTCAATTCTGAGCCGCGTTCATTTAGTATATCGATCTTCCGTGTATTGAACAAGCTGTCAATACTAATAGTTCTTCCTCAAATATGAAAAAAAGGCCGGGATAATTTTTAATCAAATTTACCATTACCATTTAATTCCAAAAAAGCTTTAAACACTTACCGTGTTTCTAGCTACATATTATAATACATAGTACAAAACATACATAGGTTAACAAAGATCAATACATATGTAAAACAATAGTCACAGGGTACGGTGGCTTCAATATTAGAATTAATTAAAAGTTTGTTTGTTTGCTTGTTTGTTTGTTTTTAATTCCTCATTTTGTTTGCGAAATAAATATATTTAGATGTGTGAATAATTTCCTTTTTAGAGTTTGAGGTTAAAAGTGTTTTAAATTTATATAAAGATGGCCAAGTGTAAAAATATTTCTTCATGTGCCTTTTCCTTAATTCTGAGTATTTCGGGCAAACCAATAAAAAGTGATACTCGTTTTCAATACAATTCATATTACAGTTTAAGCATAATCTATTTTCACGAGGGATGTTTGTATATCTACCTTTTTCGATGTTTAGATCGTGTGATGAGGTTCTTAATTTTGTTAATGCTGTCTTAAACTTTACATCATATTCAATATCTAAGTATTTTTCAGGTACAAGGATTCCTTAAAAAGATTATAGCAGGGCAATTTAGACGTATTATTAATTTCTGAGGACCATAACTGAACATAATTATCAAATAGTCGTTGTTTGATAGATGCGAGATTTATGTGGGGCGTTCTTTGATTAATCCATAAGAAGGATAACCCATTATCCTGCAGTATACTTTTAACTTGGAAAGCCCAGTTATTTCCCCTGTATGTATTTCCATTTTCACAGTCCGATTTTAACATATTGTAGGTTGATTTGAGAATGCTGTTTTCATTTTGAGTGATTATGTGCGCCCAATATTTAATCATATTGAATTGATTTGAAACGCTTTGTGGTGTTCTACCACTTTCTCCATATAGTGTGGCTAATGGTGTCGATTTTTTGACGCGAAGCGCGCGACGTATAAATTTAGTATGAATGTTTTCAATATCTTTTGAAGTATGATAACCCCACAAAGGCGAACCAAATTGAAGGATGGAACCAACCAGACTATCAAATAGCTTACATTGTTGCGACATGGGTAATTCTAAATTGACTGAAATTCTGCTGATGTTATGGAGAGAAAATAGTGCTTGTTTGGCAATATCTTTTTGCGTGCGAGACCATAATCCGTTTTTATAAAGGTTAATCCCTAAATATTTAAAATTTTTGACAGTTTCAATGGCGACATTATTAATATAGAATGTATAACTAGTATGTCTTCCCTTCTCAAAAATCATTGCTTTAGTCTTAGACGTGTTAATTTTTAAGCCAGATAAAGTACAATATGCTTGTAAATCATTCAACATGGATTGTAAAGAAGTTGGAGATTTCGCGAATAACACTTGGTCATCTGCATACAATATCAAGAATAATTTCATATGGTCCAAAGTAAAAATTTCATCAAGATCGGAATTTATATGTTCGATGACGTCATTGACGAACATCATGAAAATTAGAGGTGACGACGGATCGCCTTGTTTCAAACCGATTTTTGATTCTATAAATGCCGAGAACTCATGTTCGTAACGAACACAAGCTTTTACTGACGTGTAAATAGATTTTAAAGCTTTTACAAAATGAGTGCTTATGTTTTCCTGAATCAATTTTGACCACAGAAGGTTTCGATTAATACTATCGAAGCACTTTTCGTAGTCAATGAATACGCAATAAAGTTTATTACCAGACGATAACACTTTTGATATAACCGAGTTCATAATGAAGATGCAGTCTAAAATGGATTTTCCTTTCTGAAATCCAAATTGATTATCATTAAGCTTTTTATATTTTTCTGTCCACCTAGTGAGTCTATTTAGCAGAATTTGAGAATATATTTTTGATAATATGTTAATTAAGGTGATACCTCTGTAATTTTCCGAATTATTAGGATCACCCTTTTTAAAAATAGGAGTGATTATTCCCCTTCCCCATTGCTCCGGGTAGTCGCCTGTTTGAAACATGCGATTATACAAAGCAAAGAGGAAAGGTGCAATAATTTCGTAAGACGCTTTAATAATTTCACAGGGAATTTCATCGATACCGGGGCTTTTACCGTTATTTTGCATAAATACAGCTTTCTTAATTTCTCCTTCTGAGATAATCATGTCCAATTCGGGATTAATTTCACTGTTTTGCATATCAATGTTGCTTTGCGGATATTGTTCGTTCTGTGTGTTTTCGTCTGGTGTATCAAACATATTTCTAAAATGATCAAACAATTGTTCTATGGAGAGAAAATCTGGTGGATTGTTTGGTTTTGTATATGTACCTTTTATCTTACGCCAAAAACCTCGTGGGTCCGATTTTGAAAGTTTGCTGATTCGATAGCCCTCTGCTAGTCTAAATTTTTTCTTAGCAGATTTTTTTACGTTGTTATAATGAGCACGCGCCCGGCTAAAAGCTTGTCTGTTAATATTATTCCTCTCTCTATAGAACAAGTTTCGTGCTCGTTTAAAAGCCTGTTTAGCATCAAAACAATTCCCATTAAACCATTTACAATTTTGATTACCAACATGTTTGTCTTTCATTCTTTGGGTTTTCCCAAACACTATGAATGCATTATCCCTCAAGAAACACGTGAAATCGCCAACTATGCTAATTATATCTTTGGTTGCTGACCAGTCGATTAAATCTAGCAGCACTCTTTGATTATTCATGAGTTGTTCTAAAAATAGATCGCTCTTACTGCTATCCCATATCAGTTTATCGCATGTTTTTGTCGGTTTATTTGTTGTTGAACATTTTTTCTTCATACTCAAATTTGAATTTATTGAAAATAGGATTGGAGCGTGATCAGAGTGCTCATTGAAATCAAATATTTCAAAATTACTTATGTATTGAAAATTATTTCTATTCGTTAAAACATAGTCAACAGTACTCATTCCGCCATGTGAACAAAAAGTAAACTTCCCACGCTCCCTGTCCGAGTGCAGACGACCATTGACCATTGACAAACAACTTATTTGACACATTTCGAGCAGACGACGTCCATTAACATCTACCACGTGGTCTGAATTTACGCGTCGCGGCAGGTAAACAATCGGCACATTTTCATCGGCGAAATTATCGTTGTCGACAAAATCGTCACACGAAGACGTGCGCCCATTGAAATCGCCTGTGACAAAGACTTTTCCTTTATCTTTATATTTCATAATACTTAATTCAAGATCTTCAAATAAATCCGTATCTCCCGTTATTCTTGAGTTATTAGGTGGTATATAAATACAACAAATAAATACATCTTCATTAAATCTGAATGTCTTAGATGAAATTTTTACCCATATCATACCACTTTGTATCTTTTCGACGACAGTAACCGAGTCTTTCAAAATCTCTTTGTAATAGAAACTGATTCCTCCACTGAACCTACCCTTTTTGGTTGTTTTAGTTTTATTGCCATAAAGATGGTTTGAACAGTACCCTTTGATATCATAATTCATACCATCTTTACCCGATAACCATGTTTCACTTAATAGTATCAGATCGAATTCGGATATACACTGTAGAAAATCTGGATCGTCGATTTTACGCTTCAAACCGTTCACATTCCATGAAACTACACTAAGATGACGATCTTTTTGACGTCCCTAACTTCCGACCTTGGCCTTGTACTCAATTCCGTCGATGAAGAGCTTTTTCCCAACGAATCGAACTTTTTTTCCGCAATCGCGCGCTTCTTTCATTGGGTTATACAATGGTTTTCGAGCTACTCTTATTTCTTTTGGTATCTGTGGTCCTACACCAAGCTTCTCGTTATTCAGGACATCTTTTTTAGTAATTGATTCTTCTCTCACCTTTTCTCGTTCAATGTAATAATGAAACTTGGCAACGATAGGTCGAGGCTTGGTTAATGTACCTTGTTTTGCGCCAACTCGGTGAACACGATCCATCAAAATCTGATCAGCATCCTCTATTTTTAGGACTCTTTTGCACACATCTTTTACTAGCTCCTCACAATTCTCATGATCGGATTCTTTTAGCCCATAAAACATTAGATTTTCCCTCATAGATCTAAATTCTAAGTCTAATATTTTTTCTTCTGCTAACTCTCTCTCCTTTTCAAGAGAAAGTGTACTCTTTTGTAGTTTCTCACACAAATCATTTGCTTTATTTAACTTTTCTTTGATGACTTTCATCTCTTTCTTATTTGCATCATGTTCTGCAGAAATTAATTTGCAACTGTTTTCTGTATCTAGCACTCTCTTGTCTAGGGACTTCAAATTTGATTCTATCTCAGTCATTTTAAAGTTTATTGATTGAACTGTTGACTTAATTTCGTCAACTGATTGCAATTTGTCTTTAATTTCTTTGATATCGTTCATTAGATCTGTAGCCCAGCTCGGTATCTGTGATGTTATCTGTCCGGTTGGGGTCGATATGCCATAAGGAGCCATTTGAAATTGATTTGGAGGACTCTGCATAAACTGGGGGTTAGTAAACCCGCTTGGGTTTTGGAATGGCATAGCCATGGTTGCGTATTCAAACTGGCGATGTGTTAAAGGAGTTTCAAAGTTCGTACTCACAGTTCTCACTGACGGTTGAATGTCCAAAATCGTTTGGGAATCCTGAACCTGAACCTGTTTGTTTTGTTTTGATTTCTTGGCCCGTCCTTTATTTTGACCTTTTGAGTTGCTCGTTTCGCCCGTGCACTCCAATAATGGCGGTTCAATCAATGGTGATGTAGCCTTGCGTTTTTCGTTTTCTTTTTTACCCGAATTAGATGGAATACTTCTCTGTGATTTCTTCGGAGGCATCTAGGATCATTTAGAACGGCGTTTGTCAAAAAATCCTCCCAGAAAACTTGCAAATAACCATCATTTTCGCTATTTATCACGGAGCCGATAACCCATGTATAGTTGTACATGTCACGTGACCTTACATCTAATATTAGTTAGGCCTACTGCATATCTGATCGCAGCGTTTGCTCCAGCGGGAAATGGAAGTCGCAAAACAAAAAAATGTACTCCGAACCATTTTTCTATTTTGCTTTATGCAGTACCCAATGAATAATAAGAGGATAAAAAATCGAATTTTAACGGGTAGGAAAGAAATTGAAGCATACGTATTTTATTATGCTAAAGATGAAATAATGTGATCGTTCTTTTGTAAATCTTCGTCTTTTACCCCGACCAGACGACAAAAATAATCTTGAAATTGAAAGCGCTGGTGGCAAATGAAACATCGCAATACAGCCTGATTAAAATGGATTTGCGATGTTCTGTTGCTCAACGACGACTTTATCTACATTTCAAAAACAAAAATGAATGTGAGGAAAAATAAGTAGAAAGTTCTGAAATTATGGCGAGTGAACGAATTAACGTTACAAGTCACTTTTTCCCCAAACGTTGTTTAACCCGAGTCATCTTAAACTCGGTAAAATTGCTTTATTGGAAAGGGTTAATGAATTTTACTTATTCATCTTACGTTTTCCCCAATAACATTAAACACGTATGACCATTTCCTCTGATTTTACCCTTGAAAACGGCGCGACTACGATACAACAGATCTCGATCGGCTGTAGTTACGAAGTTTTATTCTACTTGACGCCGTGAACGGATTAATCTGAGTCAAACTTTTGTATTAAGTTCATGTCATACAAATTCATTACGTTATGGAAAGCGGTAAAGAAAGTTAATTTGTTCAAGTGGCGGATGCAAAAAGGGGATCAAGGGATTCAGACGAACCCACATCTGTAGCCTAGTTGTTTCATTTTTACACAGAAGTTCAAACTAAACTTTGTAATACTAGGAAAACGAATCTTCTCTCCCTTTATTGTACATTAGTTCCCCTTTTATAGAAATCCTTCATCCACCGCCGTTTTCATTCAACTTTCTATAAAATTCTTAAAATGTAACTATTTCTGGATTTGTTTACAGAAACGGTGCAACTACAGCTTTGTCAGAACTTTCATGAGTGCTGTAGACTGAGTTAGGAATGTTTGAAAACCTAAACACTTACTATGTTTCATACATAATTTTCAACTTTCTTTATGAATGACGTGAAAATAGACAAAAAAGAAAACACCAAGTTTACAGAGGAAGAATATTTGCGCTAAACCACGGGCACGTGTTTAAGAGTCTCTCGAGCTAAATTGCGCAACTCGAGCGTCTATATAAGACAGATTTTAGAACATGTTTATTCAAAGATTTTAAGTTACAAACTTTCTAAACAAATACATTATTTAAAGAGACAAAAAACTAATTCTAAATAGCTAAAAGATCTATCGTCGATGGCAACTTCGTTCAATAAGTCGGACGAAATAGTCTAATCCCGGGAAGCTTATAAAGAGCTATTACGTAAGAGATTCTTTAAATATCGATTGATCATAAACAGGAACATTCGTACAAATAATATTTAATTTTCTTTTAATCTTAAATTCAAATGAACGGTTGATTTTGAACCAGTTTTAATTGTCTTCTCGCATAGCGATCTGACTCTTTTTGCCTACCAGTAATGCGCATGCGCTAGAAATTCTTAATATAAACAATAACAATCAACTCTCCTATAGCAATCATTACCAAATATTAAGTTTGTTAGCCTCTTGGTTCAGAAGCAGAAGTGGTTTTCATATACTAGTATTCCCCCTTAGTCCTACCCCCTTCCCCACGCTCAGTTCCTTATTGCCATTCAGTGAAGATTTAAGGTACATTAATTAATTCCTATTACCTTGTCCTAGTTGTGAAGATTCTAAATTGACGCCCGAGTACCAACTCTTAGCCCCTGTTATTCTTCACCTCATGCCACTCATGATTTTAGCTTTAAGCATCTAACTGATTATCCATGCCAATTTAAAAGACTGTTTGGTACCTGGTTTTTATAGGAAGAAGAATTTTGAAGATTTTGTCTCAAAATTTCAACTTTGGTTGCCATGTTAGCAAGAGTTTTTAACCCATTTCAATAATTTTTATGTATTTATTTATTTATTTTTTTTTTTTTTTTTTTTTTTTTTTG
Organism: Fragum whitleyi; assembly: GCA_948146395.1. Lineage (NCBI taxonomy): Eukaryota > Metazoa > Mollusca > Bivalvia > Cardiida > Cardiidae > Fragum > Fragum whitleyi. The sequence goes on from OX411543.1 coordinate 8,177,671, forward strand.
ACGAGCACAACCTTAAGAACGTTGTAAGTCTGTTTATAATATGACCTACGTCGCCGGAGTGAAATATCCCCGTTGAATATTTTTGATATTACAAGGGTGTTATTACACTAGTGGAATTACTTTGCAAATGAGCTAAAAACGAAGAACAACGTTTTTGTTAGGAAAATGACGTCATAATGGATCTGCTGACGTCATTTTGCAAACGGCGTTATATATTTCGCGGAATAAAATAAATAGATAAATATTATAATTTGCTCGTTTTACCACCAAAATTCGGGCCATATTATAAATAGAATATAAAATTTGTGCACATCAAATACCGAATTTATTAAACTCGTCATCTATAAACAGATAAAAACTCGGCACAGCCTCGTTTTTATTTGTTTATAGATGACTCGTTTTATAAATTCAGTATTCCATGATCACTCATTAAATATCCTCTTTTTATTCTCCCAGCTATAGTAACCTATACCAGTTATCTTTACACCTGATGCTTATTGGTGTTTTATTTGATGAAATAATAGCGTCTTTTATTTAAACCATTTCCCAAGAAAGGTTAAAACAAAAAAAATCACATCACGGCTTTATTTATATCAAAGAAAGTCTGAAATAACCGTTTGAAGCTTGAACAAAAGATAACTTTTTATGTCTTAGCAACAATGGTGAATCGTTGATCTCTTAAAGTATTTTCTTCTTAAAAGGCCTTTTAGTACTTTTTTTTATTTTTGAAAGAAGTATAATATTTTCTAATGAGAATGATAAAATATTTGCACGGTAAAAATAAACAGTGTTAAGGAGAAGTTAAATAATTTTGAACGAATTTTGGAAACTAGCAATGTAAAAAATACTCATAGGACCCAACTCTCAAACGAAACTTGAGCCTGTGCGTGACATTTCCAACCATTTGAAATTTGTGTGATGTGCAAACATTGAGTAGCGTAGAAAGCTTCATTCTGTATATATTTAGTTACCTGATATTCAACAGATACTTTGAGATCTTATCTATTTACAAGCCGCATAATAAAGACTCTGGACAAACTGTGCGGATGCACAGACTGGTCAGAGTCTTTGCTTTGCACATATGTGAAAATGTTGGAAATCTCACGCATAGGCTCATCAATATTATTCTAAAGAATGAGGACTTAAATTGTTCTCTTTTCCCCACTTTATTACACAACACATTTTACCACTACGTTCCCATTTGATGATCATAATAGCATTATCTTTTTATTTCAAAATTAACTTAATCTACGAAATAAGACATATGAAAGGCGATCAATTTTCCGATTATTTGGCTTTTTCTATATAAAACGCCTTTTCTATAAATTCCAGGTTGTTATTTGCATATGTGTTTGGAAGAATAAAAAATGGCTTTTCCAATGTGATTCTTTTTAGTTTAGTCATTATTCAAAATACTTTGATAAACTATTAAAGAAATTGTTTGGAAATAAAAATATTATTTCCTGAAAGCGTAACATTTTTCCAGACTGTAAGAAATAAAAAGAAGCATATTTTGACAGTAGAAATTGAACAAAAAATTAGAAACACGAAGACCATCAAATAGAAAAATTGCGTAACATAAAGAATTGCCGTCAAAATTTTGTCGAACTATCCGGTGGTCAAGTCGGTGGGGACTACTTTGTTTTATCATTCCAGGGTAAATAAAGGCCTCCGCATTCGGAACATCGCTCGGACTTTTTCTCAAATCAGAAAGTACCTCGGACGTATGTGTAGTAATTTTTTGGTCATTTTTTTTAGGTAATTCGGCTCCTGCTGGTACTTAAAATAATACGCTTGAAGAAAAGCAAATTCCTTTAATGCTTTCCGATCGTCTATGGAGATCTTTTTGGCATGTCATATTTTCAAATTGTAAATGTCCAATTTTAACCTTGCGTTATTAATATTATTTTAATTTTTTTCGCAACGTCATCTTCAGGTAAGTTTATGCCGACAAATTAACCCACGTGCGAAATGAACCACTTTCATGGCTGCGCCCTTAATAGTCCCAGGGTCTGTTACGTAGAATCGCAGATGGTCCGCGAGTGAGACCTCCAAGAGGTCTCCGCGTTATAGGAGCACTCAATCGGAACATTTATGCTTTCCATTTGCCTCTTTAGATATTTTGGGTATAGTATAAGTTGATGACAAAATGCAGTTTTCTTTGGCTAATTTAGCAAGAGATTCTGTTAATTTTCAGAAGCCGCAGTCATAGCGTAGTTGGTAGTTGGTAGCGCGTCGGACTATCAATCTTGAGGTCCCGGGTTCGATCCCCGGCGGCGGCACTTATTCTTTCCTACTTATTGTCTCACACCAATGGGTTGGTATTCGTAGACCTATGAGTTGATGGTTGTACTAGTGACAGAAAAATCAGGAATCCTTTGTTAGGTACTCCAACCGCCGTTATATAACTGAAATAAATGTTGAAAGCGGCGTTAAAGTCCATTCAATCAATCAATCAATCAATAAATAAATCTATTTATTTTCCGTGAGTGAAATCGGAAAATCACCGATGATCGACGAATTCCTCCAATTTGCATTTAGACTTAAGTGTTTACTGGGAGAATTCTTACTACTGAGACCTGAGGTGTAGAGGTTAAGTCATTTGCCTTTGAATCAAGAGACCACAAGTTCGAATCGAATTAGAAAGAAATATATTCATTTACTCAAGTTTTCCTTTCCATTTTATCTGTCTAACAATATATTATTTTAGGGTGTATTGGGATTTTATCTTCTTTCTTGTAATTTTGGAGACATTTTTCTCAAATATTGAGTTCATTTAATCTAAATAAAACCTCAGTAGCCTACAGGGTGCAACTTCGGCAACGGTGTCCCTTAGGTGTAAACTTGTATAAGTTTAGTTTATACTATTTTGTTTTTGGTTCGATTGCGACGAAAGCTTAAGCTTATTGAACGCTCTCGAACACTCAATCCTGATGTTTTCACGTCCCTGAGAGAGAGGCAGTGGTTTAAACCCACTGCTACCCATTTTACAGCTGGGTGAACTGGGGCTGGCTATTAAGTGTTTTGCCCATAAACACACCCCGGCGACAGTGGGGCTCGAACCATGGACCTCCAGGTCACGGGTCGAGTGCATTTACCACTAGGCCACCGAGACAGTCATATATATATATATATATATATATATATATATCTTTGTAGCTACAAAGTATCTTTAGTACGTCGATTTTTCGATCTCGGAGTTCTCTGACTGCGTAGGAAAAGAAAACGAAATTTGATAGATTTATCGTGTCATAAATGGCTTTTTCTCTCTTATAAACAAGGCGTTCCTACTATCAAATTAGTTTCGCTGATGTCCAACTCACTGGGTGACATTTTAGGATGAGAAAAATAATACGCTGAATGACATTTGGCGACTGCGAGTGTTTCTATAATAATTAGTTCTGCAGCTACGGAAGCGTATACACTTATACATATAGAGGATAATCGTTTGTTTCATTGTAAGATCGATTTATATTCATTGAGTGAACAACAAAAGCTATATTGTCACGAGTGAAAATATAGCTTTTGTTGATCAGGAAATAAAATATTAATCGATCTTGCTCAAAATCAAACGATTATTCTATTTCTTTATTGCACGTGATTGCTTTGCAACGTTCGATGTGACGTCACTTATTTCACCCCGTATAGATGACGTCGGATAGGGTGAAATACACAAAAGCAGGGTACATATAAGTTTTTGACAATTTCACTGCTTTTGCGGTGAGATTATCAAGTGATAATCTACCGTTGATTCTCGATAAACCACCGAAAAGAATTAAAAGTAGTCTCCAATGACACAAACATATCAGGACACAAAATGTACGTCAATGAAGCAATTCAGCTGTGTTTTTCCGTGCCTTTTTCTGAGAGGCGGAAACAGATTTACACAACTTTATACATGTATATGGATAAAGTAGTCTAAACTTTCAATCAATATAAGAACATCTATTTTTGGATGATCGTATCCAAGGTATTTTATACATTCATACATAATTGTTTTTTTTTTTACTTTTTTCTAAAAAAAAATGGAAAAAAAATATATCATGAAATTAAATAAAAAAAAGTTCTTTCTGTTTTTGATATAAACTTAAACCAACTTCTAATCGGTCACTCAAATAAAGCACTAAAAGTAATGTTTAATAATGTAAAAGATGCAAGTATTTGAAGATTCCCGATAGCTCATGCACTTGGTAGATAGCATAACCAAAATGCATTAAAAAATACTCCAGGGAAAGCAATTTAACTTGAATGAGAACATGGGTACCCTCAATTTCAAAATTAACATTGGTGGGTGGGGTAAATTTAACAAATTCACCTCATTTACGCAAATAAACGTCTTAAATAAGGTTTTCTTTACATTATCCTATCCAGGTACCTTTAAGGCATCGAAAACATAGTGATTTTTCAACAACATAACGGTATTCCTTCGGCTGAAATTTTGAAATTCCCTGCATTTTGCGAGTTTTTGTGACTTTTTAAAAGTAGGGTTGGTCTCTTCTTTTGTCTGCTACAATCGTTCTGTCGGTCTTTTTTACACAATTATTTCCTCAAAATCCTCGAAATTGATTTATCTTTGCATGAACGTAATGTTCTATTCAATCCTTTAATTGTGAATGTGTCGAAAAGAGGAAAACATGCAGTGACCGATTAGAAGTTGGTTTCAGTTTATCATTACGTTCAGGGTCAAATTAAAAATGTTTTTATTTATTTTAAATTGAGTTTTAGTTCCGATATCTCAAAGTGTTCCAAATGAGTTGGTGTTTCTTTTCCACGAAGAAAACGAAACTTGGATTGATTTATGATGGTTGGGGTTACTCTCGAAACAAATTATCAAACTGATATACGAGGGTCCAGAAGTCTTTGGATTTTCTTTATATCTCGAAAACTGTTTATGGGAAATCATTGAAATTAGCATATAATGCATATCAAACAATTAGAAGTCAATGTATAACGTTTCTATCCTGTAAATCCACATAACGCGTTCAACAGACGTTGCTATAGCTACATGCGTAACTAAAGTGGTGCTTGGACTAATTATAATGTTTAATACTAATACATTATGTGATTTTAATACCATTTATATTCTATCAATTACTCAAATAATTTCTTTCAAAATATTGCGTGCTACTTCAATACAGACAAATGTATTTCTGGAAACCCCTTTCGGTTAACACGTTTCGTTACAAGAATAAAGTACCTTACAAATATAGGTGTTATATACTATAATGCCACAAGGACGCCAGAACTACAAAGTCGGGTTTCATTCTGTTATGGATACTCGATGAAATCAGGTGATCGAAAGCATTGTCCCTGATACATAGTTAAGGTCTTCCACAAAAATATTTTCACAACATAACATTAGCAAAGGTATAAATTCGAATAATAGAAAACCTTATTTTTGGCACCAAAGGAATGACAAGAATCCAATGTTTGTAAAACCTCTAATTTTTTAAAGGATTCGGAATCTTGGAAACATGGCGTTAGCCCAAGACCTTCTGGAACACCAGATGGATATGAAAGGTACAAAAAGTATGTTCCTTATGAAAACTTGTTTGTTAGCTTATAAAAATGTGCTTAAAATCGAGATTGAAAGCAAATTATGCAATGAAATGAAAGGTCCACGGGTTGTATTTTTTTATCAACATATCACTTTCAATTTTAAATATGCAGTGAAGAAAAAAATAAATGTAAAGAATGCCTTTATATTTCTGAATTTATTTCCAAGTTGCACTATAGCACAAGAGTGTTCCATTTGTGAAAGTGAATGAATATTTCGTATTTTCAATTAGTTTGATGACTTGATAATATACGATTACTTCCCGATAATCTATCGAAAAGTATTTACGAATTCGGTCTTCTTGTCAAACTTCTTTTGTACTTAACATTCGATGCATCATGCTTATGTATCTATTAGTAGATGTATCTCTCAAGTGTTTCATTGCTATCGTTTAAAAGTTTTAAAACAGACTGCATTAACGAATAAGATAAATTGTATCAAACTACAGATCTTAAACTCAATTAAATTGACTTTAGGAAGTAAAGCACGCGACAAAGACAATATAACAAAATATTTCTGTCACGAATTTTGGATATTTACGAGATAAGAATCTTGACGATGTGATTCCAACAACTGTCAAACCGACAAAACGATATCTTTTCCTATGTAGCATGTATGGTCATGAAGGATTTTCTTACTGGGCGAACTGCCAGTTAACCAGTTAACAAGGCATGAATATTTTTCATAAAGACTTTTTTCATAGATAGCAATAAGCAATAAGCTAGTTGAAAGTCTTTTAAAAAGGATGAATTTGAATGGGCTTACTACAATTTGAATACAGCTTATTGCTACGCGCAATGTGTAGACTATTCTGACGAAGTCGTTACTTGGCAAAGATGCGCAAATTGTTGTAAATGTGAATTATAGATAAAGATAGTAGAAGATTTTTAGCTCGGCTGATTTTTTAGCAAACCCGAGGTTTTGCTATATTGTCTATAGCTATTGCCTTGGTATAGTCGTTGTCGTCGTTGTCGTCGTCGTCGAGCTAACACTTTTTTAAAATTTTGTAAAAACTTTTGAATGGTAAGTGATATGACCTTCATATTTCACATGATAATTGCCTGTGACAAGCACTTTCTGTTGGTACCAAGGTCAAGGTCATCAGTCAAGGTCAAGATTTTTTCTTCAAGGTCAAATTTGTGGAAAAAATGCCCAAACCTTGACATTTTTGGATACCTTTTGAATGGTAAGTTATAGGGCCTTCACATTTCACATGATGATTGCCTGTGGCAAGACATTCCTGTTGGTTCCAAGTTCAAGTTTATCAGTCAAGGTCATTTTTCAAGATCAAGTTTTTGTAGTTTAAACTAATATTAGACATAACTTTGGATTGGTCCGTTTTAGAGCCTTGAAAGTTCATGTGTGCATTGCTTTTGACAAGACTGCCACATGCCTAACAAGGTCATGGGTCAAGGTCAATGTTAGGTGAAAGTAACTCATTAATGATAAAAATTCAAAATTTGCACCAAAATTTGATTGGAAAAGACACATACAGTTGAAAAGTGGTACAAAGCAGCATTTTTAGCTCTGCTGTTTTTTGGAGAAAACCCGAGGTATTGCTATAGCCTTGGTGTCGCGTTGTTGTTGTTGTTGTGCCTAAACTTTGTCATTTTGTGATTTCTCTGGATCTACTGAAGGCATTGACTTGAAACCTGGCACACATATTCATTATCAAAAAAGCCAACCTTTTCTAACAAGGGAGGTAACACTAGAAGCATTTTTGTGTAAAAAATGCCCCCTTTTCTACTTGTTTTTTTACCATCCAGCACTTACAGCCGAGCGTAGGCACCCTTAGGCGGTGCTCTTGTTTACTTTTAACAAATGTTAACTATTTCATTTTTTTTTTTTTTTTTTTTTTGTATGTTTTATGTTTTCTACTCAAAATATTACGTAAGTCCTGAACCTCACACCTGCCTACCACAATGACATAGATTCACAAAAATGATCACAAATAGTGGCCCCTAGAGTAAAGAACTTGTCTATCGTGACCCTTTTCCGTGTTTTTATACCTGTTCAAATTATACAAACATCATCTTTCTTAATGTATGAAAATCCAAGTAAGATTGATAAAAATTGAGGCAAATAAATAATCTCGAGTGTGTAATCTATCTTAAAGGGATGTCATTCATATACATTTTCCCATATTTTCTATTCTATTTTCAATTTTCCAACTGAAATTATCTTTATCATTTATTTAAATATATTCTGAGCCCAGTTCATTCCCTGTTCGACTTAATGTTGTCACAACCGTAAATGAAAATAACTTGTCATGAATGTCACCTTTTTAAACTCTTTTTCTTTTTTCATTGAAATGTCATCACCTCCCAAAGTGTCAATTTTATCCGCGGACATTCTGACCAAGGGTCACAGAGATAATGCCCTTTAGCATACACGAAAAGTGTCATTGTGTACAGACATTGCGCTTCCCTTATTATATTATTATTTTGTAATTATCAATACTTTATTAATGACCGGAAGATATTCTAGACACATTTTTGATAACAAGAGGACGTTGGTGGATCTAGATCGCCCACCTGAGTCTCTTTGACCCTTGTTACATCACACCAATTAAAAAGGCACATACATGTCAAAAAGGAGATAATTTACACATAGCATCTATACCATTATATGTGTTCTGCATATATTATTGTTGAATTGTTTCCTGCTTTTGTAAAAAGAATATGCCTGGACATAGCCCTTGAACAAAGGGGCATGTGATGAACAAACTTGATGAATAAAGCAAACCAAATCGCGACTTCACTTACATAATTGAAATTTATATCGTCTGATTGGTTCTTGACGAAATAGAAAAATATAAATGGCACTTTTGTGCATATTTTTTAAAGGGAGGTTTAACATATCGCCTTTATTTGTTCAACCATAAATAAATAAGCGACGTTGAATTCCCTGCCTTAAATTTCTCTCAAAACTCGCTCCACTCACTCATTCAACATCATTCCTTAATCATTCCAAAGTCGTACACCTTGTCAATTTCACGATATTATAACTGTACTCGCAACTCAGAAGTAGAGGAGCATGTATTGATTTCATCATGTCTGTCTGTCAGTCCATTGACCTTTTGCTTTCCGCTAGCTAAACGGAGAAGCAACTAACCTGCAATAACGAAACTTAACACAAATGTTGCCCATGACCCAAAGAAATGCCTTATTGTTTCGGGGTCATACATATAACTGTCATAAGTAAACATTAACTATTAACAGTTTCCACTCTAACTGAATAACCAATTCACCAAATCATAAAACTTTGACCCAAGAAAGTGCCCAATTTTGGAGTAACGAAGGTCGAAGTCACGATTGAGTGTATAAGTGTCCGCCTGTGCGTCCATTAGTCGGCTGTATGGTCCGTATCATTTTCTTCCGTTTAAGCTTAAAAGATCACCATGACTCCGTCGTCCGTAGTGCGTCGTGTGTCGACAACTTTCTTAAAACTTCTTCTTCTCCTAAACCTTAGGGCCGATTTCAATGAAATTTTGCCAGAATGTTTTCTCTGTGACCTTCTTCAAAAATGTTTGCTAAATTTTGATTTGCCCATAAATATGGGCGTGATATGGCGGGGCTTGTTTTGAGCCCGAAATCTTTGAACGACATCTCCCCCCTGAACCACTGGGCCGATTTCAATGAAACTTTACCGAACTTTTCCCTAAATGACCCTTTTTAAAAGTTGTTCGTGAAATTTTGATTGGCCCCTAAATATTGGCGTGACAGGGCGGGATTTATTTTGGGCCTAAAATCTTTGAACAACATCTCCTCCTAAACCACTGGTCCAATTTCAATTAAATTTTACCAGAATGTTCCTTAGGTGACCTTTTTCGGAAATAGTTCGCGAAATTTTGATTGGTCCATAAATATGGGTGTGGCTTGGCGGGGCTTATTTTGAGTCCGAAATCTTTGAATGACATCTCCTCCTGAACAACTGGACCCATTTCAATGAAACTTAGCCATAATGTTTCTGTGTTGACCATCTTTTAATAAATCGTTCGCAATATTTTGATTGGTCCATAAATATGGGCGTGGATGGTCGGGGTATTTTTTGAGCTAGAAATATGAATTTGAATGACATCTCCTCCTGAACCACTAAGCCAATTTCTGTGGATATTTACCACAATGTTCCCTGGGTGACGCTTTTGAAAAAATGTTCACGCAATTTTGATTGATCCATAAAAATGGGTGTGGTAGGACGGGGCTTATTATTGAGCCCAGAATCTTTGGAATTTTCCTGAACCACTGGGCAGATCTCAATGAAATTTACCAGAATGTTCTTTTGGTGACCCTTTTCGAAAAATTTTCACATTTTTTTGACTGGCCCATAAATATTGGCGTGGCAGGTAATTTGAGCTCAAATTCTAGAATGTATGCTTTCTCTGAGGATTCTGTTTTTCTTGGTTTTTTAGTACCTTTGGCAGTCTTTCTTACCTTGTCGTTGGTAGGAGTTACCACTGGTTGGCTTGGCTGATGAGCTGGAGGTTTGGGTGAAGGTACCCTGTCACCTGACTGGGAAACTGGATCGTTAGGAGTGGTTTGCTCTGGTTCGTAGCCTGGGTTTCGATCACTAGCACAATCATCTTCTGTTAGGATTAAAATTTGTTCTGGTTCAGCAGTCTGTTCAATAGAATCATTCAAGACATATTTCAGATTGTTAATTGTTAGTACATAAGTCGCAGATGAAGTCATCCTGGCCTAAGCTTTCAACTGACTTTTCATCTATCCCTAGACATGTGAAATGATACCAATCACCACAGTCACCACATAATATGACACTGCCATCAGCTAGTTTTTGACATAACGGACATATTTCACTAATATCTGTATTAGAGTCAATTTGTGTTTCAGTATTTGTAAAGCAGGCAACCGGATCTGAATTTGTGTCCAATAAAGTTTGGTTAGTTGCATTAGAGCACTGATTCGGATTTTCATTTAGCTCTGAGGAAGGATTAACATCATTGCTTTTATCAGTGATAGCAGAGACACTACTGTTCATTGAAATGTTATTGTTTATATTATCACAGATTGGTAGAGAGTTTGTACTATTGTTTACATGTACAGATTTCGTTTTACCAGCACATTCTCGCAGTGGTTGAGTAGAAACATGATTTAACATGGATTTCAGATTTTTGTTGATAATGTTCAGATGAGCATTTCTTACTTTAAGTTCGTCCTGGAGTTTCTGGAGGATTTCTGATATGAATATGTCAATTCTATTGCCATTCACAAGTATAACCGACGTAGTATGATAAAAGTTTATGGTGAACTTAAGTTGTCTGCCACATGAACCATCACTTTTTCGATTGTACACTCGGTGACAAGAGTCAACGTTTGCCCCGTTACGGTCCACACTTTTTCTAGTTTCAACGAAATATTCGAATGATTGACACTTTAGTAAGTCAGAAGTACATGTTTTTGCCACTTCGTAAGCTGCTGTACTCAGTTCAATAACGAGATTGTTTTCTGATTTGAGTTCACATGTCATATGTTCTTTCTCACAGCTTTGGTTCTTTTTGGAGAGAGATTTGCCCTTATGAAGTGAGAAATCTTTCATACATACAGTTTGTTGATTGTTACTTTCAGCTCTTAAGTTGCTTGAAGAAGTTCGCCTGGTCATCATTCTGTTGGTTGTGCCGGTGGCTTCCATTGGTGTAGAGGAATTTCACACAGTCAGGTCTGCCTTTTGGGTTCCGTACGTTAGATACTGGTGACGAAATGGGTGACTACATAAATTAATAATGCAAGGTGATGATACGTGGAGAAAGTTCATATAAATGTAAAGCACATCTGGAACAGTGCATCAGATGTTCTACCGGTCTGTTCAGGCTCTTCCGAGTTTTATCCAACAAAATACCCAGTTTTTTTCAATACAGACAGCAAATGAAATGCACTTGAAAAAAAATCCCCTGTCAATGGTGGTCATGAAAGAAGCCTATAGGGCAGCTAATGCTTAACAAAACGGGCTTTAAACTATACACCTCACCCCTCACATAATAAGGGGTGGTCTTGGAACTCTGTAAAATCAATAGTTGATTTGTGTATTTGAATGGGGTTGTACATCCCTTCTGACAATCTTTCAGTAATAGCGTGGTGAATGAAGTACCTAATAATGGACCCATGGTATTTCTCACACCAGTTCCACCATCACATACTTTCCAAGTCTCCAGCTGCTATCCCATATAGGTCTACTGTAATCGCCCATTGTTGGAAGACAAATAGTCAGAAAGAATGAAAGCCCCCATCAGGAATCAAACTCAAAACCTCTAGATTGACAGTCCAAAGCTCTACCGACTGCATTATAAAGGCGGCTTAATCAATATTTGAAAAATCTTTGATTTCATCAGAGGTTAGCCAGATTTGATATGTCAACATGGTGACAAATTGTCACGAGATAGGCCTGTTACTGTGCTGGATGCCCAAGTATTAAAAATAACAAAGGGACATAACTCAAAAATTAAGCAAGGTAGAGTTACTTTTCTTGCCAACTGCACTTCTTAAGATCTCTTTACACATTCTCCATTTTCTCTCTGATTCACCACAATTCACCAAGATTTCTCATGGTCAGAAAAATTGGAATGGATCGGGTTGAATCGTGGCAAAAAGTAGAAATATTCAGTATCACTACGATTCCAGTAAGAATGTACACAATATAAGTACAGTGTCTGTAAGGTATTTCTACGAATCAATGACGATTCTTGACAGCAACGCTACAGTCAATGAGGATTGACTGCAGTGGCACAACGAATCCTCACAGTGCTCTTAAGGTTCAATATGGTACAAGTATGATTCTAAGAGGCATTGGTCATGGCCAATCATGAAGCTCCGCAGCGAAACCTTGGATGATTCGTACGACAACTGTACCCATTTCATGGTGAATCGTGTGAATTCGTAATGAAGGATTCCACGACTGGCTACGATCTCTCATGAATTGTTGCCAATAAAGCTTCAGTGTAAGTACGAATCAGCATTGCCCAATGCCCAATAACCACACAATTCGCCACGAATGTTTTAAACAGTTTAACAGTTTAAAAAATTCTGTAGCACCAACATAGAATTTCCTGAATTATCATAAAACATTGAGTGTCACCACGGTTGTACTACAAATCACCATGGTACATAACAATTTTACAAATTGTTGCGAATCGTAGGGGCACCGTAGCCAAAAATCGTGAATGTGTAAATCGGCCTTTAATCATGAAAGGAATGAATTGCCTAGGTTCAAGTCAATCGGACATAAGGGGACAAAGTTACGCTTCTGACACAGAAAGATCCACCGGCCTGTTGTATATTGGCACCACAAACCATCCAACATTACATCCTTTCTTTTACGGGGCATTTGCAGAAAGGTAAAATGACCATACAAGATTAAATAAGGTAGCCAATTGTCACAAGATAAGCCAATTACACAGCTGGATGTCCAAGTTTGAAAAACATCAAAGAGAAATACCTAAAAAACATTAAGCTAGGTAGAGTTGTTGTTCTTGTGCTCTGCTATCCATTATCATAAAAGGAACATAACTTCAAAGTTTCAAGTCAATCCGACATACGGTGTCAGAAATATGCTGCAGACTAAGCAGTGGAAGCCAAAGGTGATCCCTCCCTCTCCACATAAGGTCCACAGCTAGATTTGTGTCGACAATTTCATCACTATCTGGAATATCGCTTCGTCTGACAGGTCACACATTTAATTACATAAGCCTAAAAGAAACAATATGAAGTTTTATACTGGAGTCAAAAATAGCTTTTTCAACCTATATGTACGTGTTTATCAGAAGTTTCATCCTAAACATGTCTGAAAAACAACAAAGGGCAATAACTCAAAAATTAGGTCAGGTAGAATAATGGTTATTGTACACTACACTCCCCCTTGGTGAGATCTATACACCAATGCAGTTTCATGATCCTAGCTATTATACTTTTAGAGATATACTCCGGACAAGATTCAAGTCTGAAAAACAACAAAGGGCAATAACTCAAACAAGGCCAGGTAGAGTTATGGTTCTTGTGCACTGCACTCCCCCTTGGCGAGATCTATACACCCATGAAGTTTCATGATCCTAGCTATTATACTTTTAGAGATGTACTCCAGAGGGTGGCAGTCATTTCACTATTTGGACGTTTCACTATTGGACATTTCCTACCAGGACGTTTCACTACTATTTGGTAGTGAAATGTCCAAACAATGTTAAACTGTATTTTGTTAATATATTACTATAAATTATCAGCCTTTATTAAATCTTATAGTTTTAAATGGATTTATTTGAAAGTATCAAGACCTAACAATATTGTCACTCTTTATTACAATTGAAATTGTTACATGCAAGAAGTGCAGTTGAATAAATTAAATTCCCTCTTTCTTAGTTGTCTATATAAATCATCTGTATGATTATGATATAAATGATTTATAATGAAATTATTTGCATTTGTGATGAATGTATTTTATAGCCAAAGCGTTGTTTCTTTTTCAATGGCAGATCAATAGTGTGGGTTTATGAGAAGCATTGTATATGAAACCCCTTTGTAGCCTGATCTTTCATTTCATCACAGGTGGCAGTGTCAAAGAACTTATAGGGAAAAAAAGATAATGCCTTTATGTAGAATCATAAATAAACATTTTTTTAAAAAAAAATTTTTGGATACTGCCACCTATGATTTTATAGTGAAAACAAGAGTAAATCAGTAATAATTGTTTGCAGATTACTTTCGTTTAGTTATATGATTTGAAATAAAAGTTTTATCAGCAACATTCTTTTTATATGAATGTTATTTCTCATCCATCTTGTAATCTTTCATTTGTTGAAAAAAAAAATGATCGAAAAATTCTTAAATTTGTTAATACTTCACTTGCACATAAACACAAGATAAATGAATCTCTTTCTCAAATTAATTTTTTCCCACACTTATCTTATAAAAGATTATTCACAAGGAGATTTCAGAAATGATTCTGAAATGCGAAAAAGACTTTTATAATCTGATAACTGAGAAAAAAATAGAAAAAATAAAAAAGATAGAACTTTTGCGAAAATCATTCTTCTTTTTATATATAATACAAGTTTTCTTAATTGTTCGTGTCTTAATTTACTTCATTTTTTAAAACTTATTTGATGACATTCAAGGTTAATTGGTTGATTTGTGGCCTGTTTAAGAGATAAGAAAAGGTGTTATAATGGCTACTGGTAATGCTCTGGTAGGTGTGGCACACATTAAAAAGGTGACATGTATATTGGAATTTAAGAGCCAACTGAATATTAACCCTTAGCTGTTACAATCATCTGCTACTTACAAGTATATTAATCTAAAATGATATCCTTTAAGTGGCTAAATGAATCTGAAGCAAATGCTGTTTGGATATGCTTTGAGTATGTCTTATTAAATTGAATTAATATAAAACTGTTTTCTCTTTTGCATAGGATCTCATTTTAATCAATCAATTTAATCTAATATCAATTGTATCTGTATATTTTCTCAAAATGCTCATTGATAAAATCATAAAAATGAAAAATCAAAATCCCTATTCACATTTTCCTAATTTTCAATCTCATTTCTTTTCATTTGGCAAAGAATTATGAATTCTTTTTTTTTTTTCAATTGGTAACCCCCTTTATTGCCAATATTTAATCTGTAAATTGCATACCTATAATGTTATTTCAATTAACTATTTATTTTTTTTTTAAAAAAAACCTAATCAGATTAAATAATCCAGACAACATATTATTTGTATTTATGGGAGGATTTTAAAGTGAACATTATAAGCCTAAATCATTTTCATTGGAATTCATGATTGGAAACACACCCTAAAGCTACATAACTGTAATAAAGATTCATCAATTGAATAATGAATTGCATAAATAACCTGTTTTCAAATATGAAATAAGATAAATAAACAAAATAATGGCATAAAATACCCCTATATAAAAATGGGTAGTGAAATGTCTAAACAATTTCAAAACAGTAGTGAAACGTCCAAAAGTGAAATGTCCTAATAGTGAAACATCCCTAGTAGGAAACGTCTCAATAGTGAAATGACTGACATTCTACTCCAGATAAGATTAAAGTCTGAAAAACAACAAAGGGCAATAACTCAAAAATATAGGTCAGGTAGAATTATGGTTATTGTACACTGCATTCCCCCTTTGTGAGATCTATACACCCATGAAGTTTCGTGATCCTAGCTATTATACTTTTAGAGATATACTCTGGACAAGATTCTAGTATGAAAAACAACAAAGGGCAATAACTCAAAAAATAGGCCAGGTAGAGTTATGTTTCTTAAGCACTGCACTCCCCCTTGGTGAAATCTATACACCCATGAAGTTTCATGATCCTAGCTATTATACTTTAAGAGATATACTCTGGACAAGATTCAAGTCTGAAAAACAACAAAGGGCAATAACTCAAAAAATAGGCCAGGTAGAGTTATGGTTCTTGAGCACTGCACTCAGTAATGATGAGAAGAATACAACTGCCAAGTTTGAAGTCCATCGGACTTCAAGTGACAGAGTTATGCTACAGACAAAGAAGTGGACGCCGCCGGACGCCAAGGGTGATCCCATAATACATCCCAGTCCCGTCTTCGACAGGCGTATAAAGATACTTAGTTTCTTAGCCTGGGAATTAAACATGTGACCCGTCATGCAAAAAGGGACCATCTGGGAACTCTGTAAAATAAATATTTGAAAAGAGACTGTGTCCAGCATAGGTCAAGCACAGGTTGCAATTCAAAAATCCTTTTACAGGAAGGTAGATTGTTCATTCTATATTGACAAATAAAAAAAGTGCAAAATTTTTTACTCTAGTCAGTCTGCGCAATACGCAGTCAGACTGGGATTGCCACTTTAGGCACTGCCAGGATGGTCCCTTTTCGCGTGGCAGGTCACATATGATACCATACATTCTGATTTGAAGTAAGAAGCTTTACCGACTGATTTTGTTTGGATAGGGTTTTACGACCTTTAAACTATCTTTCATTTATATTGTGGAGGCATGAGCACGAACATGAACAATAAATTCCTGGTAATTCTAACAACAGTACTTACATTAGCGGTACATCTTTTTCTAGCCTACAGCAGGTATCCCTCTTGGGTCTAGGATTATCAACCAATTTATGGAAGACAAAATGTCAGAAAGGATGACCCGTGCGAAAAATAAACGCAGCTCTGCATAAAAGCTGGATAAAAGCCGGCTTTTATCCAGCTTTTCTGCGTAAATACAGAAAAACAGCAGAAGAGCTGCGTATTTTTGAAAAGTTTTCAGTAAAGCTGCGCATTTTTCAGAAAGCTGCGCTTAAGCTGCGTTTTATTATTTGAAGCTGTACAGAAGCTGCGTCTTTTATGAAAGAGCTGCGTCTTTAATGAAAGAGCTGCGTAAAAACTGAATCTTTTTCTTTAGAAGCTGCGTATTCTTCTTTCAGGTTTCAATTATAAATTACCCAGTTTGTGGAAGCTGTGCAGAAGCTGCGTATTTAATGAAAGTAAAATTTGACATGATGAAAAGTAAGTACGCAGCTTTTACGCAGCTATCAAAGGTGCGTATTTGATTTTAGTGAAACAAATAAATCATACTTTGATTGACATAGAAAAAAATGGCACTTTTTATTTTACCCTTTAAATTCCTTGTGAATATATAAAAAGTAGCTGTTTTGTGTAAATTACCATATTACAAAATAGATTAAAAATTAACCTAATATTTGAATGAATTAAAACTTTTATATCGCCTAAAGTTTAAATACTGAATATTTATTTAAACCCTTAAAATCCTGTTATTGTTTATAGTGTTGAAACAAATTGCCTTTTTTAAACTTCCAACCAGTGTAGGTTTTGTTTTTCCAACAATGGTTTAGAAGATATCAGGTAATGTAGGCTAAGATCAGACTGCATATCTGTGCATTTATCTAGTTTGTCAATCATATGTGAAAAGACTTATGCTCAAACATAGTGCATTATAGGTGTTAACCAATCATAATGCCCATTGTCATGCATTAGTTATCACCAAATATATCACCCCCAGGGTGCTAGAGTAAAGACAAAAAGCCTTTGATATACAACCTTCTTTTAGCTAAGTTATAGATGAAGCAAAACCAATAGACAATCTTCCCTTTATCTCACCCTTTCTCCTAGCCATTCATTGATTCTAACTACCAACTACAACCAAACCAAACTATCTTTCTACTAACCCACCATCTGTCTGTTTGTCTCTCTCAATCCATCCATCCCATCCCATCCCTCTATCCATCCCTCTCTCTCTCCCTCCCTCCCTCCCTCCATCCATCAATCCATCCATCCATCCATCCATCCATCCATCCATCCATCCATCCATCCATCCATCCATCCATCCATCCATCCATCCATCCATCAGTCCATCCATCAGTCCATCCATCAGTCCATCCATCAATCCATCCATCCATCAAACAAACAATCAATATTACAAAATGTTTCAATACCTATGTCTCATTTCAAAATAATACCTTTACTTTTCTTTGATTTTTTACTAGTTCCAAGAAAGTAAATTTAGTTTTGAAATGCAGATCAAAGGTACACTTTTCAAAAAATCTAAAATAAGAAAAAAGGTTATTTTTCCATATATTTTCCAAATGTGTTCTTCTTAGTATATAAAGATGCCTGAAATAAAATGATACATTTATCTCCCTTGGAGTACCTGATTTAAAAGATCATGTGACTTTATTAGCCAATCAGAAATTGTTATTTCCAAGCAAATTGGCACCATTTTGAAAAATGGCTCCATAAAGGAATCATGACATAAAAAATGTATTAGCACTTTACAGGTAATCTTTCTTATATTTCATTATCAAACAGTAAAAGAAACATGCCATTTTTATTATTGTTTGTCATTAGAGGTTCTATGAAAGTTAGAATTGGGATAGATTCACCTTCAATTCTTTTATGTAAGAGGCTGACTCAAAACACAATCCCATAAAATGGAGGACACATTTTGAAAGTGAATTTCACACATGAAAATTATAATCATCAATGCATTTCCTTTTTCAAAGGCAATCTTTAGTAACATTTAACTGTGTAGTACTTTCTTCAAATTTTCTTTCACAGAAATAATTGAAAAGATGTTAATAAATGATTTTTTGTAACCCTTGTTTGTAATTTTGAATGAAAGAAGAATAATATAATCAAAGAAAAAACATATCTGAATATTTGCTCCTTTATATTTCAGGCAGGTGCTAAATTCTTATAAGATGATTGTTGTTTACAGGAAATGAACAATGGAATGTTGATTCAATCTACCCCTAACCCACTGGTCAAAGGAAAGGCAATGTAATATTGCAGTATGGGTAATTAAAATATTGAATTATTAGAAGAGTAAAAGATTACCTTAATCATACTATTATTTAACTGAACATATTCCTAGACAAAAACCTGCTATTTTGGAAGCCAAAAGACAACTTAATTAGCTTGTATAAAAAAATATCAGAACCATCAAATTTAATGCTCTGTTGGAAAATATTGTGTGAAAAGAAGAGAACCCCTTGTATCTTTCTCCATTTACACCAATAAATCAACAAGGTTCATGCTCAGTAATGGGTTAGTAGGACTTCCTAATTAGTTAAATGTATACCTAATTAAATGCCATGGGAAATCAAGTATTTGTTAAAGTGTCAAGGTAATCTGTTGACAGGTTTGGTGTGAATAAGTGATATTGGAACACACAAGGCTTGTGATTGGCCCTTAAACCAGGGTTATGACCCTAAAAAGCTAGAAATATCCTTTTTTGACCCGAAAAAATTTCTCCCAAGTGGTCATTTTGATACACTGGAAAGAAAATTTTAAGGGTCAAAACTGGGTTTCAACAATGTATGATTCTAATTATTGAATTTTCCCTTCATTTGATTACAAGAAAAGGTTAATTCAAACTGAAACCTGAAAACTACTCCTCATAATTAAGCACTTTGCCTTTTCGGTTGTTTTGGCCAATTAAGAATGAATGACTCCTTTATTTCAAACACTAGCTCAAGCCATACAATATAATCTATATCAACAATATCATTTAATCACATTTTCTTGATTAAATGCAGTTAAACAAATTAATGTTTATCTCCCTTTTCCTTGATATTTTGTTAGGAAAAAAGATTTTTTTTTTAATTTAAAAGTACATTTGAATATTTGCTCTTTTAATTTCCGACAGGTGCTAAATACTTAGAAGATTGTTGTATACAGGAAGACTACAATGGAATGCTTAATCTACCCTTAACCCACTGGTCATAGGATGAGCAATGGACTGATGCAGTATGGGTAATATATTTAATTCTTAGGAGAGTAAAAGATTTAAATATATCAGTAACATTTTATTTAACTAAATCTATTCAAAGAGAAAAAAACATACATTGCTGAAGGGCACATGGCAACAAAACTAGTTTGTATATAGAAAGTTCAGAACCATTTCATTTACTATTGGAAAACATGTTGTGAAAAGAAGAATAAATATGTATCTTTCTCCATTTCAGTCAATATCTATAAATCCTTGAGAATAAAGGAATTATCAGTGTTGGGTTAGTAAGACCCCTCTCTCTCTCTTTATTTATTCATAGTTTAATTTATTCTCTTTTGAAATCAATTAAAGTTGCAAGGCAATCTTATGTAACGTTTGGTGTGAAATACAGTTATTAAAACACAGACACACACATTATAACAAGAATAAATTTATTTATTAGAAAAGTATATTCCAAATCGATTTAATTATCTAATTCCATTGACTTGATTCAAGGTAGATTAATAATTCAAAGATATTCTCCCTTTGCCATAAAAACTCAAGTGTACAAGTTTCAATCATTTTTGTTTCCGCTAACTATGAATTCAGAATCCAGATGAAGAAATAAGTCCTCTATCTTTCAATTTATCTGAAAGAAAAGGTCATTAATAAATATTGTTACCTAGCAATATTATTTTGATTGGCATGCATATATTATATCTTAGGCATATTACTTTAATGGGTCTGTGATATTTCATGGAGAACGAATTTGCAAAATTCAATTTTCGCCATTGTAATCTCTGTAAAATGCAACAAAATATCCAATTGACATTGTCAAAAATGAAATTTTGTCAGACATTGTCAACAAAAAGAACTTGAATAAACTATAAAGAACAAATGTTTTAGGCTTATCATTTCAAGTATGTCATATTAGGCTTTCCTTTTATGAAAATGTTGTATGACTAAATGTTATTCGAATAAATTTCATGCACTGGATCTTTGTTTAAATGGGTTTAAAGCCGCTTTCAACAATCTTGCAGTTATATCGCGGCGGCTGGAGACCTAACAATGTATTCCTGGAATTTCATTCACATGTACTACCATTACACCCTTTCCTAGCCTCCGACTGCTATTTCACATAGGTTTACGATTATCTACCCATTGGTGAAAGACAAACGTCGGAAAGGATATTTGCCGCCACCGGGAATCGAACCCACAACTTCCAGATTGGAAGTCTTATGCCTAACCAACAGGGTGGCGGCTGCACTGGATCTAATGATTGTTATAGACTCAAGTCACAAACTTAATTTTACCATGTACACTGAAGCTGTGTACACATATCCATGCAGAGAAGACTGACTGCAGGTACTATGTCTGTATCATCAGAAATGTCTTGAAAAAAAAAGAAAAAAAAAATGTTAAGTTTGTTCTCTCATTAACAACCAAAATAAGAAATTTTTGTGATTGCAGGTTGGAATTTCAGGATTTGTTTCAAAGTACAAGTATATTCAAGCCCACTAGGCCCCCAGTTTACCCAGTATTCTGTGTTGATCATAATCAGAATATTCAGGCCTGTGGAGTAAATTAGGCGCTCAAGTGCCCTAGTGCTTTAAGATTAGAACTAAATTGATCTATTTCTGTAGTTACAAGCAAGCTTTGACTATTAAGTAATTATTGAAAAGAACCAATTATCGTAATTATGTGTAGATATGTCAATCGGTCAAAATTACATTAAAAATTTTGACCAATATAATGAAATGTCACCTTACAAAATTTTTTATTTGAAAACATGATTACGTGGGCCCATCTGCAGATACAAAGGTCATCAATTGAGGTCAAAGTCAGCGACAGTAAATAAATAAACAAAAAATAAAGAGTTAAAATGAATCTTATTCCACTGTTTCTGGATTATGCTTAACAAGGGCATTTCTTGGGTATTGGTGCTTCTCTTACAAACCTTGTTTCTGTTTTAGGAAAGTTATTACTGTTACATTCAACATCTGGATGGAGGATAGTCAAAGAAAGATGATGACTGCCTTGGAAGATAAATGACCTGATGGAACTTATTTCCAACAATTGTTTCCCATAATGAGATTTGCTCTTGGAAGAAACTTTTTCAGTATCTCTGACTTTAAGGTGAAGGCAACACTCAAGGTGAATTTAACTGAAACTTTTTTAAAAATACATAAGGACTGTATGTAAGTTAAAGGTCATGGTCACAACTCTAGGTAACAAATTTTTAAGGTAAACATGTGTGGTGTCTCGACAGGAAATATTATTGAGTGCCTTCGGCTTAAGGCCATTTTGGCTGTTATCATGGTTTTGTGTCTGTGCATCAACAAAACTTACCATTAAAAATCTCCTCAGAAATAATTTAAAGAACTGGAATTGAAATTGCAACAAAATTGAGTTTATTTCCAATTACAATGCAAAGCTATAAGAAATCATACTGCTTTACATTTTCTTAGAACATAAAGGATGGCTTTCAACCAAGTTTCACAAATTGTGTTGGATTTCCTTAAAAATCTAACAGGATAATTGAAGAGTTACAGTGAAGGTTCCAATTGAAAATAGGGCTAATCCATTTTCAAATACAGGAAAAGGGGCCTTATGGAACTTTGCTCAGAATATTCTTGTTAACAAGAAAAAAATTCCACAAATATTTAAGAATTTCCTTGACATCTTCACAGGATGATTGTAAGATCGTAAGGAAGTTTCCTTTCAAACATGGGGCTGATCTATCGGAAAACATGAAAAAAGGGGCCTTGTGGGATTTTTCCTCAGAATATGCTCATTTATGGGATAAAATGCTCCAGTATTATCAAATTTTCTGTATTCTTTCAGAGGAGGCCACAAGAAATTTCCTTTTGAAAATGGGGCTGATCCGTTAGAAAACAGAGGGAAAGGGATCTAATGGATTTTTCTCGATTATGCTTGTTTACAACATATTGTTTATTTGAATTGGGTTTTATCTTTAAAATCTTTCAGTTATATGGCAGCAGCTGGAGCACATAACAATGGATTCCTGGTATTTCCCCACCAATACTTCCATAACGTTCTTTCCTAGCCTCCAGCTGCTAAACCACTAAGGTCTACGATAATCAGCCCACTGTTGGGAATAGAACCCTAGACCTTTTGAATGATAGTCCGACGTGCTACCATCACCATTGCCCTATGTTTACACAGTAAAGTCTTCAGATATTATCACAGCTGTCATAGCACAGTTGGTAGCACATCAGACTGTCAATCTAGAGGTCCTGGGTTTGATCCCCGATGGCGGCACTCATGCTTTCAGACTATTTATCTCTCACCAATGGGTTGATATTAATAGACCTATGTGATAGATAGCAGCTGAAGGCTAGGAAAGGATGTGATGGTAGTACTGGTGAAAAATGCCATTGTTATGTGCTCCAGCCACCGCAAAATAATGGAAAGATTTTCAAAAGCAGCGTAAAACCACATTCAATCAATCCATAAACTACAAATATAATAGGATTTCCATTAAACTTTCACAGGATGATAGATGAAAAACAAGGAAGGTTCCTTTAAAATGTGAGGCTGATCTGTTTGAAAACAAAGGAAAAGGGTTCTTATGGAATTTTGCTCAGAATATTCTTATTTGCGCGATAAAATCAACAAATATTATAGGATATCCTTAAGAATTTCGCAGGATGATTGTAGGGCCATAATGAAGGTTCCTTTAGTAAATGAGGCTTATCTGTTGGAAAAGACACAGAAAAGTGGGGCCTAATGGATATATGTTCAAATCATTCTTAGTTAATTTGATTTGAATTGGGGGTTTTGCGTCGCTATCAACAATCTCTCAGTTATATCGCGACAACTGGAGCACCTAATGATGGATTCCTGTTATTTCTCACACCAGTACTACCACCACATCCCTTTCCTAGCCTCCAGTTGCTATTCCACATAGGTTTACGATTATCTACCCATTTGTGGAAGACAAATGTCGGAAAGGATAAGTGCTGCGGCAGGGGATCGAACCCATGCAAATGTAGACCCCACGGATTAGAAGTCTGGCGCGCTACCAACTGCGCTATGGCCGCGGCTCATTCTAAGTTAAGCGATTTAGTCAACAAATATTTCCAAATTATCTCAAAACTTTAACAGGATGATATTAGCATTTGAAGGAAAGTTCAGGTTCTATGTGACTTATAATGAAAACAATATAAATAGAGCCCAAAGGATTGTTGTTTAAAACAAATTGAAGGAGAGAAAATTGGCTAAGTTGATTCATCATTTATTCATTCTTTTTAAACAATAAGTTCCTGAAATTTAAGATTAAATTGAGAGATAATTTGATAGCCAGATGAGCTTCTAAGGCCGTCATTGGCCTCTTGTTATATTTGGCAATCAGGTAAAATTGTTGAATAACTTGATGTATGCAAGTTTTATTTCAAACTATTCTCTTTCAATAATTTCGATTAGATTCAGGCCTTTGGGGGAAATCAGTAACATAAGCACCTCTAGTTGTGTTTTTTGCCTGTCCTTTTGCCACTTTCAGCATCATTGCAGTCATAATACAGAGACTGGTGTACCTTCATATGATTTCCTGCATTTTTCACACCAGCACAACTACATCATTTCAGTCTGACCTCCAGTGCTCATCCTATTTAGGTGAACTACTTATCAATCCCTGATTGTAAGGAAAGAAATGACTGTTGTCACATTGACTTTTATCAAATGAAAGATGGCTGTGATAGAGGACACACTCACACCACTAGATTTGACAGCCCAAAAGGTAAGGGACTGACTAGATTTTTGTTGTGGAAACAGGACAGGGATTCTTCATCATCATATTGAAATGTAATAAAAACTGTAAAATACTAAAAATATATGTTGTTTGAGCTGAGATGTTTTGTCAAGTCATTTTCATTACTTTTTTGTTGTCTATTTGGCTTAGGCATTAGAAGGGAGACATTTTTTAGCACTAAAAATTAAGAGCTGCGTATCTTAAAATTGAGCTGAGTAAAAATAGGCAGGGCTGCGCTTAAAAAACGCAGCTTTCTAATAAAAAACGCAAAGCTGCGTTAAAGCTGGTTAATAGCTGTGTAAAAGCCGGCTAAAAGCCGGCGGTATTGGCACCTGCGTAAAAGCTGCGTTTACGCAGAAAAAACACAGCTTTAACGCATCTTTCTCTGAAAAACGCAGAAAATACGCAGCTTTCTAAGGAATTGTCTAGAAAGATGTATTAGAAAAAACGCAGAGCTGCGTAAAAAAAACCCGCAGTTTCTTAATAAAAACGCAGCTAGCTGCGTAAAAGCTGTACAATTTCTGCGTTTTTCTAGATAATTCTAGTTTAATTCTTATAAAGCTGCGTTTATGCAGCTATGCGTAAAAGCCGGCTTTTACGCAGGTGCCAATACCACCGGCTTTTAGCCGGCTTAAAGCCGGCTTTTACGCAGCTAAATAGCCGGCTTTAAGCCGGCTATTTTTCGCAAGGGCAGTGCTGCTGTCAGGAATAAAACTCTACTGACTGATCACATGAGACTGTTGCTTGCAGGGGTGTGGAATTCCCATGCTCAACTTGTACAACTTGGCTTTTTTTAGCCTGTGACTGAGTAGATTTTCCTTGAAAACTTGTCCAAGAACAAGTTGGTCTTATATCAATAACTAAATTGCAGACTTTTGAAAGTGGTTTCATGTTGCAGTTTAAGGCATTTTCAGTAAAGGTATTATTTTAAAATAGAAAACATTGTAGTTAAGGAAAAAAAGCAGTTTCTCCTTTTATCACAATGTTTTCTATACTCATTTGTTTCCAGGTTGAACAAGGTATCAAATTGTCACAAGATATGCCCATCACACAGCTTGATGTAACATTGGGCTTAGAGTAGAATTGAAGTGATTTTGAATAAATATCTTTCGACAATTTTTGTGTAGACTGACAGAGAAATAATCGTAGGAGTATATCATTGTTCATGTTGTCCGACCGAGGGTTATGAACGTTTTACATATCTTACCTGGTAATCGTGAAGAAGCTATCAATTCGATACCCCTTGACTAGTGAAGATGATCATTATTATGATCAAAGCTAATGCACTATTAGAGATAAGCTCTGGACAAGATCCAATCATGAAAAAACCCAAAGGGCAATAACTCAAAAATTAAGCTAGGTAGGAGTTATGGTTCTTTTGTACTGCACTTCTCCTAGAGATCTATCTACCCATGAAGTCATGATCATAACTCAAATACTCTTAGAGATGTGCTCTGGACAAGATTCAAGTATGAAAAAAAACCAAAGGGCAATAACTAAAGAAATGACCGAGATAAAGTTATGGTTCTTTTGCACTGCACTTTCCCTTAAAATGATATATCTACCTATCAATTTTCATTATCATAGCTCCTATACTTTAAGAGATATGCCAAGGACAAGTTCCAAGTATGAAAAACAACAAAGGACAAAAACTAAAATTAACAACCCAGGTAAAGGTATTTTTTTTGCACTGCACTTCCCATAATGAGATCTATCTACCCATTAAGTTTCATTATTATAGCTCCTATAATCTAAGTGATATGCACTGGACAAGACCAAAGTATAAAAACAACAAAGGGCAATAACTCAAATAATAAGCCAGGTGGAGTTATGTTTTGTTTTTTTTTGCATTGCACTTTTCCTTGATGAGTTGTATCAGATTTGCAATAACTCAAAAATAGGCCAGATAGAGTAATGGTTCTTGTTCTTGCAATGAG
Organism: Fragum whitleyi; assembly: GCA_948146395.1. Classification (NCBI taxonomy): domain Eukaryota; kingdom Metazoa; phylum Mollusca; class Bivalvia; order Cardiida; family Cardiidae; genus Fragum; species Fragum whitleyi. Next base: position 8,204,152 of record OX411543.1, read on the forward strand.
AATATCACTTCAAAGTTTAAAGAAATCGGACATAAGGTTATAGAGTTAAGCTCTGGACAGAAAAGTGCACGCCCCAGGATGGCCGGACACCACGGGTGATCCCATAATACTATCCTTCTTTGACAGGGGTATAAAATGGTAATATTTTCAACCCATATGTGCAGTCTGATCTTAGTCTATACCACCTGATTTTCCTTCTTAAGCCAGAAAAGTTTCAGAAAATGTATTTAAAAATCAATTTCTGACTCACAAGTAGGAAATACAGAGCTTTCAGCACTTTGATTTATATATAATTTTGCCGGTTTTTTATTCAGCATGACAAGAGTTAAATTTCAAAGCTAGAGGCTCAGATTTGGATGTAGTAAAACTATTTAGGGAATATTACAAATCCAAGGATAATGTGCTCAACTGGCAACAATATGACAGTGTATATTCATTCTCAAAGCAAAGGTTGGGGCCCAAGGTTATAAACATTTTCTCAGGCTCAATTCTAAATTTTCTCAAACTTCAATTTGAGATTAAAGCTGTAACTCTGTTGTAATCCTCATATTTATGTATTAACATGAAAGGTAATATTAATAAGTTGCTTTAAATAACAACTTATTGATATTATCTTATAACTTCATACATTTATTTTAATTCAAAATTGGAGAAAAATATCAGTTGAGCTTGAGAAATGTTTTATAACCGCGGGCCCAGATGTCGGGTTCGCCCTTGTAATGTCTGCCCTATGGGTATGTGAAATTGATCAAAATGTCTTGCTTTTTCTTGCTTTGATTTCTATTATTTAATTTTTTATTGAAAGATGAAGGGAGTTTTCTTTTAATTCATTGAGGTATGAATCTAAAAACCTTATCACTGTATGCATATGTGAAGCAGATTTGTACATGATTTGTTTCCGTTTCAAACTTCCATATTAAAAAACCCCTCTCTTTATCTCTTATAATTACATTTACAGCTTACAGTGTAAGATATTTCCTTATAGAGACATATTTATTTCTTTAGGACTTTTGGGTGTGCAAAGTAACATACTCAAAATTGATTTCATTGATATAAAATCTCAAATGAAATAGCTAATCCAAGTGCATGAATCTTGATGGAAATAATTGAATTTAAATTATTAGCTACTCAAGTGTGAAAATGAATGAAAACTAGAACAGTCGCAGAGCATACTTATACCCCCCACAAGCACTTTGTCAGAATGCAAGTGCTATTACTGCAGGATGTGTTTGTAACAAATATTGAGGTCATATGCAGCATTTTCATGAAGTTTCATGATTCTAAGCCGCTTGGTTCTTGAGTTAAGAGTCCGGAACGAAAATTGGACAAAGGCTGACTGTGACCTTGACCTTCGACCTATGTGACCAAAAAACGACAGGGCACTTCCTTGGATAATATGCAACATTTGCATAAAGTTTCATGATTGTAGGTGACTTGGTTTTCGAGTTAAAGTCCGGAAAGGCTGACTATTTTAGAGTCCAGAAAAGAAAATTGAACAAAGGCTGACTGTGACCTTGACCTTTGACCTATGTGACCCAAAAACAAAAGGGCACTTCCTTGGGTCATAGGGAACATTTGTATAAAGTTACATGATTGGAGGTCACTTGCTTCTCTAGTTAGAGTCCGGAAACGAAAAGGTCTACGGACGGACGGATAGACAGATGGACAGACAGACAGACATGATGAAGCCAATATACCCCCCTCTACTTCGTAGGTGGGGGGTATAATGATATATTTGAAAAACAATTCATGTATGATGTCTCACACAAAAAGAGACTAATTTTTGAAAAAACATATTTGATTCAGCAGGGATAATTTCCCATCTTTTTTCTTTTTCAATGGGCTTTTACACCGTTTTCAACATTTTGTCCCTTATATTCCATTGGCTGGAGCACCTAACAATGGATTCCTGATATTTCTCACACCAGTACTACCATTACATTCGTTCCTAGCCTCCAGCTGATATCCCACATAGGTCTATGATTATCAACCCATAGGTGGGAGACAAAAAGTCTGAAAGAACAAGTGCCCCCGTCGGGCATCAAACTCAGGACCTCTAGATTAAGTTTGATGTGCTACCAACTGTGCTATGACAGCAGCATAATTTCCAAGTAAGGTAGTTTAATAATTCTAGATTCAGAAACTATACAGAAAACAAAAAAAGATCCCTGTCAGAGCAATTTTGGTTTGACCCTAAGGGTTGATACTTTTTGCACCTTGTGGATGGCCTTATTGTGCCTAACAGGTTTATCATTATTTTTCTTTATTTATTTATTTATTGTTTTTTTGGTGGTGGTGGGGGGTATATAATGTTAAAAGATACCCTTACAGAAATCCAGAATTTTCAGCAAAAAAACCCATAAACTTATCTGTTTGCAAGAAAAGTTTGCAGTGATTCCCATTGCCATGATCATGTCTACCAAAGTATATCAAATTATTACAGTATCTTGAAAATTGGTCCTATGTTGTAGAACATAGATTTGTAGATCTTTAAAAATATCCTTGTAGCCTTAATGTATTGGATCCCATATTTGCCATAGATAAATTAAAGAAAGTCTTTACAACTTCGAACTCATACCCAGGTTAGAAGGAATTGTTGATGGCATACTTGACACTGTACCATAGACAAAGGACAAGGTATCACAAAAGCTCACCATAAGCACATTGTGCATGGGTGAATTAAAGATCAACAAGAGCCATGTCGGACATGGCCATCCCCAGCCGTGAAAGCTTGATAGTAAACTGAAGCCTAATAGATTAGGATTCTATTGTACTTTAAGAAATTAACACTACAAAATCTAAGTCTTTAAAATAACAAAGGGTAATAACTCCAAAATAATACAAGCCAGAGTTATAGTTCTTGTGCACTGCACTTCTCTTCCATGAGATCTATCCACCAATAAAGTTTCAAGTTGATAGCTATTATACTTTAGGAGATATACTCCGGACAAAATCTAAGTCTTAAAAATAACAAAGGGAAAAAACTCCAAAATTATACAAGCAAGAGTTGTAGTTCTTGTGCACAGCACTTCTCCTCCATGAGATCTTTCCACCCATAAAGTTTCAAGTTGATAGATATTATACTTTAGGAGATATGCTCCGGACAAGTTTAGTGACGGAACCTCGGAATGACAGAATGACGGACGGAGACCATTACTATATCCCCTTGCCGAAAACGGCGGGGGATAAAAACAGTGTAAAATTGTTACATTGGTTTATATCTTTCATAATCCTAACACATAAATATCTTTCATAATCCTAACACATGAATAAACAACCCTTACAGAAATACAAAGTATTCTGCAAATTTGCCACAAACTAATCTGTTTGTGAAAACATTTAGCTTCTATTAAACATGTGCCTGCAGCAGAAAATCCATTTTCTGCAAACATCCTACAAACTCCTTGAATAAACAAGAGGACCATTGGCCCTTAAGCGCTCACCTGATACATGGATTTACAAAAGTCAAAGATAATAAGAGGTTAACATTTCAGACAAATATGTTGCCTCTAAAGTACTGTAAAAAGTTTTTTGAATCTCTATCACACTTGTGTAAGATTTCAAGACACACATTCTGACCAAGACACAGAATTTTTAATCAAAGAGCGCACACAAAGATTTCAATAAATTTGACCCCTTGACCTCATTTTTGACCCCACTTGACCCAATTTCGAACTTTACCAAGATTTGATGGAGACAAACATTCTGACTAAGTTTCAAGACATTTGGCCCAAAAGTGTGGCCTCTAGAGTGCACACTGTATTTTTCTAAGATTGACCCTTCATTTACACTGACTGTATTTTCACACGGTAGAAAAGTGGATGGTCTTCCATTCTGATGAATATATGTTTTCATGACACTCACAGAATTTGGTCTGTGCATCTTGTCTAAACACAGATCTCTGACGATTACCCAACCTAATGCGAGTCTTAGGGCAAATGCTGATCTGATTGGTCCCGTTATTTGATCAAATATGTGATGAACCTCCTGTATGTCGCGACCAAGAAGAATCATAATCTGGGCATTCTCGTTGATGATTGGTATTTCGTTTTTCAATGAACTTAAGTGTTTGTGCTCTTTTAACAATCCTTGGTTTGGGATCTCATGTCTATTGTTGGGAATATCATCACACTCAAGAACCTTTGGGACAACAAACGAAGCACTTCTGTCCTGAGAATCTATAATCAGGTCATAACCCTGTCGTCCCGATATCAATGATTTGCCAGAACAGGAAGTCATCTCATACTGAACGTTTTCATATTTTAGATCAAGGAGAGAGAATAGTTCAGGCTTCACTCATGTTTTGTTGCTTTGATCATCAATTAGAGCGTAGACTTATACACTTTTATTTGGATTATGAGCGGAGCGCACTGAGCAAAATACTGTTTTCGCGCAAGAACGACCAAACACATTGTCATTTCAACAAACCTGTGTGCCAAATTTGAGGTTCAGACTTCATTGGAGGTTCATTGTCAAAATTGAAGTCTAGTTGTAGCACCGGTTTTGGTCTTTCATGGTATGGTGTCGCGAAATATTTCGATTCAAATTTATCAGGCTCTGGTGCTTGAGGAAAACTACTTATCAAATTATTCTCAAAATTAAGTTCCTATTCTGACAGTTCCAATTCCTTCTGTTTGTTTAAAAGTTCAAGTATGCTTTCTATCTCAACTTTTTGCCTCCTTAATTTGGCCTTCATTATAGTCTCATTTTTTTCCAAAAGTGCCTTATTTTGTTTAAATTCCATCTCTCTCTCAGCATAAGTCAAAGTCAATTTTGATCTTCTTAACTTAGACACAGAGTCCTGAATACTATTTTGATCTGCATTAACCTGCATTTTCTCTGTGTCAGACATCATAGTTCTTCTATTTATATAAGCTTCTTCTTCCATTGTTCACAGTCTTTTACTGTAATGCCTCCAAATTAAGAACAACCTTTAATTTCTTGCATGAGGTTTAATACCATTATGAAGTGTGTGGTAAAAGCTGTAAATACACAAAGGAAATTCTTACTATTCTATTCTTTGAAGAGAAATATTCCAGGAAGTATATACCATGATCAATTACACATATCAAAGGTTGCAGTGTGCCTATGCTAATAAATGTGCAAACTGATCAGGGTCTACACTGTATTTTGAGACAAATTCTACATGGCTTGCAAGTACCTTTATGTTCTACTTTCACTTTTAAAAAAGCTGCATCTTATTGTCAAAACTAAAATTCTGAGTGTGAATTTATGCCATAAAAGGCATTAATTGATAAAATGATAATAATTACTATGACAGTCTGAAATATTGCTCTTACAATGCATTCAAGCAAAAGTGAAAGTAAACAGCATGACAAGGGAGACAACTTGTACAAATCATTGCTGCAAACAGGTCATGGAAGCGTATTTAAAGCCTTCGAAATGGTTAATAATCTTAAATGGTGAATTAAAAAGCCTTGTCTTTATTGCATACATACACTGGTGATGGAAGAAACCTGCAAATTTTGAGAAACCTCATCGAAACTGAACAATCTAACATGGCGTCGCCGGACTGATCACGTGAGAAAAACCTGGAAACAAAACAGGTTTCGTTCCAACAATCTTTCGCAGGCACTCAGAAAATTGGACACAAATGTGCTAACATGACAGTGACTTTACCCTTGTCATGCTGAATAAATTTTGGCTAAAAATTTTCATCAAAATCAAAGGGCAAAAAGCACTGAAAGTACCAACTGTAGGTCAATTTTTATTTTGAAAAACTAATCTATTGACAATTCTGGCTTGAAAGTGAGAAACAGGTGGTGTAGACTAACATCAGACGGCACATATGTGCAGGCTGATGTTGGTGTATAGCTCCTGCCAAAGCAGGAATATTCCGGGTTCAGCATGATAAGGGTTAACAAGTTCTGGTCCACCTGTTTGGGGGGTTGTCTCAAAATGGAAAAGAAATATTCAAAAGTCATCTTTGGAATAATACTTTTGAAGACTTGAGATATTTGTAGCATAGTATGGGCTAAAATTCATGGAAGAAGTATCTCCAGAGATTTCTCAAATGATTTTGTTCCAAAACTCAATCCTTGTGCAAGTATCATGCATATTCACAAAATTGGTATTATTCATATTGAAATGCGATCGTTCTGAGGAATCGAGTAAAAATCATTATTAAAATTATTTTAACTTTACAAAAAATTTTCAATACCACAAGTGATCATCAATGAATAGCATTTCTCAGATAAAAAAGTATTTTGAATCTTTCCCTGGCAGTGGTAATCCATACACCCCTGGTTCTTTGCTACGTTCCCAACGTAAACAACAGTTCATATCTATGATTACAATGTCGAAATGCATCATGAAAGGCAGATACTGCCTATCTCCGATGTCTTGGATGGTAAGAAATGGTAAGAAATTCTAAACTGGTTGAATTGGTTAAATTTTGTCACTTATTTTAAGGCAATTTATTTATATCACAATTAACTATGGCTTATTTTGAAGAACAATATGATACAAGAAAATTGAGTCAAGCAGAGCTTTCAAAGAAAAAGTGGACCTGAACTGGTTAATTGAGAGTATTTTTTCTGCAACCTCAGGCCCTTAAAATTCTATACCTATTTTTAGTACATGTCTACTACATATTGACTGTTGATGACTGATTTAGACTGTTATGTACATGTAGTTCATTTTTCAACGCCGTCTGCATGAAGAGAGTGTTGATGTTGTTGTTGTTGCTGTTGTTATTGTTATAGACTGGAAGTCTATTCTGAGTCTATCATCATTTTTTCCATTCATTTGCCAGCTTAGATTGGAACGTATAGTTTGTTGTCGTTTTTATTATCTTTAATAGATATATATCATATTTTATATAAAAAAACTGTAGCAAAAAAGGCAATTTATTGAATCTTAACAGTTTCAAGCACAATTTGCTCAAATGTTTTCAAGTGAATTATGCAGGCTATCAATCCTGGGTTTTTAAAGTTTATAGTGACTCAAGCACTTTTAACCTGAAACTTATCAAAAATGTCTTTATGGCACTTAATAAGTCTTGTAGGCCCCCTACATTATACATAGTCCAAAAAAAAAGGTCAAATGACAAGTTCTTTACCCAAGTTGAATGGAAGGGTTATATATGTGACCCGTCACGCAAAAGGGACCATCCAGGAATTCTGTAAAATGAATTATTGAAAAAGAGTTTTGATCCAGCGTATGTCAACCAGAAGTCGCATTTCTAAAATACCTTCACTGGAAGGTAGATTCAATATTCTAGATTCAGAAAATAAGCATGGTGCAAAAAGTTTTGACCCTAGTCAGTCTGCACAGTCTGCGAGGTCTGACTAGGGTCGACACTTTACACATTACTCAGATGTTCCCTTTTTGTGTGACAGGTCATATATATATTTATATATATGGTTGTACTATATAGAAAGATAGGCTCCACATTCATCACAATAAATACAAGTTCCCAAACCCCATGTAAATGACAAATAAATGAGCACTAAAAGATGCAAAAAAAAAGAGAAAAATGTTTAATTTTATCAAAATGACAAATTGGAATTTTAACCTTCATTTTGAAAAGTTTCAGAGGCATCTGCTTTAAACTGATAATAACCTCATTTAGCTTGTTTTCTATGCTTTATCCTTGACCTGTAATAAACTCAAGTGATCACAAGTGCAACTAACATGATATCCTTTTTAACAATTCAACTTCTTACCATAAAAATTCTAATAGAGCCCCATGCTCTTAAAAACCCCCATCCTTCTCTCTCATCTGAACCTCTCAACCTCTCATCTGAGGTTGAAATTGGTATTCAACCTTTTTTATGTGATTTTTCAAAATACTGAAGCCTAACTAACAAAGGCACATGCCCTCAAAATCAATGTCACTAAATTTTCAACAGAAGTTTTTGCGCCTTTCCCTCAATCAAATGTTACTATTTTGAGAAAATTGTGTTTATTTTTTGGCAATTTTTCACCAATGTAATAGTAAATTATACAGGGTAGACTCAAATAAAAGCCCATCCCTTTTTAATGGAAATACAATGATTCTTATAGAACCCTAAGGTTCTTATAAAGCTTTTACAGTATCCCCCATAGGTTAATGACTACCAATCCAATTTGTAAGAACAAATACATGTCAGAAAGAATGTGTGCGGCTGGAGCATCCATCAATGGATTCCTTGTATTTCTCTCACCCTTACTTCCATAACACCCTTTCCTTGCCTTCAGCTGCTATCCCACAAAGGCATATGATTATCAACCCATTTGCGGAAGACAAATATCAGCTGCTGATCCAAATTAGGCACACTTATTTCCATTTTTTTATTGGTGGAAGACAAATTCATTTAATCAAATGTGACATAATGTCTTATGAAAAATGGAGATCAAAATTATGATTAACATGAAACTTTCCAATGAAAAATATTTTATGTTCGGACGGAAAATTTAAATTTGTATGACTGCTTTTTGATGTCATGGTGGTTTCTGATTTTTTTAAGAAAAAAAAATCCTGGAAATCTAATGTCTGTCCATTGAGGATTTTTAAGCCACCATGTCTTGTATTATAAAACTAGCAACTTCCTTTTTATAAGGCTGTCAAATATTGTTATGTGATCCATGATGTCCCAGCATCCCAGTGCCTGTTGTCTGTTAATCTGTCCAGAGTTTATCTCTGTCTACCTATATCCAATTGACTTGTAACTAAGCGGTTATTTTCCTCTATTTTCCATGATTACGGAGTAATGTGCACAAGAATTGTAACTCTACATATTTTTCAATTTCTGAGCTATTTTCCTTTGTTGATTTTCATACAAGGAAATCCAACAGTTTAAAGGATGTATTTTGTGATTATTTACCACCTTTTTCCATATGATATCCAATATGAGAAGACTTAAAAAAGGGCAGAGGTGTACTTATTGAATAAGTTGTAGTCACAATACTTTCATATAACAGGGTTGACATATGAATCGAAGCTGTAGGGAATATAGTTATCTTTTATTCGAGTATGCAAACTTTTGGTTCCTGAGCTTGATTGTCTCTTCAGAAGAGATTATATATAGACATGTTGAATTGATGTCTCGCTCACCATCACATAAATGACTACCTGCCACATAATAAAAGGTGCCTCTGAAATGTTGTTGCCTTCTCCATGTTATACTGGTCCTCAAATGCATGAAAATTAAGGTAACAGGTCCATTTACCCTCTTTACACTGTCTTTTGCCCTGGGTTTATTAAATGGATTGACCAAAAGTAGAGGCGATTCCGGGTCTTGATAATCACCCCGGGACTCAACGGGCCACCCGGCAACGTTTCATAACTAAAAAATTAGCTATAAAATCATTAGGCAATAAGAAATTGATTATATAAATGTTCACTTGGTAAAATAAAAATGAGAATTCAAACCATTCCGGGACTCATGTAAAATTACCTTTTGTGCGTGTTTAATAAACCTTGGGATAAGCCGTTTTATCAGTGTAATGACATATCTCATTATTTGATGCGTTTCGGGATGCCTCATTAAGTCCTGGGGTGTCCTGGTGCGTCCCGGGATGAATATTAAGACCGGTCGATTTGCTCTTTTTGTTTCTGCCCCACCCATTGAATTTATCAGACCACATGTTCTACACATTTTGTCGAAGTATTGTGACCAAAAAGAACATCATCTTTAATTCTTAGTAGTTTTTGCTTGTTTACCTTGTATCTGATTTATTAATTTTGCCATTTCTTTCTGCTAGCAAATGTCAAAATTTAAAAGAAATTGAATATTTCATTATTTTTTCACTTCATTCAATCTGTGTATGTTGGATTAATTATTATTTGATTAAATATATTAAATACATATGTTTTATTATTATTATTCTTATTATTTATCAACTAAAGAAAACAGAGTACATTCTTATGACATGAACCCCCCCCCCCCCCCAAAAAAAAAAATCAGCTTTGAATTAATAAAGAATACCGATAATAATTTATTTTTTCTATCTATCAAATGATTTATCCTAAAACTGGCCTCATTTTTACTTGAACCTAAAAAATGTGTGGAGAAATTCTTAACAGAGAAACAAGAATCTTGTTGATATCCTTTCTATTATCAAAATAATTAACATAAGAATTAACAAAACACCGCTAAGCAATTTATATTTTACTGAAAAGAGGGGTCGAACGGGATTTTCGGCGAACGACCCGGGGCGAACAGGAATTAGGGCGAAATGGATGTGGGGCGGACGAACCGAGATTCATAATTAACAAAAATAGATAGTACATACTCTGCGATGTCATTTACGAAAGATCATGGAATAATAGATCTGTATCATTTATTTTTTTTTTTTTCGTTTTTGTTGCCGAACTTGATTTCACAGAACACAGGGAAAAGTGTTCATCTTATCGTTATCAAAGTGGGTAATTTAAACTTTTTTTTGTTAATCGAATAAACATTTCTCCTTGTTAATTTATGTTCGTATGATAAAAGCAGTTTTGATTATGTATTTCAATTGTAAACGAAGGTTATGAATATATTTGCTCAATCTTAAGATTTAGCAACCATTCTTAAGAACGGGCAAACAACGGTTGCTCAATCATGAGAATGGCCATTTTCCCAAGAACGGGCACAACATATACACCAGTCAAAAGACGAGATGTATTATGTGATCACCTGTGGTGGGCGGGAGGCTTCGTTAGTGGCTTGAGGTCACCGTCTCTTGAACGCATTCCAACTTATCAGTAATTTCAATACTTTGATTTATTTTTAAGTTGGAATGCGGAGCAATTCCAACTTAGATTTAACAAAACCGCAAAATGAACACAAGATAAATTCATTTCGGGTTTTTTTAGAACACATATCACGTGAACAGGATGTGAATACCTTTCGACCTATTTTGTACGTCTCAACTTGACAGACATACAGTTTATTTCATCGAAAAGTAATAATGCTGTACAATTACACAACTATCACTTCGTGAATATTATTGACACGCTAATTTATGTTTTAAACGATATTTATTGAAAGTTGCGAACGAATATATTAGTATCACATGTTAACATTTTATATTTGGAAATCATGTGATAAGTCAAGTCCAATAAGGTCAGCAATTGGCAATTAGCACTAGCCAATCACGCGATCTGCTTATTTAGTAATGTCGCGCGCGATCTGTTTTCTCAGTTTTGTGGCAATAGCACAGACCAATCACGTGATCTGCTTATTTGGTAAGGTCGCGACCTGTTTTTCGTAGAATTATGTTAAAGCTTCTTTTGAAGGTATAGTTTCTCCTTCTGAACGACCTTATTACACATTTAACTTTTGACAAGGTGTTATATTGTAAATTTCTGTCTAAGCTACGAAATAAATACCTTTTCTTAAAGTGATTATACACTTTTAAAGTTAATAAATATTTTTGCAACGTATTGTCGTTTGTTTTCCGTCATATTGCAGTTATCAATACTCATCAAATAAAACCCTTGCCCCCACATCTTTGATTGAATTATGAATATCTTTGCCCAATTGAATTCTAACACAAAGACAATTTGTCATTTGAAACAAACCAACTAGTTCAACTTGCTTTCTTCACATTCTTACACATCAACACGTTTTAGAGCACCATCATACAGTTAGTTACATCGTGAAATTGACATTCATCTCAATGAAAAAAAATCTTAATCGCTCACTCAGCGCTCCATTCATTCATTCCAAACACTCACTCAAACCATTCAAAAAAAATATAAGATCAACATGTAGATTCAAAATGAATTAAGCAAAAACCAAATCGCGATTTCACTGACATAAATGAAATTTAAAGCGTCTGAGTGGTTCTTGGCGAAATAGAAATTAAACTTTTATACATATTTTATATAGGGCATATATCGCTAATTTTGTTCATCCTGAAAAATATAATCGACATTTGATTTCCTACCTTAAATTTCACTCAAAACTCGCTCCGCTTACTCATTCAACATCATGCTTAAATCATTCCAAAATCGTTCACCTTATCAATTTCAAGATGTTATTAACTTTACCCCCAACTCAGAAGAAGAGGAGCATAATTATATTGATTTCATCATGTCTGTCTCTCAGTCCATTGACATTTTGCTTTCCGCTAGATAAACATAGAAGCAATTGACCTACAATAACGAAACTTTACACAAATATTGCCTATGACCCAAAGAAATGCGCTATTGTTTCGGGGTCATACATAGCACGGGCATCAGTAAATTTTAACAGATAACAGTTTCCATTCTAACTGAACAACCAATTGACCCAAATCAAAAAACTTGACACAAATGTTGTCAAAGACCCGAGAAAGTACCCAATATTGGAGTCAAAAAGGTCGAAATCACAATTGAACTTCGTCCAAAAATTTTCTTGAGATTCCAACTCACGAAGTAAAAGACTTCCCTGCGAAAATAGCTTTACACCATGGAAAAATCACTTGTTGAGGTCCACTTTGCGACACTTCTTATTTAAATGTACTTGATAACTCAAATGGAGCAGAAGTTTATTGAAAAATAATATAAAAACTGTTTTGAGTGTATAAGGTCGCTTGTGCGTCCATTAGTCGGCTGTATGGTCCGTATCATTTTCTTCCTTTTTAGCTCACCTTACCACAACGTGCTCAAGGGGAGCTTTAGAATCACCCTGACTCCGTCGTCCGTTGTGTGTAGTCACCTTTCTTAAAACTTCTTCTTCTCCTAAACCGCTGGGCAAATTGCAATGAAACTTTGCCAAAATGTTCCCTGGGTGACCCTTTTCAAAATTGTCGCTATATTCTAATTGGCCAATAAATATGGGTATGGCAGGGCGGGGCTTATTTTGAGCCCAAAATCTTTGAACGACATCTCCTCCTGAACCAGTTGGCAGATTTCCATGAAACTTTACAAGAATTTTCCTTTGATGACCTTCTTCAAATATTGTTGGCAAAATTTTCATTAGCCCATTGATATGGGCGTGGCAGGGTAGGGCTAATTTTGAGTCTCCTCTGTAATGAATGGGTTGGCAGGGTCTGATTGCTTATAATTTGAATAATGTCTCCTCTTCAACAATTAGGCAAGTTTGAATGAATCTTTGCCAGAAAGTTTCTTGGATAAGATCCAGTGGACAAATCGAATTCAGGTGAGCGGTTTAGGGCCCTTCTGGTCCTCTTGGTATAATTTTTCTTTCATCAGATTCAGGCTTTCATAGCGATTCAGAGGTTTAAGCGTCGCTCGTTGTTGAAACACATTGATTTATAAACGCCCGTCCAAAGACGAGACGTATAATCTGATCACCTATGGTGGGCGGGAGGCGTCAGCTTCGCTAGTAGCTTGAGGTCACCGTCTCTCGAACGCATTCCAACTTATCAGTACTTTCAGTACTTTGATATTAAGCGGACGAAACCATTTGTCCCAAAAAGGTAGGGGTCAACAAAGAGTATATGTATACTACATTTAAGAGGATATGATCCAATACTTACCTATTTAGGAACGCCAAACGCAATTCTGAAAGTGCAACAAACAAATATTCAAATCCCAGTAATAAAGCATAAAAATGTTTTTTTTATCTTAGTTGCTGATTAAAGATTTCTGCACTATTATGGTTAAAGCAAGTTAATAGCTGCCTTGGGGATCGATCCCTGGAGTTGAAAGATGGCCTCTTTTCACAAGATATGACCTATCTCGCAAAAAATGACCATTAAATTTTGGAAGCTGCGTAAATTGGTTACCTCTAAAGTTTAGCAAAATCTTAGCAAAGGCTAATCTGAGATCGAATTTGACTAGGGTCGATACTTTCTGACACTTGATTTTATTCAGGGTTGTAGTAAACGACGATATTTTCTTAAAATTTACAGTTTTCATTGCGGTGCTTTAAACATTTTTATCGCTATTTGTAATGTCTTTTATTAGAATAAACAACTAAACGAGCTAAAATAAAAAAAAAAGAAAATACATGTAAAAGGAAATGCAAATCATTATTCTAGATAACTCACTGTCGTTAAAAAATGTAATATTATCACGGCGAAGCGAAAATTTCTATTGAAATGTTTTCCCAATTTTCACATAACAAAATCTTATCCAATAACGAACGTTGCGCCTTTATCATTCCGTTTACGATTTTGCTTTACATTGAATGTCATTGACAAAAAAATGAACATTGTTTTCGAAGAAATTTTCGCTGAATCGAGTGCAGTAAAGCATTTGTGGATAATCCTAGTAATATGGGATTCAAAACCTGGTTAATCCTGTTGGAAATCTAGACATGATGAATTCATTTACAATGCAAATCCGTAAATACGAATCGCCCCCACTATGTACTGACAAGACTTCAATGTGCTGATATTGTCCTGGCGGACAGGGCCCAAATAATGGGTTATGTAAGGTTAATGTAATTCAGGGTTGTGTGATGTTGTTGCTACTGTTTTCCTTGTTCTTTGAATTCACTCACTTTAATTGATAGCATTCGGAACATCACTCGGCCATTTCCGTAAACTACAACATACCTCGGATGTATGTAAGGCGGATGGGTATGTAACAAAATTGTGCATTTTGTTAGGCGGAAACAGTGTAAGAAAAAATAGCGAACCGGCACTATCTTTAGATTGATATTTTTACAGTAAATATCGGCTGAAAAATCTTAAATTTTTGAGAATGACGAAGCATTCTCAAAATTTAAGATTTTTCAGTCGTTATTGAAGAATCTTACGTTATTTATACAAGGATACGATGATTTCACGCCAGTGACTTCAAACGAGGAGTGTTGGCGACGTCGACTGTTTTCACTTCAAGTTTCGAGGGCTAACGCCATTTTAACTGTGGTCATCGTGTTTTTCCAAGGTTTTCCCGTATTTTTAAAAAATAGCCCGTCTATGTACATCCGAGGTTGATCGTGAGATTGGCCGAGTGGTGTTCCGAATGTAATTGATAGTTGACGTATTCGACTTGAAATTATATGTGCGTTACTTAACCCTTGTAATTTCTCTTTACGAGAGTTTTCATAACCCAATTACGATATGTGCTCAATTTTGCAAGGCACGAAAACCCCTTTGATTTAATCATTAACATACGTTAAAAAATAAATATAGGCCTTAACTCGCATTCGCTTATTTTTCCCGTGGCTTTTATATAAATGCAATGTAACAACTGCACAGAAAGGCGACTTCCATTTCTACTTTGTGAGAGACAAAAACATGATAAAAAGTAATAGCCCTACTTGGTGAAAACGTAGAATACCATTTATCATTGAACCAACCCTGCCCATGAACAGTTCTCAGGAAATGCCTCGAACCGAATCCATCATACAATTTCAATCATAAAATAATGTATCTCAGATAGAGCCCGTAAAATCATATAACTATAAAGTAATAATAAGTTTCCCAGGTACCATAGTTAATTTGGTATATGACAGGGTTACTACTGGGGTGACTCAATGTTGTTAATCAAGTAAAAGTATAATCCACGATTTTCTCCCTGGCAGGGCGGAGCCTAAATAACGGGTCGATACACTTTAGGTTAAGGTAAATCAGTATTATAGGTAAACCATGCTATCTGAATGTTTATAAGCAGACTTTCGACGAGTTTAATATAGAGAATTTGGGACCAACAATTTTCTTGCTGTAACTGTCTTTTCGCTATACTGAAGGATCACAGAAACACAAAACTACTGGATTTTATAAAATTGCGTGCAATCCTTTGAACTTCATCTGTAAACGTCATGTGTTATGGTGTAAAGGTAACATGCTTTCAAAAACCGACTTCATCACGAAGAAACTAAAATTTGAACGACAAAAAGCTTGGAATATCAATTGGGAGAAAAAAATGGTTTTACTCGATGAGTTTCTTTACTGTATCAGTAAACAGGTGATTACATTTGCAATTAAGTACCGTTATCTCACGCTTGTTAAATTTCAGTTCAGTCCACCCCTACTCATGGCTATACCACATTTTCCCGCGTTTTCGAATACCCTGGTTGGACTATAATTCATTACGTTTTACTTCTAAAGATAGTCAACATAATTAACTTGAGACCGTAAAGTGTAGGTTGGTAACAAAAGCCTCGTAACTTCAGCTTATCCAAGCTGAAGTTACGAGGCTTTGGTAACCCAACGATGAAATGTATTCACTTTCACTAAGCACGTGAATCATTTTGATTTAAGGATACTTTTGGAGGGGAAATAATTAACTTTCGTTTAAAAGTAAGTGACATGAATAGTTCCCCTTTTTGGCCTGGTTTAGCAGGACATAGGAAATAACCCTGTACCCTGGAAATCGCCTAGGAAACAGATAATCGTGTAAAAAACCGAACAACATGTGTACTACGTAGCTTTTTTGTACACATGCGCACATAAAAAATAGGTCTAGTTAGAATTTCGTGCTTCATAGATATATTACTGATGCATGAAGTGGGTATAGGACGTCCCAGGAAATTCCCAAAAATATGTTCATAAAGATAGAATGGCAAAGTGGTAAGTTTATAAGAAACATATCCGGAACACAACTGCTTTCATCCACACCGACAAATAATTGTAAGTTGATTAATAACAAGGAAACACGTGTACATCATTTGGTTGCGGACTCGTTGTAAGGTACGATGTCAACATCAGAATCCCGTCTACCACTCGATCTGACATCTGAAATGATTAAGCTACATTCAAGAACATCGTGAAAATAAATGACATGCTGAATGATATTTGAATGATTTTGGAAAGAAACTAAATGAGCGATGGGAACTAGTTTTGAATGAAATTAAAGGGATGTAATCCAATATAGCTAATTTTGTTCAAGATGAACAAACTAAGCGGTATTTAATACCTCCCTTTTAAATAGACGTAAAACTTCTATTTCTTTAATAACCAATCAGGCGAATATAATTAAGTTATATCAGTGAAATCGCAATAATTTTCTAGCCTTATACATTTTGATTATACGTTTCATTTCATTTAATAAGCAAATCAGCACAAAATAGTGCTTTTTGCCCTTAACATTCAATATGAAGATGGCACAAACATAAAATACATGCACATACATATACAGACAGAAATGGTACAAACATGTTAAGAAACAACAATGACGGAGAAAAGATCTAATAAAAAAATCTCAACATCAACTTGCCTTCGCTTTATCTCGCGAACATCAAAACTACAGCTCGGTTAAAGCTGCTGTTTCGAGGTTCTAGAACCAATTCGACGACAAATACAACCTTCATTATACTTGACGCATTAATTGCTCTATTTTATCCTCACGTAAATCGAAAGCACCCCTTAGATATTTTGAAGTATTTATAATTGTCTTTTTAGACTTGGACGATAAAATGTTCTCAAAAATATGAATATTTGGCCATGGTAAATTTCCAAAATGCTTTTTACGAATATCGTGGTAGAACGGATCGCTCAGCAGGAAGTGGTATTCAGTTTCGATTTGGTTACATGGGCATAATTTACATGATCTATTTTCGCGATCAATCCCGTGGTATCTACCAGATTCAATTCCGAGTTTATGGGAAGATAATCTAAACCTGCACAGTATCTTTTTTAATGAATCATTTTTAAGAACATTTAAGTAGTTTTCAATACAAAATTGTTTTTTAAAGCGTTTGTAATACGAAAGTTTGGGTGAAGTATTTATAGTGCAATGCCACTTTTGTATATACTGGTCTCTCAGACATGTAGATGATTCTTTATATTTGGTGAACTTTAAGCGTTTTTAAATGGTTTGGGTGAGAGTTTGGAATGAATGGAACGCTGGGTGAGCGATTTAGAACGGTTTTGATCGGAATAAGATTCAATTTCATGATGCTCTTAACTGTTATTGATCGGTTAACCAGTAAAAACCTGCTGAAATCACAACAAAATTGACAACAGATGTAAAGTACAATTTGAAAAAGTGTACTTAACACTCATTCACAAAACAAGAAGAAAACCGTGATTTTATAAAAAATAAAACATGTAGCTTTGTATCACTGGTGAAACCAATTTCCAACAATAATGCATTTTTTGCACTGAAGGTAATTAAGTGTTAAGGCGTTGGGCGAAAGGGAGAAATTTCCTGAAATAAGCAATTTAATCGGTTCCCAATGTGTGTTCTCCAAAAAGCAAAAAAAAAAAAAAAAACAAACATAGAATTTCCTCATGTACAATTATTTTTATGTGCGATTTCTTTCAATGCTTTAAACATTTAAATCGATTCTTAAATAAAAAGTTTGTTATTCCTCATAAATTGCCAAATATTTGCATAGTTTTACGAGTATTAAAAGTGTTCTTTGTATATTTCTTCGAGCCAATGTGCGATTATTCTTAAGATACATATTCTCAATTAAACAAAAATGCCAATTTAATAGTTATTGAAAGCATAGTTGGATAACTAAAACAAATTCAATACTAAATATTTCAGAGCCTAAACAAAATGCGGACTTGTCAGACCTACAGGCAGAGGGATATTTCGGTTTTCAAAATTCTATACCTAACTTGTCCTTACTTGAATCCAGTATTGTTAGTACCAATTGGAAACGTCTCATCGAGACGATTCAAATGAATACCAACAACATAAAGTTTCAATGCGTAATAAAGATTTTGAACTAGCTGTACACCCTCTTTTCTGGACCCCAGGGCTGACAAGTGTTTTTTTCCAGCTTAAGCCAAAGCTTACTTGCATTACAATTCCACATTTAATCTTAAGCGCTTATATCCCTAAATTTCTTCCCTCTCTAATTGCATAGTTGAGGAAATTTCCGTTACAAAGAAGGTGATTATTACAGTGGTAACAAATGCAGATTGTTTATTTTTGCTTTGACCATTATGGCAGACCCATACCTCTGACTGTTATAGTTTGTTCTTCGACTATTCCATCTACCTCAGCCTTACATGTATACCCAACATTAAAAACGTGTCCAATCGATTGTTTTATAAGTAACGATAGAGTCATCATGTAGGCAGAGTATCCCTCCATTTCTTGAAGGTCCTCGGGCTATATAAATACAATGTGTCGCATGAAATGTCAACCAATTTATCAGCACTAACGAGTTCTTATACTTTTGCATTATAAAAATCTGTGTGCTATCTCCCTTGTTTGTACTTTGGATTAGATCAGAGATAATCCAAAATCCTTAGCAGTCCTTTTGGAAATTTTCTTTGGATTTTATCCAAGGTTTCTAGGGGGAAGTTGCGAATTTTATTTTGTAAATACAAAATACTTATAAATGCAATTCGTTTCTACGATAAAGTTTTCAACAGCAAAGTAGAAAATAAATATCTCTTTTACATCAAATGTTTCTTACAAATTGCGTCATATTTGTTTTATAGCTTATCTTTAAATCTTATAGTGCATATGAAATAAGGATAAAACCCAAGGAAATTACTGATTTGGACCTCTCCTCCTTTTGGAGTATTTCAAGGGAGATAACCGACCAATATTCCTCATTGATTTTGGGTTCAAAGTATTTGTAAATTGTAGAATTTGAATATTTTAAAAGTGTTCCCAAAGGTTGAGTCATTACAAATTCAGTTTTTTTTATGGTAAATAGTAAAAGACTATTGCGTCACAGAGCAAGAGATTCATATACATTGTAACTAAATAAATCAATTATTAACAAACCATTATATAATACTTTTTGGACAGGCGTTTTTTTATATATATCTCTGTACTGTTTCTTTGTAAAAAAAATACTCGTTTTCAATAAATTTTCAAGCTAATTCTCTAACTAATTAAAATTCACCTAGTCCTTATAGCCGTTGTATTTTGTTATTATTTCATTCATTATTGCATTTAAGGTAGTGGACACCCAATAGATTTTCAAGGTTTGGGAAGTAATGAAGTTTAAAAGTGTTAACCGAGGTTTCCTAATGATTCTCATTAGGAAACCTCGGTTAACATCGTGAAAGATCATGTTGTCCAAAATGTTGCGGAACTATTACGGGTCCGCTACCTTTATTTTTAAGAATGAAATATGTAGTCGCACTCCCCCAAAAGAGGAAATAAGATATCTATCCATTCTGGCTTACATTCTTACAATTCTATTTGTAAATATTTCGCTTTTGTTTGCATATAAAAGCAAACGCAAAACAAGTAAGAGTTTTTTTTTAAAAATTTTCATCGGAAGAATTAAAAAGGCTTGATATTAGCTCATATATTACCTAAGTAGAGCTTAACCTACGTTCAAAGTACCTTTAATTATTTTTATATATGAGTACAACAACATCCCAACAAGCTACCAATTGCTCTCACCTTTTCCCTTATCTTTAGACCTATGTGAGATAGCAGCTGGAGGCTAGGAAATGATGTTATGGTAGTACTGGTAAGAGAAATTTCTGGAATCTATTGTTAGGTACTCCAGCCGCCGAGATATAACGGAAACATCGTAAAAGGCGGAGTAAAACCCTATTCAAACAAACAATTATTCGTACTGTAATTATCAATATAACAGCTAAATGTCTTAATTGACAAATACTTCCCACCCAAAGAATCGCGCATTAAATGGAGTTTATCGTTTTAGATAATTCATTAGACTTTGCATTAAAATGATTATTTGACAAAAGAAGTATGCC
The DNA here is from genome assembly GCA_948146395.1 of Fragum whitleyi. Lineage (NCBI taxonomy): Eukaryota > Metazoa > Mollusca > Bivalvia > Cardiida > Cardiidae > Fragum > Fragum whitleyi. The sequence continues at coordinate 8,224,627 of OX411543.1, forward strand.
ATTCAATGAACAATTTTTCACGAAACTCTTTAAACTTGAAGAAATCTGAAAAGGAATTGGCTATGATACAATACTGTGAAATATAATTTGTATAAATTGTTTAATTTTTATAGGGAGAACATCTACAAGTTAATTGAATAAAGCGTTGTGTATCAAAAACAAAAAAATACCACTAAAAAGCTCGATGGCCGATTGGCTAAAAAAAACCCTAAATTTAACAGGCTAACATTAAGGTAGTGGACCCATGATAGTTCCGCAATGTTTTGAAGTAATGAACTTTTACAGTGTTAACCGAGGTTTCCTAATGAGTTTCATTGGGAAACCTCAGTCAACATTGTGAAAGTTTATGAGTTCGGAAATGTTGCGGAACTATTACGGATCTACTACCTTAATATTGTTTAATTTCATCAAACTGTGCTTAACGCGCAGTGTACCCGGGATGATTTGTTGTCCTGTTCTAAGGAGGTCGCCAAGCGTTCATATTTTGTGAGTTACTTACATGATGTAAAAAGGTGGATTCAATTTTATTGCCGGTGTCTGCGTCATACCAGTTTGTGATCGGCCTTTTACCGGCCTGGACTAGACAATGAAGCTTTACATCCCGATTTGTTGTTATCAAAACTTCACGCTCAAACACTTCAATCTGTGGTCCGACTGGAAAACAAGAACTTTTGAATTCTTACGAAATAAACATTTTTTTACTATTATTTTAAAAGTACTACTATATTTTTCCAACGAATGTGCTTATTCGCGTGCTGCTTATATGACTTGGCAACTTGTGTACATCTTAGCAGAACTTTTATAGAAATTCACCGAGTTTTCAATTCATATAATTATCTTTTCAAAGTCATGCCTACCATGCCAGACACATATGTCGTAATAAATTTGTAGTAAAATGCGTATTGACCTTATTGTACTTACAATTAACGTTAACGTTGATAGACCATCTAGCCATATACGCAATACCGTCGATAACGTTCGACCCTATGCATACGTATTCATCTGCTGCATATCGACTAACATTTGGGATTATAAGTATAGATCCTTGTACTTTTAACTCTGTGAAGGAATCAATAATGTTATTATGAAATGAGCATGTGCGAAATATTTCTAACAATCTCAGAAGTGTGCAAGGCTATGATCTGGCCAGTCTGTGCATCCGTACAGTCTGACCAAACTCTTTATGCTAGATCAGCCAATACTCGTTGTGCATTATGTGATCGTCTATGCTGTTTAAAGTTTTTGCTTCTGTTATATATAAACTATAAATAAACCTAATGGTATTTACCGTGTCTATTTTGAGAATTAGTCTGGGAATTTTCCTATCTCTTGATTCTAATAGGTAAATGTATGTAGAAGATTTTAGATCTTTCTAGAAAGGCCTTTTAGAAAGTGATTCAGACTCTAGAGTATTCTTATGTTCTATGCTACTCCAGATTGTTCTATAGTATCATATAAAGGGGTTCCTACAGCATTCTTGATTCACTTGATTTAGACTTATGGTTTCATTTAGTAGTACTGTGTTAAACTAAAAGGGGATTTCTCGTTATCTTAAAAGTGTGTTTAAAAGCGTGTTTAATTTTAAATTCGGATATTATTGGACTTATTATTTGTGGACCAGGAACTTAATTAAATTGGATCTAAAATTAAAAACTTTAGGATTAAACATTCAAGGTATTGTAATTTGTCTTTGTATTAATTTCATATTGTCAATAATTCTGTTATTATTGTCAATAAATATTGTTAATTGTAAAGTTTGTTGCTGGCTTCTTTGTTCTTGTTACATTAGCACGTAACATATTGGGGACTCGAGATACGAACATCACACAAACAAACAAAACAAAACAAATCAAACAAATTCTTTATTTAAATCTAGTGTTCAAAATTATTTAAGAAATTAATTTCATATTTCAATTTTGATAAATCTAGAGTGTACTTTCACTTTTTTTATCGAAATCTTACATTCTTTTTTGAATACAGCAACAAGCTACCATGTCTTTTGACTTAGAAAAATTTACACACGAACCATCCGGGGAGTTATTGAATTTGGGTAAAAAGCCTGATTTGCTCAATCTTGCCAAGCATTATGAATTAAAAGAAGTCAAGTCCTCATTGCGAAAGCATGAATTAAGAATATTTTGGTTCAATATTTTGTTGATGAGGACATTTTTGATGAAAAGACTCTGTCTCTCATTGTTGATGTTCCATCAGTTACAAGCTCAAGAGAGCTTGAACTGTTAAAACTTCAACAAAGGGAGAAGGAATTGGAAATAGAAAGAGAGAGAGAAAATTACAGAAAAAACAATTAGAAATTGAAGAGAAGGAAAGAGAAAGGCAATTTCAAAGGGAAAAGGAAGAAATTGAAAGAGAAAGAGCACAAAGAGAAATTGAAGAAAAAGACAGAGAAAGGCAATTTCAAAGAGAAGAAAGAGAACGAGAAGAAGAGAGAGCAGAAAGAGAGCGAGAAAAAGAACGAGAATTTCAATTACGATTAAAAGAATTAGAAATACAAGATAGAGCAAATCAGTCTAGATATATGTATAATGACCATTTTGATGTAACAAAACATTTTAGGCTTGTTCCTCAATTTCAAGAAAATGAAGTTGATACATATTTCGAACATATTGAAAAAGTTGCAAATAACTTGAAATGGCCAAAGGAGCAATGGACCTTACTTCTCCAAAGTGTCTTAGTAGGAAAAGCTCGCAATATTTATTCGCAACTTAGAACAGAACAAAGCAATGTTTATGATACTGTAAAAGAACTCATTCTCAAAGGTTATGAGCTGGTACCAGAAGCAAACAGACAACAATTTAGAAGTTGTAGAAAAGATTCTGGCCAGACTCACGTTGAATTTGCAAGAAACGAAGAAAAATTATTTGACAGGTGGTGCTATTCCAAGAAAATAGACCAAAATTATGATAATCTTAGACAACTTATATTAATTGAACAATTCAAAAATTGCATTCAATCTGACATTAAGTCACATTTAGATGAAAAAAATGTTGAAACTATACATGAAGCAGCTCGTTTAGCTGATGATTACTACCTTACACACAAAAATTCTTTCTTTAATAAAACAAAACCTGCGTCATCACATCCCCAAAATAAAACTATGTCTGGTGATTCATCTAGCATGTCTAGTCAATCGAATTCACCTAAACCAAAGTCTACTGGTGAAACCAATGCTCAAAATCCCTTATGTCGAGTACATTGTACTTTTTGTAAAAAACCAGGTCACCTTATTTCAGAATGTTTTAGATTAAAAAGGAAGAAGGAACTGAGTGCAGCCAAACCTACAGGGCTCACCAGCCTTCAGCCTAAATCACAGCCTTCTTTTGAGTTGAATTCAATTGTTAAGGCAGAACCAAATTCTGATTCCTGTATGGAGATTTTTGAACCGTTCATGTTGGATGGTTTTGAATCACTTTCAGGTGATATGTGCCCACCTACCCCTATTAAAATTTTAAGAGACACAGGAGCTTCTCAATCTCTTATTTTAGCAGATGTTCTGCCTTTTTCTGAGAAGACTTCGTCTGGTACTAGTGTCCTTATTCAGGGTGTAGAGTGTGGTGTTATTAATGTCCCTCTTCATAAGGTTAATTTGTCCTCAGATTTGGTTACTGGTTCTGTGGTTGTTGGTGTTAAACATTCTTTACTATTTAAAGGTGTACATTTATTGCTAGGCAATGACTTAGCTGGAGATAAGGTGGTTGTAAATTCTCTTGTAACTGACACACCTAATGTAGGTCAATCAGATGATCCTATTTTGCAGGAAATACCTGATTTGTACCCGTCATGTGCAGTAACTCGGGGTATGGCTAAAAAAGCTTCCTTGAAAAATTCAAATGATATTGACTTAACTGATACTTTTGTTGGTCAATATTTCAATGACGAGATTAAAAAGTCTTTTAATCTTAGTCTATCTGATACTCAGACAGACTCGTCAAAATTTAGTCAGTCATCTCCAAGGTCAAATGACCAAGGTCATGAAACGCATTCAAAGTCAAAGTTAATCCAGGAACAGCAAAATGATCCTGAGATTTCAAAGTTAATTGATAGGGCATTACCCGAAAAAGAAATGTCTCAAAATCCTGTTTGTTACTATAAAAAGAATGGTATTCTGATGAGAAAATGGCGACCATTTGATGTCCCAGCTGATGATGATTGGGCTGTTCATCACCAAATTGTTGTTCCAAAGTCATATCGCCATGAAATACTTAGTATAGCTCATGAAAGTCCAATGTCTGGTCATTTAGGTGTAAACAAGACTTATCACAAGATTATGACTCACTTCTTTTGGCCTGGACTTAAATCGGACGTTTCCAAATATTGTAAAAGTTGCCACACTTGTCAAATGGTAGGGAAACCTAACCAAGTTATTCCAAAAGCAAGGTTACAACCCATTCCAGCTTTTGATGAACCTTTCAGTCGAATAATAATAGACTGCGTTGGTCCTTTACCAAAAACTAAGTCAGGTTCTAAATATTTGTTGACAATTGTGTGTGCTTCTACTCGCTTCCCTGAAGCAATTCCTTTAAGAAACATTAAGGCAAGGTCAATCATTAAGGCTCTTGTCAAATTCTTTACTTTTGTTGGCCTTCCAAAATCAGTTCAGTCTGATCAAGTATCAAACTTCATGTCTGGCATATTCCAACAGGTTATGCATGAATTAGGTATCAAGCAATATCGGTCATCTGCTTATCACCCTGAAAGTCAAGGTGCTTTAGAAAGATTTCATCAGACCCTAAACATATGATAAGGTCATATTATTGATACTGAGAAAAATTGGGATGAAGGTATTCATTTGCTATTATTTGCAGTCAGAGAATCTGTTCAAGAATCTCTTGGCTTTAGCCCCTTTGAGTTAGTTTTTGGTCATTCTGTTCGTGGGCCATTAACACTCTTAAAAGAGAAATTTCTTGCTGATGATGAAACACCCTTGAACTTGTTACAGTATGTTTCTGACTTCAGAAATAAACTGTCTAGGGCATGTGAGGTTGCTACGTCAAATCTTTAATCATCTCAGAGCAAAATGAAGGCAAGATATGACAAGCATAGTGTTGATAGGAAATTTGAACCAGGTGATAAAGTCCTTGCTTTTTTGCCAATACCTGGCCGACCCTTACAGGCAAGATATTATGGCCCGTATACTATTGATAAGAAAACAAGTGATTTGAATTATATTATCAATACTCCTGGAAGGCATAAAAATAAACAAATGTGTCATGTGAACATGTTAAAAAAAGTATTTTGACAGAGATAGCTCTATTTCAAAACCAGTTACACTTGTAAACACTGTCCCACAAGAATCAAATGTGATTGAATCAGAAGTTAATTCAGACTTTAGTGAAAAATCTGTTCCTGGTCCACCGAAACTTGAGAACTCTAAAATACTAAAGAATCTTGACGACAAACTTTCACATTTGGAGCCATCTCAACGAGAAGAGCTGAAACAGTTGATTAATGAATATAAACACTTGTTTCCTGACATCCCCACAAGAACTGATAAAATATATCATAATGTCATTGTGGAAGATTCTCAACCAATTAAACAACATCCTTATAGAATGAATCCAATGAAACAAAAAGCCCTTCAAGATGAAGTGAATTACTTATTGGAGAATGATTTTATTGAACCCAGCCAAAGTAATTACAGTTCACCATGTATATTAGTTCCAAAGCCAAATGGAACATACAGAATGTGTACTGACTATCGAAAAGTGAACTCAGTGACAAAAACTGACTCTTTTCCAATACTAAGAATTGATGACTGTATTGACAAAGTCGGTAATTCTAAATATGTCTCCAAATTTGACCTTCTCAAAGGATTCTGGCAAGTTCCGCTCACTGATAGGGCTAAAGAAGTATCAGCATTTGCTACTCCAACTGGTCTGTACCAGTACAAAGTTATGCCGTTTGGGATGAAAAATTCTCCTGCGACGTTTCAGCGACTTGTAAATATGGTTATAGCTGGCTTAGATGGCTGTGACGCATACATCGACGACGTCATCATCTATACAGACACATGGAGTGACCATATTCAAAGAATCAAACAATTCTTCGACCGCCTCAGTGATGCAAAATTGACTGTTAATCTGGGAAAAACAGAATTTTGTCATGCTACTGTTACTTTTTTAGGACATCTTGTGGGACAGGGTCAAGTTAAACCTTTAGAATCTAAGGTCAATGCTATCTCTGAGTTTCCTGTGCCTGCTACTAAAAAGCAACTGATGCGATTTCTTGGTATGGCTGGCTACTATAGAAAGTTTTGTAAGAATTTTTCTATAATAGCTGAACCTTTAACAAATTTATTAAAGAAAAATGTTTAGTTCAAATGGAATGATAACTGTCAAGTTGCCTTTGATCGCTTAAAAGCCATACTAAAGAGCACACCAGTTCTTTTAGCACCTGATTTTCATAAATGTTTCAAATTAGCTGTTGATGCAAGTGATGTTGGTATTGGTGCTGTTCTTTTGCAAGAAGACGATGATGGTGTAGATCATCCAGTTTGTTATTATTCTAAAAAATTAAACAAACATCAGAAAAACTACTCCACCATTGAAAAGGAATGTCTTGCTCTGATTTTGGCAATCCAACATTTAGAAGTTTATTTAAAATCTGCAACTTCTCCTATAGTTGTATTCAGTGACCAAAATCCCTTAAGTTTTCTTCACAAACTTAAGAGTAAGAACCAAAGATTATTAAGGTGGAGTTTGTCACTTCAAGAATTTGATCTTGATGAAAGACACATTAAAGGAAAATAAAACATTATACCAGATGCTCTATCCAATTTTGAATTGTCTTATCTTTAATAAAACATTGAATTTAACAGTTACATTTCATTATATTTTTTGTATGTTTGCATATATAACTCTTTTTCAATTCTTTTGATGAAAATTGTTTGTATATTCATGCTAGATATGCTGAAATGTTTCAACGAATCATGATATTATCAATTATGTGATGTATATTATCATTGTATATGCTAATGATAATGAAAAAAGAAAGATTTATTTCATAAACCTTTCTTTTTTCTTTCAAGGGGGAAAGTGTTATATATAAACTATAAATAAACCTAATGGTATTTACCGTGTCTATTTTGAGAATTAGTCTGGGAATTTTCCTATCTCTTGATTCTAATAGGTAAATGTATGTAGAAGATTTTAGATCTTTCTAGAAAGGCCTTTTAGAAAGTGATTCAGACTCTAGAGTATTCTTATGTTCTATGCTATTCCAGATTGTTCTATAGTATCATATAAAGGGGTTCCTACAGCATTCTTGGTTCACTTGATTTAGACTTATGGTTTCATTTAGTAGTACTGTGTTAAACTAAAAGGGGATTTCTCGTTATCTTAAAAGTGTGTTTAAAAGCGTGTTTAATTTTAAATTCGGATATTATTGGACTTATTATTTGTGGACCAGGAACTTAATTAAATTGGATCTAAAATTAAAAACTTTAGGATTAAACATTCAAGGTATTGTAATTTGTCTTTGTATTAATTTCATATTGTCAATAATTCTGTTATTATTGTCAATAAATATTGTTAATTGTAAAGTTTGTTGCTGGCTTCTTTGTTCTTGTTGCATTAGCACGTAACACTTCGCTCACATCTGAAATTGTTGGAAATTTCACGCACAAGCTAAAATATGTCTAAATATAGAACTTACTATAGTGATAGTATGTGGTACTATCGCGTTGTGTATTTAAATAAGATGGTTTGTTTAAATAACTTTTTATTAACACCAATTCACCAACTTCAATTCTACAATAAAAGTTCTAACTCTAAATTAACGTCAGCTTCCATGACGACTGTGATCAAACTTTCATACTCTATCTCCTAAACTCCTAACTCCTCGCGCTTGGTGGTGTCATCTCTTTATATACGAGAGCCTCGCTAAGGTCATCTGACCAAGGTTACCAAGTAACAGACTTCAATTCAAAATATCATGTTAACCCTACCGACCCACGTGCTGGTGATAAACTAGATCAAGTATCCAGGTTATCAAAAACATAAAATTATATTGTCGGATAATTGGGGTGTTTCCTAAGAATCCAGGCAAACAGGTGATATCGCATTAGTATGTTAACTCGGAAAGCATTGGCGGCATGACATTATGTCACAAGTACTCTTCATATTAAAGGTTCGCAATTTGATTGATAAAATTGCTCTTAAGTTCAGCGCTACTAAATTTACGAATCATTTAATTTTTTAAAAAGTTTTTTATATACATATTCATATTTCCTTTTCTCACTCAGTGTTTTACGGCAACTCCGGTCGCCGTCAAAGCTCTGATGGTAGCGCATCGGACTGTCAATCTAGAGATCCCGAGTTCGATCCCCGACGGCAGCACTCATCCTTTCCGACTATTTACCAATTGGTTGATAATTGTAGACCTATGTGAGATAGCATCTGCAGGCTAGGAAATGATGTGATGGTAGTACTGGTGAGAGAAATACAAGGAATCCATTGTGAGGTGACCCAGCCGCCACGATATAACTGAAAGGTTGTTGAAAGCGGTGTGAAACGTCATTAAAAAAATACTGGATCTCCGTTTATGTTGCATGTACGTATTTTGTATACATATATTAAATGTTCAAGTTCAATGAATGAACATATTTCCTGTTCTTTAATTTCCAATAATGCCAGGTTGATTACTCCATCAACCTCTTTCTTTCACCTAATATCAATAAAACACGATGTGTGCCATGTAACATAGGGATAATGATTGAAGACAGGTTCAAAAATAACTCGCATGTAGATATGAAATACTTCTTCTCCTTTTTTTAAACAAGAAGAAGTCTTTAGCTATACTCCTTGTCCCAAAACGTAAGAAAACTTGATAATTTGTTTTGCTGTAGAAAAAAAGAAAATGCCAGGTTTTACTTTCAAGTTCCGGATTTTTTATTTGTCTCTTTCTGCCCCATGTGATGTTTGGTTCTGGTCGGCCATTCATGATACACGTAAGATTCGCTGTTTCTCCTTCATTAAATGTCAGACGTGGTGAACTTTGGGTTTTGTCAACTGAGGGTTCTTCTGTTTATTGAAAACGAAAATTAATCACGAATCTGATCGTATCTTTGGTACAAAAACATCATTGACATTTAACAATCTGAATATTCATATGACAAAAAGGAAATAATCCATATCCGAAAATATATTCTTGAAATATTCATAAATATACCTACTTTGAATACTGAGCTATTTTGAACTAGTGGAATGTATATTTCCAACTACGCTTGTTGAACAATTAAAAAAAGAACCATTTTGAGTATACATCATTGTTTGTATCTGATTTACACATACTGATGGTCTTATTCGTACGGTTCAGTTCTAAGACACATTTTTATCCTAGATATAAAAAGGTTAAACCATATTTTCTTCATAATAATCTGTTCATTAACAGTAAAAAAATGTGACCTGTATTCGTTGCGGTTCAAACCTAAATTGTCTTAAATATTTACATAAAAAATTGGTAAATATCTGCCATTGTCAAACTGTAAAATTAGTCCTTTTCTTGTAGTAAGGAAGTACATTAAGTAAAAAAACGAAATTTACCCATTATGACGTGGACAGTTTGCAAATATGTGGATATGATAATACCATATGTTTGAACGGGACATATGAAGCTGATTCTCGAGAACAACAAACATGTAACAAGCATGTAACGACCAAAATACTCTTACTTTGAACTTCCACTTTGAACATACATTTCTTCAGTGGTTTGTGGTCCAAATAAACTTGGTAAATCCCGTCCGACCTGCTGGGATATACATTTTTTACTGTCAATATTGTCGCCGATGTTGTGATAATAAGGTCATACTTCCGCCCCGTCACAGAATTGTGGGTAATGAACTGATTTTCGTTTGTTTTCCATGTAATTCTCTAACGAAATAAAACAACAACGTTTTATATGTATACAGTACTTGGTGACGAAACTTGGGAGAAGTCAAGTTGAATTCGGACCCCTATCATAAAAAAATACTTTCACAAGCAATAATCTTGTGACCTATTAAGTAAGCAAACGCATGAAAAGGGAAATTTTTGTATATAAATGAAACAACATTGAACTATTGCTTAAACATTAAAAGATGACCTTGGGCTCAGAATCAAATGAAAAATCTAAGCACAAGCAATAAACATCCTATATATAAAAACTATATACATAATAATTCTAAAAAAATAATTTTACAGAAATTTGACCTCGAAAAAATATTGACCTAGACTAATAACCCTGATGTTGTTATCTACAGAAAGTATTCATCACAAGTATAAATCATGTAAGATATTAACTAAGCAATCTAATGCGGAATTTCAAAGCCTTTTAATTACAATTCGAATTTTTTAACCAATGTAATAAGTTTTCCGTGGAAGTAAAATGGCTATAAAAATGACCTAAGCTAAGAAAGATGATCTTGACTTCGGCATTCAGGGTTTTATAACAAGCGATATTGTTTTTTTACACCAATGCCCCCGCCACCGCCAAACAGAAGTTTGCTACATAAAGAATAATCAACAGGTTATGTCTAATATGAAAAATATATCACGAGATTGCGTTATTAGGCGTTAAAAAACGAGTTTGAAGGCCTTGCTTTTACAGCCTATAAACGTATTTGAGTTTAAATCGGCTTGGTACAGAGATGGATGGCGGCAAATATCCTTTCCGACGTTTGTCTCTCACCAATGGGTAGATAATCATAAACCTATGTGAGATAGCAGTCGGAGGCTAGGAAAGGGTGTAATGGTAGTACAGGTGAAAGAAATACCAGGAATCCATTGTTAGGTGCTCCGGGCGCCGCGATATAACTGCAAAATTGTTGAACGCGGCGTAAAACCCATTCAAACAAATCAAAGAGAGATGGACATATTGGAAGAATTATGTGGTCTGTGATCACTCAACCCCCTGAGATGAGCATTTAAAATCAACTTGGGCTAGGGCTGGACTGAGTGTTTGTCTCTTACACTGCAATGTCACCGGATTTCAAGTAATCGGAAAACGCATCAGTGTTCCCTCGTTCATATTATTGTTCATGATTGTCTTTTTTTTTCAGTTTATGTTTTCCTAGTTTATGTTGATTAAGATTTATTCATGTTGATTTAGATTTTATTTGTTAATATATGATTCAGAAATGCTTCAGTGGCGGATCCAGAGGGAGGGGTGTCAAGCAAGAAGCCCTTCTGTAGCCTTATATTTTCATTTTCGCTTGGATATTTAATCAACTTTTCCTTATTATTAAAAATACACCTTCCAATTTGAACCTCTTGGCAGATACAAAAATGTTATCGTCACTAGTGAAGATATCGAAATTTATTACTCTGGGGGATCCCAAGATTTCACTGCCAGGAATGTAATGAAATACGGTGATCTACAGCAAGCGTTATTTCATTTCTCTTATCTGTGAAAAACTAAATGTACTCTAAAATCTCAGCATGTTTGACATTGAAAAAATTGACCTTGATCTTGAGTGATGACCTTGAACTTAATGCCAAGAGAAAGATCTTATCTCAAGCAATCATGATGTGATATATATATTATTTATCCCTTGTCAATCAAACTTTATGGTCAATGTTAAAGTTTTCAGAAGACTAACGGACAAACATAAGAACAGATCAACAGACAGATTCAAATATATGCCGCCGATCTGGGAAATCTTAATCACATATTATTCACAAGTTGATCAGTGTTACAGTTTTAACTTTACAAAAATTCCACATTTATTGCAAAAGAAAGGTGTTGTTAAAAATGATTACCAGGTAAAGTATAAAAATTTTTTAACTCTATAATATCCAACGTAAGAAAGACTTTGTGCGGGCGCAAATAGACGCAAACTAAAGGGCAAAAAGCCAACAGACAGTATCAAAACAATATACCGATTTTATATCAGGTATAGTCGAACAAGGCTTATATATGTTCTTCTAATTTTGTCTTCTTTGTTTAATGAAACACAAGGAAATTAATCCTTTAAATCTTAATAAGGGATCGAGATCATACTGCTTATGAAATATCAAACCTCTAGGTGCTTTTGTTTTTTAGAGATCATTCAAATATTTTTATTTGTTTTCAGACTTTCAGTTACTAGGGCTCATCGAGTATTTGGTTGTATCAACAATTTTGGGAGTGTTGACCACAGAACATCCCTACCTTGTGCCAGTATGTTCGTCCCATGCAGTTTTTATTTGGAGGAGAAGATATAGAGGATAATTGTTTGTTTCAATGCAAGTTCGATAAATGTTTCATTAAGTGAACAAGAAAAGCAAGAAAGCGGAGACACGAGTAAAGATTTTGCTTTTTTCTGTTCCCGAAATGAAATATATCGATCAATCTTCTCAAAAACAAACGATTATTCTATTTCTTTAATGCAAAAATTAGACAAATGTGAAAACTTTAGGACACATTATCTTAATTAGCGTCATTTTGCACGTGATTGCTTTGCAACGTTCATGATGACGTCACTTATTTGGCTTCGCTCAGATAACTTCAGATGTGGGGAAACGAAGGAAGAGGGTTATAAAGTTGTTTTTTGATAATTTTTCTGGTTTAGCCGTGAGTCTATCAAATGATAATCTACTGTTTTTTCTGGATAATCCACCGAAGGTATCAAAGATTTTTTTTTATAAACGAAAGACGGGTATGCAAACGAGCGGACAGACAGACACGCAATTATCACAAGTAAGGTAATTTTTTCAGTTAATGATCAATTGGGCCTTTTAAAAGCTGCGTGACCGATGATTATACTTCTATACTTACATAACGGTCAGACGACCCAATCTTATCAGAGAAGACACATGGTAACTCGGCATTCTTTGTGTACATTGGCTTTTTAAGAATGTAGGCTGAAAGAAATATCATGATTTTCAAAAGTGTCCCTTTTTGATCCATAACACAAATAGTCAGACACTTAATGTAATGCAATACATGTCCGCTACAATTAAGTGCGCCCAAAAATACTGAAGTTCAGCATTTTAATTTCAGTATACTCTCACAAATTTATCCAACGCATACTAGTCCTTAAGCTCTACCTTTTACTGGAACACATACTGCGTCGATTTGTAAAAGTACATATGACTTATTTATTTCGGATATTTCATCTGAGCCGAAAGGTGTTCATTTCATTAAGTAGTATTTCTTTTTTATTTGGCCATAAATGGGAGAGGAAACACATGCAACTTTGATTCGAAAAAACGCTCAATGTCAAAAGGTAAAATCAGATCAATACAATAAAATCGTGCTTTATATTCATTCTCTGAAAAACTTATGCTGTGTTCCCACTGCCGATCCGATCTATTCGATTAAGTTCGATCAAGGTGATTGAGTGCTCACCGAGCGTGGTCGGCATGAGTGATCGAGGTAGGTCGGTAGTTGTGCATGAGCCATGTTCGATCGAGAGGAAATCGTGACCGAGTCGGTCAGATCAGCAGTGGGAACCTAGAATTAGCTATAAATGCACAAGTTCAGGCGAGTGATCAAGATCAATTTTGTATATATCTGTATCCATATAGACAAAATAGATTGACATTTGTTCACTCACTGAATTTTGTCCAAATGCAATTGCACGATTAGTTTTGGTCTTAACTATACTTTGTATGACACCTGGTTTGCTTTCTTTCTTACCAGAAAGTACAACTACCATTTTTACGATACTTTTATTGCCGATTGCGATAACTGTTAAAAGTTGTGTTAAAATCCTTTTAAATAAACAAGTTAATACAGAGTCGAAGCTTTAACTTTACAAGTTGTAGTTAATACATATACTTTATACTTGCATATTCGAAAATATATTTGTGAGTGTATCAAACAAATTTTTTGACCACTCCTAATGCTCGTTTTAGGTAAACAAAACTAAAAATGAAATGACATTTCAGGATTGAACTTTCTACATTATTGAGGGTTCGGTACAAAACATAGTATGTGTCTATACAATGTATACAATGTATTCTGCAACCTCTCAGTAAATGAATATTTGGAACTCACGTTGCTTGACTCTGATGTCATACAGTGCATATTCAGTTTCTCCAACTCTACACATATAGAGGCCACCAACCGACTCGTTGACAATATTTACTGTTAGACTCCATTGATCTTCACCGTGTTTAACCGTCACCGCACCGACGAGGCTTGTCTCATTCTCTGATAATCTTATCTCTCTGTTTTCTGATTCCTTATACCAAACTACCTAAAAGGGTACAAAAGGGGAACGTGATTCGTACTGTATCACATATTTTAAAAGCAATGTAAATGATATAGAAAAATAAATTATCAGTACTGCGTTTTTGGTACATCCTATTTTTCTATTCCACTCGAAGAACCACTAATGTAATCCGAGAGAATGCGACTTAGGCATACGATGCCTGTTCACATATTCTTAGATTCTATATTCTTTGCAGACATGTCGTTTACGACTGAACTGACCATTTAGGCCGGTAATGTCACGGCTCTAACGTCATTTAGACACATAATATCTACAAAATATATTAGTCCTGATTTGTAAATTTGTTAATTTTGATGGCAAAAAGCAATCACTTCTGAAATAAATTGAGGTTAGCGGCGGCCTGATTCAAAGAAACAACAACATGCTTTGTTAAGAGCACTGCCATTTAAATTAAGTAAGAATCTTTCATTTGGAATAAAAGTTTTGGACATGAAGGTATCCATCACAACTGTTGCTAAGTGAAATCAATCAACTATGATAAGTACAATGGCAAGAGAGGATTGAACAATAGATTGACAAATCCCTGTCGAAATTATGTTATAGGGGGTGACATAGGCGTCTGCGAACCTGTGTCTGGGTGAACGATTTGGGGGAGAATTTTGCAGTTTGACGTTTGATTCGCTAGAACATATCTACACGTATATATGCATTATACAGAATAATGATTAGACTTGCTCTAGAGCATTTTACTTAAAAAAAATAACTGTTAAAATGCGAACGAAATCTTCGCTTGATTAAAGCCGGAGGTTATAAGGGCCTTTTTGGATTCCAATTCCTTGTCTTAATTTATACATCATTCGAATCATTTCTTTGTTTAGATGGATCTGTCTTGAAAATAAAGCTGATACTTTTTCCAATTAAAAATGGGGGTATGTTTAGTTTTTTATAGAATAACATCTATTACCTAATATCGACAAGCAAATTAAGCCAGTCTCTCGAGTAATTGAATTTTGAAAAACGATGGACTTACGGTCATCTTGTGGCACAGCAGAAAGATATAAAATTAATGCTAATCTAGGAATGACTCTAAGTTGAAAAGTATGTCTGCAAAGTGATGTTTTATTGAAGCTCTCCATAAACTCCCTCCTACAGATGGGCGGGTCATTAAACAAAAAAAAAACACCATGAATGATGTGAACAATAACAGTAACAATAACACTTACAGTGTCAGACCCGTGATCTTTGATGATACATGTCAGCTGCTCTTCTTCACCTATCTGTGTGTTAACAACCATTGTTGCTGGTCTGTTGTCATTGTTATCCCTCTCCGCTACCAGCCAAATGAGAAAACAGCCACTTAGAAATCTTTCCTATATCCATGATTATATACACATATGTATAAATGAAAAAGACCGTCTAATAAGATAATTGAATTGTAATTTTGTTCAGAGGTGATTCAAGTTGCTAACTAATAACTAGGGTAATGAATTTGGATTTCGAGGTTTCGAGGAAAAAATGTCGGGATCAGAGTACCCACGTTTTCTTGGTCTTTTGGAGAGGAATGGCCTTCTGGTGGCATTCTCTATATTGTTGACATGGTGACGCGTGAAGGATGGCCCGTGCTTAAGAATTAGTTTAAAATTAGCTGATTTCTCCGTACTCAGCCCGGACGGCAACTTTTTCGGGAAGTAAAAGCAACGCTCAAGGATTATTGAAATATTTTAATATATAACATAAATATTCTTGATTTGGTAGTTGGTGAATAAAACGAAGTACTGTCGGATATCAGAATTATTGCAATTTAGATATTCTTGCAGATCTTGTTCTGTGCTGCCAACCAAAAGTGATAATATATTGTTCAAAATTATTTGAGGTCCCGAATTATTGTTTGAGAGGTTTATGGACCAGGTTTTTAGGGTTCTAGGGTCAGGATGAAGAATTAAGGTAGATAGTTTTCTGAATATTAAGCAGTTTGAGGCTGTTTTAGACCGAGTTTTGAGGGTTTTGAACTTCATGAGAGATTCCAGAACCAAGTTATGAGAGTTCGTATAACTTCTCTTCTTTGATTTTTGTAGAGTCAATAAACTTTTGATTTAATTGCAGATACTTTTTTTGTGATTCATTGTCAAATCATTGTTCGAAACATTAGTAGTAGTTTGTATTTCGTCTGGACAAGATATGACTATGTTTTATTAAATATTTAACACCCAAACCGCTCGGGATAAACGTTACATTAGTAAATGATGTTCATTGCTGAATTATCAGAATCAAAGCTTCCATCTATTCTTTCAAATATCATTAAATTCTAAATCTTGAGGTTGTGTTTATGTTTCTCAAACTTTAAGCCGTCGACCCTTTCATCTTTTAAACATATTTTCCTTTATTCTTAAAAAAATATTCGGAACCCTGGTACGAGAACTATGAACCTGGTGATATTAAAAAACTATTTCCGAATCCATACAGTGGGAACCTCATTGATGGCTTCGTAAATAAACTCTCTCTTTTTAATTAAGGAAGTTAGCGACAGAATGAAGGGCTCTGTATCTATGGATTTACTTACGGGTAATGCTGACGTTGTATCTTGCCTCAACTCTAGTTTCTTCGAACCTGGACTCACTTTTACACGTATAAATACCCGCCCTGTCCTTTGTCAGATACTTTAACTTAAGATTTCTGTTGTTTGGAGTAGGATTTAGTATTTCGAATGTTGGATCGAGGTTTTGTAGCCCCATAGCCACGTTTTTCTCCACACCATCGGGTAGTATGAAAGACCAGGACACCTTCAACATGAAGACGGATGGACAATTATTATAGGGATGAGTACCCGAAACAAATTAAGGTGCTTATTAATTTGATTGCTAAAATTCATTTCACCATCTATCATATAGACTTTATGACTGATATCATTTGAAAAAAGGGAAATTATAAAGATATAATCATTAATTTGTTGTCCTCGTCGTCACCATTGGTCGTTGCTGTGGTCGTCATCAAGAAAACCCTTAGGAGCTTGAATTGTGCTATAGACGAAAACGTCTTTATATTAAGGTTGTGGACATGTAATTGTTCCGCAACATTTCGGAATTCGTGATCTTTTACAATATTACCCGGGATTTCCTAAGGATTTCATTAGGAAATCTCGGTTTACACTGTAAAAGTTCACAACTTCGACAACATTGCGGAGCTGGCACTTTTACATGTCCACTATAGGTAAATTTTGTGCGGTGAGCCGTTAATACTATAATCATATATAGATTTCTGGGCTCAGTTTTGAAAATAAACCTATACCTAATTAATTCATAAACAGTGACGTACAGCTGGTTGAATTTCGACGTGCTCCAAATATGTTTTTTTTTAAATGAAGAACACGAATCGCTTGCCACAGCTAACCTCTCCTTACAAAGGCAAAAAATAAGCACTGTTTTTCTTCCGAGAACAATATTTAAAGAAAATTTAATACTTAAATCATGAATATCAACAAATTAAACAGTTTCTGACCTGTAGCGAAACTTAAGCGTTTTATGGATTTAGAAAATCATTTGGTGTCCGTGGTCTAGAGGTAGAGCGCCGGCCTCTTGGCCCAAAGGTCCTCAGTTCGATCCCGGGAGCGGCTATCGATCTTGGTTCTTTCATTGGTCCACGCATTCGGCGCGAGTACTAGTGATTTTTCCAGGAAGCAGAATCGAGAGGGATTAATCTAAGTTGTAAGACCTTGTTTTCCAATCGATGTAAAATAAATAGGTTTAAACAAAACCTATTTTTTTTACATCAGCTGGAATTAAGTTCGATCAAGATTCTGCTTCCTGAAAATAATCAGTACTCGCGCCGAATGTTTTGGCCAACAAAAGAACGAAGATCGATCGCAATATCTAGAGGTGAACTGGGACCTTTTGGTCAAGAAGCCGACCCTTTACCTCTAGATCACGGACACAACAGAAGAAGATATCTGTTTAAACTATACTGACAGAATATTATGACCCAAGTCGGTTTATGTATGAAAAAGGCATTAGAAAACCAGCACGTGTGCGACATTTCCAAGAAAATTCAGATATGCGCCATAAAAAGATCCAGACGAAACTTAAATTTTCTGTCTGGCCAGTGTCTGCACAATTCGCACTAAAGATAACTTAACACTCAAACTGTCTTAGGTGATTAACAAAAATGTTATACACAACAGTGCTGTCAACACCGTTCAATGTGTGAGCTTCATACACCTGACACAATGAGGGGAAATCGTCAGAAATGTCTTGAATAAGCTTAATCATATCTTACCGTAGTGCCCTTTATGTCCTCAATTTTACAAAGCAGTGTCAACTCCCCGTACAGTTTGGTACCTATTGGAATCAGGTCATCTGCAGTAACGCCACAGGTCACCATGAATACTTGTACTGCAAAAATAAAACCTTGAGCAATATCATCTAAGCAATCAATATGCTTTTCTGGTATTGGCGGCTTGCCGTCAACGCTGATTATGATGACACTCGTCCAAAGTATCATTTTTGCTATACCTTTTAAGTGTCGCTGGCTTTTTATTGATCAAATGCCCGCCTGGTCATTTTAAGCTCACGTGAGCACAGAGTGCTCAAGGTGAGCTATTGTGATAACTCACCGTCGTCCGTCATTTGTCCGTCCTTCAACAATTTCTTTAAATATCTTCCTCAATCACTAGCTAATCAAAGCTGAAACTTGACAAGGATATTCCTTGGATTAAGCACTTCAAAAGTTGTTAAAAGAATTCAATTACATCAAAAGCCCAGACTGAAAATTGTCGAAAATTCTAAGAAATAAGTCTTCTCCTCCTAAACCACTGGGCCAAATAAGATGAAATTGGCATAGGTTTTCCTTAGGTGAAGCTCTGGCAAAGTTTTTAAAAGAATCTAATTTAACCCAAAACTCTGTTTTCCATGGTAACAGAAAGACGAAAAATTGCCGAAAATCTTAGAAAATTCCATCGTCTCAAAAACCATTGAGTCAATCAATCTGAAACTTGACAGGGATATTCTTAGGGTGTAGGTATACTAAAGTTTATTAAAGAAATGAATTCAGTCAATATTTATAAGTGCCGTGGAAACACAATAGTTGAAAATCTACGAAAAACTAATAAAGTACGACGACATTAGAGTCTTTTTCATCCATGACAACCCTCAATGTACATCAAAGAATCTCTGGCATTCATTGTGGTTTACAAGTTATGAATTGAATTACTCAGATGGGCGATTACGGACCATCATGGTCCCCTTGTTTTATATTTTGTTTGCTTGGGGTCAAAATGTGTTCGCCAAGTGCATGACGACAGTTTGTGTCCAAAAATACCGAAGTTTACGGGATTATATTTTTATAGAAATTTAAAATTTCTCAATGTTCTAGCCATTTAATCGCGTCTCGTTTCAACACATAATGCATAATAAGAGAGAGATAGAAACATTGCGTTAAGATGTAAACATTTATAATAACAATAGTGACAGTTAGCCAGCATATCGCCAAATGGTTTCGGTGTAATAATTTGACCGTTTTCTGAATGATAAACGTTTTCTGATTTAAAACTTGCATTACTATGACTTACTGATCTCATAATTTTCTATGTAGAATTGGAAGTGTTGGTACACCAAAAAGGTTTGTTGTTGTTGTTGTTGTTGTTTGTTGATGTTGTTGTTGTTGTTGTTTGGGTTTCTGTGATTTTATTCGTGAACTTTTGAAATTGACCCGAAGGTGTGATCATAACCTTCGACCTACTTTCTTAAGTTTAGAATTATACGATTTGGGGACTGTATTATGTCAATAAGTAATGCTAAAAGATATAGTTCCGCAAGTTTATGTGAGTATCGAGAAACCATTATTGCCTATCATTTTCAATGTAAAATTGATCTTTGACGCCTTACTATAAATTGTACAACTGTAATTGTTTTATTCTAGTATCATGTTGAACCCTTGACCCGAACCCTTACCTTTGACTTACTTTCTTAAATATTAAGGTCCAGGACTGAATTACGTCAAACAAGGTTGCTAGATATTTGTCTGCAAAACTGACATCATGTCGAATGTTTGTCCCCGACCTTGACATTTGAACTACTTGTTTAGATGTTTTATTATATTATTAAATATAATGTAATACTTGTAAGGGTTGGTAAATTATTGTCAGAAGTTATAAGAATATGGAGCTTTAACAAAAATTGTTAAATTGATTAGAACGATCCATGAAAAAGTTCAATCATGCGTACACAATAACGAACATTATTCTGAGGGTTTTTTTAAGCTATCCAGGTGCTAAGCAAGGCGATCCATTATCTCCCTTGCTTTTTATCTTATTTATCAATGATATGTACGAACATTTAGTTTTAAATGATGATGATGCTTTCAGTTGGAATATCTAAATAATATTTATCTTACTTTTTGCGGCTGATACAGTTTTGATATCATACACGCCAAAAGGGCTCCAAGATGTAATAAATCAATTGCAATTGTACTGTGATATGGGGTAATTACTGTAAATTCCGATAAACGGTATTCATGGCTTTAAAACAAGTGAATAGAGCTGGGATTATTGATATTTTCTATAACGGAAATCGCTTAAATGTAGTTTCATAATTTGCATACTTGGGTGTAACAATATCAGGTAATGGAAGTTTCTACCAAGCCCAAAAAGCATTATCAGAGCAAAGAAATAGAGCCATTTTTTCGCCTTTTCCCCTTTTTGATAAAGTTTAATTTGATGTTAATGATAAGACAAATTTATTCGATTCTATGATTAGTCGAATTTTAAATTACGCATCAGAAGTAAGGTGGTTCGCCGGACGTTGAAAAAAAAAACGTACCTAGTGTCGCTTTGTATAGAGAGTACGGCCGTTTCCCGCTAAGCCTGACCCGCGATATCAGAGCAATTAAATATTGGTTCTGAATAACAACTCTAACTGATAGTCTTATGTATAATTTTTTCTGTGATTATTATTCAGATTAATACACTTATATTAACTCATGGTTCAATAAGATTAAGAACTTATAAGATAAACTAGGTTTTCATTATATGTGGAATAACACTAATGAAAATGCTGGCCATTATCAGCTATAGTTCAGCGAATACATTTTTCTCGGTGTCTTATTACATGTTCTGCCTATTGAAGGCAATGAAACACTGAATGTTTTGAATAAAGAATTTTGGCTATGACTTTGACTCTAGTTGTGACATCCTGTTGATTGTTTGGCCCTGACCTTTGACTAACATTCTTAAATATTGACTTTTTTATGTCTAGAACTACGTATTTTCTAAAAAAAAAAAGAATAGTAGATGATTGTCTTTTATTCTGTCATTATGTTAGACCTATGACCTCAATTTTTAAACTACTTCCTAGAATTTTGAGTTATTAGATCTAGGACTATTTTCACATGTGAATTTTGGCAGTAATTATCTACTTTTCAGGCAAATATTTGAACTAGTTATCCTGATAATGACATGCTTTCTGATATCTCGATGTACTTGAATTTTACTTAAAGCAAATTAATGTTTCTACTGGTTTCCTTGAGGCAATTTCTAGTTGAAGGATACCTGTCCCCGCTTGGCCTCAAGTATTTCTTGTTCTTTTTTAATTTTATCAGGAAAGCAAAAGGTTCAAACATCTAACAAACTGACAGGAAGAAAGAAGTGTACAGAATTTCTATGGGGAGAGGAAAAATAACGTGTTCTGAATCCCTTATATTACAATTAGAAAGATCGTGAAATTGACAAGTTGACGAAACTAGCAATATTTTTACCTCCCTTTAAAATAATTTCATATTTTCAAATCTTTGTCTTCACGAACCAGTCAGAAACTATAAAATCAACATCAGCCGAAATAATCGTAAAATTATGTGAAATGTTAATTTCGAATTGTGTTTAACGATTTCAGGGCGTTTTTGAGTGATTGTTTGGAATTAATGAATGGAGCGCTGAGTGAGCGATTTAGAATGGTTAAGATCGGGGTAAATGTCAATTTCACGATGCTTCTAACTATAGGTGTATTTTAATTTTACTCGGAGTATCTTAAAATCATTTTAAAATCTATCGAATTCTCCTCGACGAATGAAGAACATGCATACTGAGCTTCAATTACACGATGCCTAAATTGATTTATTCTTACACATGCGGTCGCATATCTCCTAAAACCTAAGATTTTGTGTTTTAAAATATGTTGAGAAGATACCAAATTTCTCTTTAGATGAAGCAGTTCGGACGGTGAAAGGTAAGTGTCACAATAGTTGCAGCAATTAAAACACTTTAGTTGAATAATCGCAAATAAGTACTATGTCGTTGTGACTCAAATAAATTCGTCTTGAGAGGTATTGCATTAGTCAATTAGTTCATGTGTAATAAAATAAATCCAACTCATTTCTCACAAACAGGTGAATAAATTTCAAATAAATTGTATTCAAACATTGTAGAGTCCCAGTCCCACTACACTTGCGTACAAATTACTGATGAATTAAGCATGCAATTTTCTTTGTGCGTGATGCGCCAGTGATGTGCGAAAATCCCAACACGTGGAGCATCAGTTTTTGTAAGTGATTGTACCCGGATACGGGTTTGTGCGCGATCGCCGGTTTTGAACGGTTCAAAAAAATTTCCACAACGTGCGCGATATACGCAGTTTATGCGCAGTTTGTACGTAGTTTGGACGTATAAGGTGCGTGATCTGATTTTTTTAAGTAATATGAACGTGTTCTGACAGTGTTCCGTCAGTGCCTGTGCGTCAGAAACTGGCTCCCAACGCGCACATCACTGACGAATCACTTGCAGAAAACGTACATATTACTTAAAAAATACGCACAATCCACGTATGTTCCACTAACAGTCACTCACTAAAAATTATTAACGCACGCAACACGCAAAAATAATGGATGAAATCGTATTGGGTTTGGGCTTGTGCGCTGTTATGCGTCGAATGTTAGTTCTTTGTCAGTGATTGTAAGTGAAACTTTCGCAGTTAATACGCGATTCATCGGTGATTCTGACCACGCACCCCCCCCCCTCCAGAAAATGACCAATTTCTCCACGAATAATCACGCAAAAACCAATCTTATGCGTGATTTATTTGTAATTTACAAGTGATTGGTAATGGGACTGGACCAATGTTTTTGATTATTATTTTAAAGCATAAAAGCCCTAGCGCTTTCGAAACTCAATGTGTCTTCATCAGAGATTCAAATGAATCAAGAGGCAAACATGTAAAATGTCTCTTTAATAAAACAAACTTTGTAACAAAGCTTAAAAAATTGCTACTAACTCAGTTCTTTTTGCATTGAGGAAGAAAACCAATTTTTCGACCAATCCAAATAGTGGACTTGACTCAGATTAGATAATTTAGAGCGATCGGCTTATGACAGCCCCTTCAGAGTCCCTTATTCAAACGTTCTGTTTTTATACGAAATTTGACAGACATTTTATTCCAAGCAGTTTATTGTGTAAGAAAAAAAAACGCGTACTTACTAGTAAAAAGAGTCCGCTTTGTCCTTCTGTCAGCCATGATATTATGATTGAGGAAACAGGGAAGTACTATATTGTGAAGTATCTATTTGTAACGATCCTTTTCCATCCAAAAGCGAAACTCTTTTCACTTAACAAAAATCGTCACTATCTGTTTTTGTTTTGTTTTTTTCTTTATCAATTTTTTTTGATGAAATTGATAAGTAGTCGATTGTCAAGTTATTTCCTATTCACTTTCTTCATATTTGTGATACGTCACACGAAAAGGGACCTAATGGATAGTGCGTAAAGTGTCGACCCTAGTCAGACTTCGCGGATTGTACTTTGCCCATTTTCTGAATCTAAAATGATCAATCTACCTTCCTGTGAAAGAATTTTCGAAATGCAACTTCCGGTTGATCTATGCTGGATCAAATCTCGAGTGACAGGTCACATTTTTTAATTTCAAGTATTGATGGATCGCTTCCCCTCCCCATAACCACCGTTACAACACACCCCTTGGTTATGAAAACCATGTAAAACGGCATTTATCTGAATGAATGTATGGCAAAGAGCATGGATAAACAGAAATTTGAAGGGGCAACCTAAATTTCGTAACAACAACTTTTCGAGCTGCATTTAAGACATTTAAGTTGCCCATTTTACGAAATTATTCTAAATTCAAGATCAACAGTGATCTGAATATGAATGACTATTTTCATTGATCAATCGATTTTGATTGAAAGCAGCGATCTATAAATAAGCTAAATGCTGATCATGCCGTCATTTACATTTGTATCTTGAATGTATAGACAAAGACATAAATCAAAGAAAAATCGATGGATGAGGTACAGCTTGAACGAGCTTATTTGAACTGTAGTAAAAGTAGAAAAAGTTTTAAACAAAATGGCGGAAACTGACTGACGTCAACAGTCATCTCGTTCTTGATTGGTCAATGGATTTTTTGATTGGCAGAAGGGATTTCTTAATTCATAATCCAAACAAAATGACACAATACATAAATTGTTTTGTTAGGAGTAGCTAATGAATCAAAGATGCGTACTTGGTTAGTATTCCGGATCTTTCTCAACTTGTTCGCACTTGATAACGAGATGATATCCATCCATGTGTTCGTGATCAAAACTTTAACAAAACGTTTGATGAATGCTTCCCCGCTTTGCATGTGCGCTCTCATGCTAAGCGAGGTAACATCTCTAAGCATCCGTAAACGTTCGTTGTTGTTGTTGTTTTGTATCCTTAAACGCAAGACAGGTTCAAGAATTGCATTCTTTGTGTCCGAAAAAAAACACAACAAAATGGCTTAGGCTTTATCTAAGCAGTGTTTATGGTTTTTGGTATCCTTCTAACATGTAGCCCGTAAGTCGAGCGATATAGTTGTTAAAACATATTTAGAGAAAGAATCTACTTATTACAACGTATAAGACTTCTTTTATTCAGTTAAAATACTTATCAAAGTGTCCAAACATCCAATTTTCATATTCTTTCACAGGGACGCCGAGCATTCAAATTCCCTCGAATGAGCGTGAATAATTTTGTCACAGAAGTGTCAAAGAAAGACTTTCCACCTTTGTTACGAAACGTCTGATCGGAGTCCTCTTTTCATGAACACACTGGGAGTCATACTCTTCTTTCGGACAGTGAATAGTATAAATTCAACGCGTAGACTATCAAAAGCAAAATCAGTCAAATTGAAGTCTTGTCATAAGAAAAACATCAAGATCTGCCTTTTTAGCACACATGAGCACGCTCATGGTAAGTTTTTATGGTCGCCTTATAAATATCCGTCGTCTATCGTGTGTTAAGCGATGTGCGTCGTCCGTAATCTACGATTTCTTTAAACGTCTTCTCCCCATACACCGGCGGTTGAACCTCGATGGAACTTGGTAGGAATGTTCCTTTGGCGACGGCTTCACCAAAGTTTTTCAAATAATTTAAATCCACCCTTTACTGTCGTTGCCACGGCAACTAAAATTGGGAAATAAGAATTTTAAAATTTTAAAAAATCTTCTTCTTATAAACCAGAAGGCAGACAATGTTCATGTTTTGTACATAGCATCATCTTGTGGACCTCTACTAAATTTGTTCATACCAAGCCCCTTTGGTCATATATTGGCACTTCGCCTGGGAGTGTCCCATTTTACCTAGAAACAAAGAGCGAAAATCTTCTAAACTCTTCTTCTCTGAAAACAAAAGGCAGACAGCTTTCATATCAAGTATGTTGCATCATCAAGTAAAACTCTACCAAGTTTGTTCATGCTAAGACCCATGGATGAAATTTGGTCTCTAACCGAGCGTATCCCGTCTAACAAAGATAAAAACGAGTGACAATGTTCAAAATACTTTTCTATTCAACCAGAAGGCAGAGGGTTTTAATGTTTGGTATGTAGCATCATCTAGTAGACCTCTACCAAGTTTGTTCATAACAAGCCCCTGGGTTAAATTTGGACTCTGTCCGAGCGCATCCTATTTTACATAGAAGCAAAGAGCAAAAATATTTAAAAATCATCTTTGTTTTGAAACCAGGAGACAGACACTTTTCACATGTGGTATGTAGTGACATTTTCTCATGGACCTTTACCAAATTTGTTTATATTAGTCCGGCAGATATCAAACTTGACCCGGAAGTAGGGTTCAAAGTTTTGTCTTGACTGATTCTTGTAGCTAAGGCCTTCCCGAATCAGAATCTGGCTGATGACATCCTGTCATCATTGAGCATTTTGAGAAAATCGAGTTGGCAGCCAGGAGTATCGAATGCTACACCAACAGCTCGGTAGATCACAACGGCGACCTTATGAATGGAATGGTTGTGTTTTATTTGCTGTTAAAGTTCGAGATTATAAGTATGTGACATAATCAATGCATGTTATGACATTAGAAATTAGTATGGAAGTCAAGATGGCAGCCAAATCGAATTATTAAACAGCATTTAGAGTATTTCTTGACCCATGTGACATAAGAATCTTAGGAAAGGCTTTAAGGGATCCCCAAGTAATCATTTGTAAGTGGTTTTATGCCTTCTAAATATCAGGAAAATACAACTTTTTTCTATTGTTACATTTTTTTGAAGATGGCAGCCAGGAAAGAGAAGATTCTAAGTTAATTGTGTTTTTATCGGGATTTTAGAAAAAATGCGCCTACATCAATAGTTTAAAGGCCAGTTTCAAAGTTGGTTTAAAAATTGATGCCTAAAATGATAGATAGCATTCGAGATGGCAGCCAAGGAATATACATGAAAGAAAGTTTGAGGTTACATAATTATATTAGAAAATGATTCATATCTACTTATAAAAATACAGGTCATCATTTTGAAATGAGAAAAGTTACATATGTAATATAAAAAATATATATGTGTACTAAAATGGCAGCCAATACTGCATAAATAACGCATTTACATTGGTTTTATTGTTTTGACAATTCAAAATATAATATTTGCGGGATTCATATGTAGACAATCATGTTGACTTGAATGATCTCTTCCAGAAAGACAAAAAGGACGCCAACAATACATCCGATTAATATGAATAACTATAAGGAAGTCTAACTTCAATTGTAGCATCATTATGTATACGTATTTAAGTGAAAAATGCATAGCACCTACGTTGCATGGTAATAGAAAATAAAATTCTATTTGCTTTGCGAGAAAATTATTGCACAACAAAATATATCCATCCCATATCAATGGATCAACACAAAACAGTTGTGTCTCGCTGTAACCATAAGGCAGTTGGAACTGTTATCTGAATTGTAATTGTTTTGATTTGTTTTTGCCAGTTTAGTATGTTACGTTGCGCTTGAGATTATTGATATTATTTTCATGATAGCCATAACATATAATCGCCAGAATTTCTTTATAAAATATTCTGATTGATTCATTGTAGACTACCTATCAAACCACATCCATATCAGTATGCATAGTCATACATGTTTATTAGTGGAAAAGTTGTTCCGCTTAGGCTTATTTAGCATCGCTAGGGCTAATTTAGTACTAAAAAAAAAAACTTTAGTGGTAAATTTAAATTTGCATGTTCACAACTACTCAACATGTCACGTATGTATGATGATTGACTATTCTGTGTTACCCTTTTGTTGGGTAATACTTGAAAACATGCAATATCCTTCCTGAATTTGTCTTTGCGACAATTACATGCTTTGTTCAAACTAAAAGTATGCAGCAAATTACTAGCACTCAGAGTGACTGAAATGCTGATTATGCATGAACCTGACATCCTCAAAATTGCAGATGATATATTCAAATCATCACAAACCGTTGGTGATTCAGTGACGATATAGCAGCGAAAAGTTTCCAATAGTGTTTGTTAAAAAACACCCTCCTGTCTGTTTTTATCTTCATTTGATAGCATTTGAATAAAGACGATTTGGCAAAAGTATTGTGGTTTTGCTGTATGGTTATACCGGTAATTATTTTCATATTAGCGCACAGAGTGACTAAAATGCTGATTTATGAAGGAACCTCACATCCTCGAAATTTGATTTATTCAAATCATCACCAAAAATTGGCGATTAAGTGCATCAAAATGTTGTCAAAAGTGTTTGTTCAAAAACGCCCTTTGCCAGTCTTTGTCTTCAATTTGTTAGCATTTGATATACGATAATTTTGTAGCAGAATTGTAGCTTTACTATACGGTTATATATATATATTTTTTTTTACTTTTTTTTGAAATTATCACCTTTGATTATTTATCAAAGAAGCTAGCTAACACAATGGTAAGCAAATTGAGCAAATGGAAAAAGTAACAATAGTGATAATTCAAAATATGTTTTTAATTTCCAAATAAAAATCATTGAATCAAGCAGTAAACAAAAATGCACCTATAACAAGACTATGTTGGTAGACATAGAACTGACATATTTTAGAGAGTGACCTTTTTTGTCTATATTGTCATAGCAAATAAATACTCACACACAATAAAAATGCACCGCACGATATATATTTATTTGTATATTTATTTTAAAGTACATTAAATTCTGACTTGAATATCAATTTGTAAGGATCTAAAATAGACATTTACTTCACAATAATACATGTATGGCTGTAACCTCAGACAAGGCAGTAGGTTTTTGAACCTAACTTTTAAGAAAAAAGTTAGAAATCATAAGTTTTATATTTTCAATAAAGGTTCGGAAAGCTTTGCAACCATTCAATTTGGGGTAACATTACTTACTACTTAGTCAGTACAATATATTGGTAACAACTTTGTGTAACAGTTGCCATAGTCCAGACAGTTGTTCAAGCATTATGCTAGCGTTCATCATCTTTTATGTCTACACCTTACCATTAACGCCTCTGATGGATCTAAACATGTCGCTTTAGGTTCAAATCAAATGGAAAACTAGAAATAAATGGTTACTTACATTACGTTGCATGTCATGAAAATTAAATTGATAACGAGTCTCAGTAAATCCCAACCGTACTTATGTTGAGATCACTTTAATGCTTTACGCTTAAAAAAAATGCGATCTACAGTGTTACGTTTTCATTCTCTAAGAAACCGAACTTTTATTGACGCAATTATTTCTTTAACAACGAATTTAATGAGCAAGCTAATGGGTCCTTTTAAAACCTACTAGTCATGTCGAAACCATATATTAACTATAATTATACAAACATTTTTTTGTCAACATGTTCCTTACGTTGTCACAATAGTACAAATAAATTTGATAATAACTGGAAGGAAAACAGCGAGGCTGCCATCTTCAAAATAAGATGTTTTAATACTTTACATCTGAATATATTTACCGAAAATCCAATTTTTACCAGAAAAGTTTTTGCTATAGGAAAAAGAGATCATCATATTCTCATGCTCACCTTTAAGGTACACGTAGTGATCACTGAAAAACTCTCATGACAGACTGCCATCTCGACTGCCAAACTGACCTTTTTCTGTTAGACCATTATTTCTCTTACTTATTTGCTCAGGTAGCAGATCAATACTATCACAAACCGATTAACTTATCTGAATTTTTTGTAGATGTATCTTCAAATGTTTACGAAAAACATATACACCTTTATTTACACTGGTAATCAAGCATTTTTTCCATTTGGCAGCCACATTGTCAACCATACTTATTCTAATCGTCCTTCAAGGTATTCATTACACAAGGAAATTTCAAATTAGCATCTTATCAGTAAAACTAAGTACAAAATTTTGATGAATTGTTTAGTCGCATGTACATGTATATTTTTAGTGGTCCTGGCTGCCATCTCGACTTTTTTCAAACTATTCCTTGATCAAAACGCATCATCATCCAGATTCTGGATAGGCTAGACCTTAGCTAATAAAAAACAGTTTACTGTTACATACCTTGCAACCTTAAGGCATGAATAAAGATCTTGTGTTTCCTGGTTGCCATCTTTAAATTGAGGGTTTCATAACACTAGATAAGAGTTGTAACTAGTCAGATATTTTGAGTCATAAAAAAACTTACAAAAGTTTATTTAGAAATCTCTTAAACACTTTTCTAAGATTATTATATCTCGCATAAATCGAGAATTACATTAAAAAACATTTTATAATTTGATTCGGCTGCCATCTTGAATTACCATACTTATAACTAATGTCATAATGTGTTTTTATTTGTTACATAGCTTCAGGTCAATATCTCGTCAATAAATGACCACTCAAATTGGTTTTATTTTTCAAAGAGATTGATCGCCGGAGCCGTTGGCTTGATGTTTGATAGTCCTGGCTGCCATCTCGATTTTTTCGAAATGCTCAATGATGACAAGATGTCATCAATCAGATTCTGGTTGGGGAAGGCATTGGCTACAAGAATCAGCCAAGAAAAAAACTTTGAACCCTACTTCCAGGTTCAGCTAAAATATGCCATATTTCTGCCGGACTATATAATGAACCAGGAGTTATATCTGGGTTCCGCCTGGATATCCCATTTAACATTGAAACAAAAAGCAAAAATCTTCAAAAACGTTCTTCTCTGAAACCAGAAGGCAGAGTGCAATTATATTCGATTCGTTAAATCATTTTATTGACCTTTATCAAATTTGTTTATATCATGTCCCTGGGGGTCAAATTTTGGCACAGAAAAGGTGAGCCTTTTAAAAAGAAACAGTGAAATCTGTATTTATCTATTTCTCTGAAACCTGTGGGTAGACAGCTTGTGATTTGTTTTATGCCTCATTATATTTTTCTGTGTGAATTTCGTTCATTTCATTCTCTTAGGAACATATACTTGGGATCAGCTCATATGCACACAATCGTTAACAAAAAAAGAAAGTAGGAAAACCTTCAACAATATTCTGAAAACAGTCTAGGCATTAAAATTAGGCATTAAAATTAAAAATTCACAAATTATTTCCTTAGAAGTATGCATCTGTCAGTCTTATTATTGTGATGTCTTTGTGGTCAAAGAAACTCAGGTGAGCGATTTAGGGCCATCATGGTCCTCTTGTTTCATACCTACAAAAATTGTTCTGAGTTGAACAAGACGATTCCAATGAGATATTGCAGGGCAGAATCTAACAATGAATGAAAACACCAGGTACAATTTGAGATTTTGACTCACGATTAACTTTTTCGTTTAGTTTAGGTGTGGTTGGGGATGAGTGATTTGAACTCATTGAATTGATCGCTGATCGAGTGCTTTAGAATAGTTTTGATGGAAGTGAAAGTCAATTTCACGACGTCACTGACTGTAAGAAGTTGGCTTAAGTCGTAAACCTATGCCAGATAACAGCGGGGGGGTGGGGGTGGAGAGGGGGCTATGAAAGGATGTGATGGTATTACTGGTGAGAGAAATACCTGGAATCAAATGTTAGGTGCTCGAGCCGCCGGGATATAACTGAAAGATTGTTCAAAGTGGCGTAAAAACCCCTTTCGAAAACATACAAAGTTTGCCTAAGTGGGGTGTGCAGCTGGTTGTTGTGATGCAATTTTGGGGTTATAATTGAGTGAAAACGAAAGAAGAAAAAAAAACATCTGTAGGTTTGGTTCACAACATCATAAAATCGAAGAAAATGCATATACATTCCTCAAATAGCTTCATATTTCTTCAAGAACCAATAAGTTACTTACAATTTCAATTAGTTCAATGAAATCGCGTTTTTTATGGGTTTCATTTATTTTGGATGTAATTCTTGATCTTATGTGTTTAGTCATTTCGGAGGGTTTTTTAATAATTTGAGTGGATGTTTGGATTTAATGAATGGAGCGATGAGTGAGCGATTCAGAACGGGTTTGATTGAGATAAATGTCAAGTTCACGATGTTGTTAACGATACACAAGACCCCGTGATACAATTGCAATGATATTGAAAGTAGTGATAAAATCCATACAAACGAAACAAACAAATTGAAATATCAGGTTAGTTTATATTATTTATTTAATTCATTTGAGGTATATATATATATATATAACTATAAATATATATAAATAACTAACCTGATATTATATAACCTGATATATATATATAAAAGAAAACGTTAACAAAATATCACAAATTAATCAAAGTGAAATCGAATTATGACATAAAATGAAAACCTTTGGTAACTCTTCATATAAAATATCGGTAAGTCTTAGCCAATTCAACAAGAGCTACCAGTGATCGACAATGCCCGACTATTCTGGGTACTTGGTAGTATCAACAACAAATAATTTAATTTTAGTTGTGACCATCAAGACTCGTGCATTTTGATTGGCCGAAAATGTGTTTTAATTTCCCAATGAAAACAATTTTGATTACGCAGCCATTTTCAATGCTTTCACACAATGTAGTCTCTAACGAAAATTAATTCATTATTCATGAACCTTAGTTTTTTTGTTGTTTTTTTCCTCCATATTAAATTTGAAGATATGAAGAGATTATTCGCTTATCTCACGGAGGTTTGAAACTAAAAACCCTTATCCCACTTATGTATGAATCCACTTCAAATACTTTTACAGTGCAAGTATGCTTTAAGTTTTATTGACAGACAGACAAATCTTTTAATGTTCAAATTCACAAATTGTAAATACATGAACATATTTATCATATAGTTTAATATACAAAATAAACTTTCAAATCTTGACAAGAGGACTTATAACTGAGGGTAGACACTGTTTTATTTTGTCAATTGATATAATATTAATTAAATGAAGAACGTCTTAGTCTGATAAAGTACACCTAAATATACCCACCCTCGGAAGGTAGACATATTCAGGCCTGTTTCACCAGATTAGAATGTTAATACATACACATGTATTCAATAATAGAATTTATTTGAAGTAATGAAGCAGACTATAGTAAGTCAGCTCTAGTCACATGACTTGAAATAATTATAATCGTGTCAATTTCGTTTACAAAATACACGTGACAGATCTGGGTCAGAATGGGAATTTAAGTGTTTTGGATTTATTGGATTTAATTCATCGTGGTGTTAATAGTTTTAATTAGTGATTCCGTGTAAAGGCTATGATTGATTTTAACAAGTTTTATTCCCACATTAAAAGCAATAAATACTCTCCCCTGTCTCTTAATCCAATGTTGAAACTCTGCGAAATTCCATTTTATAAATGTCAGAATAGTAAGGTTGGTTTTTTTTCCCATTGAGAGTTTTAAATATCTCTAAACACATAATTAACGACTCAAATGTTTATTCCTCTACATAACCATGATAAAAGGAAATTGCTAACTCTTTTTAGTCGGAAAAGAATAGATCTTCAACCGTATGAACGTAAGTAATATTTGCCTTGACAGAGAGTTACAATATAATGGTTTGGATCCGCCAGACGTCATTGGACCATCTCGGCAGTGTGTAAAGTGTCGACCCTAGTCAGAAAGGGCGAATACATGTAATCGAATGATAAATAGAGGATATTGAATAAGTAGTCATTGAATACCGAATTTATTAAACGAGTCATCTAAAACAGATAAAAAACGAGGCTACGCCAAGTTTTTATCTGTTTTAGATGACGAGTTTAATAAACACGGTATTTTACGAGCACAAATTTGATATTCGTTTTATAATATGACCCGATTATTGGCGAAAAATCGTCAAAATTCTTGAAATTAAACATTTCATTTTTCTGCGATACTTTTAAGGCCGTTCAAAACTTACATCACAATAAATGGATTATATTGTTTATGTTGTTATTTTGACGGTTACAGAAAAACGTTGCCATTCGCTCTGAGCTCATTTCCATAGTTATTCCACTGGGTTTATTTCACTCCCGGTACTTGGGTCATATTATACAATGTTTTCTAAAGGGGTGGCGATTTGTTTATTAAAACTAAGAAAAGGTAATTTTGTCGGTGAGTAGCTTTCACATCAACACCCCGACGCGTAGGCGATTTCTTACCACCAATTTTCCTGAAAAATCGGGTATAAGATCAGCGACTTGTAACCAGCATATCGGCGACTGATCGGTGGTTGGTCGCTTCATTTTATCTTTTTTTTTTTTTCGACGGCGCCTCAGTTACATTCACCTCCAACTTTAAGTATGCCGACTTTTCAGCGACATCTTATAGGTTTGTAGAAGTCGTAATGGCAATGTTGACTTATCGCTACAGATTTTTCGATACGGTATAATTTGGTGATTTAAAGTCTAATCTTTTCTTCTGAAATGGATTGGCGTTTGTTAGCACTAGTGTCCTTTCGACATATTCAGAGCAGACTAAATACATACTAAATGCATGACTAAATGTATTTGTGATATGAGTTAAGATACTGAGATCAGATAATTAATTATTAACAACTGATTTGTCAAACTGTAAATCCTTCGTCATACGCTAACATACATCTCTGTTTCAACAAACATCTTGAATACTGTTGCAGGACCACTTGTTATTAAGACTGTTTTCCCTTCATTTGATATAGGTAAGATTATATTCAAATTAGATCATCCTGGTCGATCACGATTGTTTTCACGGGGATCTGAAAGAAAAAAAAAGCACGTGTATTTAAGACGGACAATTATCACTGGGTAGCTGATAAGTTAGGAGTCGTGCATGTTGTCCATAAGTCTAATAAATAATTCGCTTTTGTTAAATATATCTCGAGGGTTCAGTGGGAGTCTGTTGTAAGTGCTAATACTTATGCGCTAACCCATCGACTTTACCATTCAAACAAACATATCTTAACATGGTTTATTTCACGGTTTTCCTACGACATGATAATATATAAAAGATTATTGATTCATTGAGTGAACATTAAAAGCTATATTTTAACAAGTGACTTGGCCACAAGTGAAAACAAGCTTTCGTTATCACCAGATGAAAGTTTAATTGATCTTACAGAAAAGTAAACGATTATTGTATTTCTTAAATGCAAAAATGAGATCAATATGAAAATTTCGGGACAAAAATTCTTAAAGCGCGTTATTTGCACCTGATTACTATGCGACGTTATGACGTCATTTTATTGTTTGGCTCCGCTTAGATAACGTCAAATAGTGTTGGATGAACGAATGGAGGGTATATTTTTGAAAATTTCGCTGGTGATCTGAAAGTAGATGTTTGAGCGTTTTTGAATGGAGTGAGTGAGTGAGTGAGTGAGTGAGTGAGTGAGTGAGTGAGTGAGTGAGTGAGTGAGTGAGTGAGTGAGTGAGTGAGTGAGTGAGTGAGTGAGTGAGTGAGTGAGTGAGTGAGTGAGTGAGAGAGTGAGTGAGTGAGTGAGTGAGTGAGTGAGTGAGTGAGCGAGCGGTCGAGCGAGGGGAGGGAGGGAGGGAGGGAGGGAGGGAGGGAGGAAGGAAGGAAGGAAGGAAGGAAGGAAGGAAGGAAGGAAGGAAGGAAGGAAGGAAGGAAGGAAGGACGGAAGGAAGGAAGGAAGGAAGGAAGGAAGGAAGGAAGGAAGGAAGATTGGTTCAGAATGGATTGGGTCCGGCAGTTATTGTCATTTCACATTCTTACTTACTGTATTTAGATTATGTTTAATAAATATGTATTACTTTTAAGGTATATTTCAGCATCCACTTTATGGTCGACTGTGACGGCTTGACATTTGTACGTTCCGTAATCACGTCTATCCCACAATCCACGACGTAACGTTAACGTCGATATTTCAACCGGATAGCCGTCTATAGACTCTGCTTTAGATATCTGGAAAATTACCAGGAAATGTGTATAATGTTTTCATTGTTAAAAGAAATGTGATACATCATGCAAAAAGGGGCCATCTGTGAATCCCGTAAAATATTTCAAAAAGGGATAAGTTTCAACATAGAACAACCACAGATCGCATTTCAATTAAAAGATGAAGAGAGTATTTGTTGATTTCATTGAGGTATGACACTTAAAACATAATCACACTTTATGAATACGCGAAGCGGATTCATAAATGAATGTAATTAGTTTTTTTTAGTTTCATGACTCAATGGAATCAAAACATACTCTCTTCATATCTTATAATTATATTTATCGAAGCAAAACTGTTCAGATTTATTTTTTAAGAAACAGATTTGTAATGGGCCTACTTTTTGTGGAAATTTTCAAAACAACTGCGTACTCAAAATCTTTTTCATTGAGGAATAAAACATACTTTTCAGCCAATCAGAATACACAAATTTTAATGCACACAACCTAGATTGAATTTTCAATTCTTATACTGGAAGGCAGAAACATCATTGTAGATTAAGAAAATAAGTCAAGCTCAAAGTTCGAACCTAGTCTGCCTGTCGTCACTTCATACACTTCTTAGATGGTCACTTTTTGCCTGGTCACATATTTTTTGAAAGTTTCGATAAATAAAGAATACTTAATTCTTACCATTGTTCATTGACAGAAAATCTGACCACTCTTCTGAGTTCTAACGCTCTATAAATTATCCACGAGAGCTTTAGCTTTACATGCTGTTTACAGACGTAACTTCACGTATTATAATAGAACAAGTTCTTCAAAATAA
Organism: Fragum whitleyi; assembly: GCA_948146395.1. NCBI lineage: Eukaryota > Metazoa > Mollusca > Bivalvia > Cardiida > Cardiidae > Fragum > Fragum whitleyi. Next base: position 8,261,083 of record OX411543.1, read on the forward strand.
TTTGGAGTAACATTCAATCATCTATTTGTATAACATGATTTTCAACAAAGTGAAAAAGTAAACGCTAGGATTAGACTACATGACATTATGGAGCTCATACACTGTGCCACCAAGATAAAAACACAGTGCAAAAGAGTGATCAACGATCGTCAACTGAAACTCTGGGTCAACTGTCCTACGCTCAGGATGCGAGAGGTTTGCGAATATTAAGAAATCGTTCCACGCTTTGTTGGTGAATGCACGTTCAAAGCGGGGTAACATTTTCCAAAACGTTTGGCGAACGATTTCATCCTTTACTCGAGGCTGGCTATCTGCTCTCAATGAAATGACGTTGTTCGAATTGTCTAGCAGAGGATCAAACATTTCGTGAATATTTTGAAAACGGCCAAATTATCGATGGGTAAGCTCATTGCAATGAAATGATATCAGTGACTAAGATTATACATTTTCATGCTCAACTGAGAGTGTACTCCAAATTTGAATTAAAATTCTTTCTCAGTATAAAGAGATAATATAAACGTAATAATTGGCGATGCATCAAAGATCTCTTTTTATTATTCTTATTTTCATATATGTGATATATAATTTTCGCAGAAAAACAACCTTTATCTTAAATCAAATCAAATCGAGTTGAAATCTAGGCTTGGTACCCAAGCTATTGGTCCTGCACTGGCTTTTAGCACTCACTTCGACATTATTATTAAAACCGGAGTCTTTGTTACTGTAGTGTTATTTAGTTATCCACTAAAACAACTATCTTTGTGTAAGTTAAAGGGGCTGTCACACCACGGCGTATGAGAGAAACGTATGCCCTGCGTGTAAAATACTGCTTATACGCATTACTTTTCAGCGTATAGCCGCCACCCTCGCCAAATTTTCATCTTATACGAATGACTAGCGTATGCCCACCGTTAAAGTAACGTATTACGAGCGTATGCGTAGCGAACCCAAAACGTACCCTAGCGTATGTTAGCGTCAGTGTAACGTATATTGACGTACGGGTAGCGTATTCAAGCGAACGAATAACTTAAACAAAACGTATGAATAACGTATACAAAACTTATGACTGAGTTTTCGAGTCTATCGGTAGACATCAAGCCGATCAGATTCTTAGAAAAAAACAAGGGGTATATGACTATGTCAATTAACTCCCATGGAAAACAAGTGGTATGATAGGACTATGGGATAAAGCTACATGACTTTAACGTATTAAAGAAATGACTTTCTCAATAAAGAAAACCCAGATTCTAGATAATTCTTTTTAAATCAAATTCAAATATGACCCCCTTTTTGGTGAAATTTGCTGGACCTGATAAATAGCAAAATGATGGTAAAATCAGTCTGTTCTAGTTTGAAACCAGTCCGATACAAACTTTGGAATCTTCAGTGATGTTTTAGTCTGATTTCCACAGACGTTTTTTCACAAGATACGCGAGGAACATGCTCTTCTTCGAAAGACTCTCTCGTTTTTCATAGCACACATAAAACCATTCTACATATGGTCTATGAATTCAATGTAAACTGTGGACTACATTGAGATAATGAGAATATTTGTTTCGAGATTTGATATTTCTCATTTCCAATTAGAATTGAAGGACCTGACCCTATTTCAAAAGCAACTTTCATTATGATAGATAGTTCAATTTTTCCCTGTGTGTCTCAGGAGAACCCAGTGAAAATCTATAAACACTGCCACACTACCTCTCAATCTCATGTTACTTGAAGAACCCATTCCTTTTTCGATTTCACGATCAAATGAACGATCTTTACGATGACACACTCATGCTATACATGTTGGTATAAAATCAAGAAACACTGTTAACTTTATGCGACTACGAGATAAAATTACGGAAGGACGGGCAGACACACGGGTAAACGGACGGAGGGACGAAAAACACGCCGTCGCCACAGCTCTTTTGAACTTCGGTCAGTAGAGGCATTTTTTTCTGCGCGGAAGAGGAAATCTAAATCATTTGCTATGTCCGCAGACTTGATAGAGTATGTTGAAAAAAAAGAACGAGACATAACCGTTAGTAAAAGAACACGCTGAATGTGTTCACATGTCTCGTCTTCTCTTCCCCGGATGAAAGGGTCGCATGACAATAATCCTGCATCATAAGATAGGCCTGTTCCAAATCCTTTCTCCAGAGAAAAATCAAGCCAAAAATAAAGGAGAATGCAGCCTTAAAACGGAGGGGAAGGACCTTTATTACAGCTAAAATGACTATTTTCAGCCAGCGTATGACAAGCGTACTCAACTTATGAGTAACGTACCTCGGGCGACACTCTAGCGTATTGACCGTATGCATACCGTATGATTAGCGTATATTCTAGACGCTGGCATACGCTGAACATTTTTTAACATGTTAAAAATTATTTTTTGGTTTCTATGTATAAGAAGGTATAACAACGTATACCAGCGTACTTGTAGCGTACACGACTTATGACTAACGAATGCCTAGCGTACATCAGCGTATTCCAGCGTATGAGCATACGTTGGCATGCGTTAGTGCTATACGCTGGGGTGTGACAGCCCCATAAGCAGTAAAACATTATACCTGCACTTACCGAGTATTTAAAATTATCCTTAACTTTATCTCCGACATTATTAAACCATTTCCATGTAACATCAGTGCTAGCCTGTACCCGACAACTCATGAATACACTAGAACTAGGGCGGGCTTCTATAATGGGTTCATGAGCTTCGACGTGGGGCTTAACTGCAAATAAGTATGATTTGTTTTTTAAAAGCTGTGAAATCTAGTTCATTATCAGCAGTAAATATAGGATCAATTAGATGTTAATTTATTTTTGTGAATTTCTGCCCATTTTGTAATAAGGTTGGCTGAACATTATTACAGAGATAACACTTCATATCTACCAAGAAGATAAGAGACTGTGAGTTTCCAAATATATCGCTGTATATATCTCTGCCTAAATGCTGGTCATTAGATGATTAGTTAGTTGACTTTTATTTGAAAAGTCCTGTTTTTTAGTCATTTCAGTGGCGAATCTAGAAATGGAGAAATTCGATCAAAACTTTGCAATACAATGAAATAGAACCGCCTTATTTGAAGCATTCGAACCATAGGAATGTGAGAATCTTCCTTGTGAAGATATCTGACGTACATCTTTGGAGTATATAGTCCCATTCGGAACACCACACGGCCAATCTCACGATCAACCTCGGATGTACATAGACGGACTTTTTCTAAAAATTACGGGAAAACCTTGGAAAAAACTCGATGACGTCAGTAAAAATGGCGTTAGCCCTCGAAACTGTGAGTGAAAACATTCTACGTTGCCAACGCTACTCGTTTAAGTTAATGACGTGAATCCATCATATCCTAATATAAATATCTTAAGATTCCTAAATAACGGCTGAAAAAATCTTAATTTTGTAGAATGATTCTTCATTCTCAAAAATTAAGATTTTTCAGCCGTTATTTACTGTAAAATATATAAATCTACAGTCCTAGTTCTTCTCACACTGTTTCCGCCTAACAAAATGCACGATTTTGTTACATACCCATCCGCCTTACATACATCCAAGGTCTGTTGTAGTTGACGGAAATGGCCGAGTGATGTTCCGAATGTATATAGTCCCTTAGCATTCGGAACACCACTCGGCCAATCTCACGATCAACTAGGTCTGTTGCAGTTTACGGAAATGGCCGAGTGATGTTCCGAATGTATATAGTCCCACAGTATATCTTTCCAAAAAGATAGGGAAACTATGGGACCAATTACTCAAATTATGAAGATCTACATCAAACCCGTTTACATAAATCCTAGATCCGTCACAACTGTTTGATAATTAAAGTAGTGGACCCGTAATAGTTCCACAACGTTTAAGAAGTGATAAACTTAAAAAGTGTTAAAAGGGGTTTCCTATTGATATTCATTAGGAAACCTCGGCCAACATTGTGATAGATCATAAGTTCTGAAATGTTGCGGAACAATTACGATTCCACTACCTTAAATCATTTTTGTTTTCGTTTGAGTAGGTTTTAACGCCGCTTTTAACTATTTTTTCCAGGACAATCATGATAACTTACAGTTAACTCGTACATCTATTTGCCATCCTGCTGTTTTATGTCGATTTTCACCTTTACAGATATATACATCACCAGCATATCGGCTGATATCTGGAATCTTCAACACCGGGCCAGTAACACCGATCTCTACAGAAAAATAAACCATCATTTGAGCATGTGTGTGACATTTCCAACAATTCAAAATGTGCATGAGAAACACACATCGAACAGAGTAGACAAAGACACAATTCAATAAGATCCAAAAGAAGAGGAATTAATACCATAGCTTATCTATTCATATGTTGTATAGAGAAGGCTCGGTTGCACAGGTTGACAAGAAGCTTTGCTTTGCGCACATGTGAAATGGTTGGAAATGTCACGCATATGCTCATTTAAGAGATGAATAATACTTTTTTTAAATTCATCTGGGTATTTTACTTTAAAACTAGAAAGCCATGAATGGCTTGAGTCGCTCCACAGGCTTGAAATTCTTGAAATAGCAAATCTAAGGTTTGACTAGATTTTAAGATATTTTGGGTTCTACTGATGTTGAAATGATATTCAAAAATGCCACTTTATTACATATAGAGAAATAACCTCCGCCTATAAAATACATATTTTTCATCTGATCACAATAATTTTTGGCAGACAGATAAAGCTTCACTCAAGAATCATTCTAGTGAAATTTGGTGGATATCCATCAATAGAGGTATTTCACGTAATTATCTCCCTTGCGTACTCTCCAGTCAAATTTACATATCAATGCAAACGAGGGGGCGTCCTTCTTTTCTCCACTCATTATTTCATTGAAATTTATCCGAATAAATCAGTCGATTTCAACTATTAATAAAATAGATCATTAATCTTTTATAATTCAAACCAATACTTAAATGTCATTAGAAACTATTTCGACCGCTTTTAGTAATTTCTATGTTTAAATATTGACAAAAAGCGACGTTTGATTTTAGTTGGGTGGAATGAATAGCAGATATAACTCTTCAGAGTTTTTCTACTTGATGAATTTATATTTGGTCGAAACAGATACCCTCCATCGAAAATCTACCGTTTTGAGAAATCACTTCAATATGATAGTTTGTATGGATTTCTTTCATTTTGACTATTCATTTTCATTATTTCAATACTAGAACTAGTCATTGTTCGTCACAAATCGATCGTAATTCATTAACTAGAAAATCAAAAAAAAAAAGAGATTTAAATAGAGAGATAATAAAAACAGACAACAAAAACGGCAGACGACGGAATGCAAATTCGACACATGGTTTTTTTTCTCTCTCTCTAACGAAAAATAAAAGAAAACACGAAACCATATCGAGAGTGAAAGATAATGAGAAAAGGGGAGAAATAGTTCCACCGTAGGTTTATTATTACGAGTTGCTATTTCATTTTAATAATGATTCAAATTTGAACACATACTTGCATTGGGAAGGGCTTTTAAATACATTGGAAACGTGCATTCGCTGTTTCGAAATTAAAGATTTGTAGTTCTGAATTTCACTAGATTTCTTTTCGTACAGCCTTTTTTTTTAACACTCACATCTTACGAATCCAATTAATTTTCCAAATTCATGTATTATTAAACGCATTATTTAGATACCCCTTTTATCGATATATATTGATCTTGAAGATGTGATTGAAGTTAAATACGATTACCATGATTACGTAATACCATATGTCACATACGACGCTTAATTGTCACCAGTACAATGTTTATTTAGCGCACGTGTTGTAACTTATAACTGCTGCCTTAGTGTTTTACCGCTCTTTGATCTGGGGTCTATGGCATATTGAAAAACCCTTTCTAAAATCATAAACAAACATGAAGATTAAATTCAGCCCTACATCTTTCAATGCTTGAGTTTTATCAAGCAATATGAAAAACAGCAGTGCTGCAAGGGGCTTGTGCTAAAATATTTTAACGATTCTAAATGAGTATCAGCTATATGGCCCCTATACGATAAAAAACATTAATCTAACTTTAAGTCTGGTCTTTCTGTGCTTTTTAAAAAATACCACGTATTTATCTATTTAATATTATCATTAAATATTTCCTTAGTATGACAATTTCTTGCGCAAAAAAACCCCGCTGCTGTGAATAGATAACTTTTTCACAAAGAAATATATATTGCACGGTCAAAATACATTGTTTCACATAGGTCTACTTTTCCTCAATCATGATTCACAGAGTGAAAGATCGTCAATGTGTTGGTTTCAGTTTTCTCTTTGCTACGAAGTTTCAACAGCGCAATATCACAAACAATCTATGAAACGAGGTGGCGTATTTAGTTGGATTATTCGCTCAACGATTTATATATTTATTTTATTTCTTATTATTGCTTTTTGCAAGAATACATTTCCGTGTCTCAGTGTGTTAATTACGATGTGATGGTAATAATGTTTTATACAAAGAAATTACTATATAAAGAAATGATTGAGAAGGCTACGTTTTTTTAGTAATACATGTATTGGTATTTTAATGAAAAGAGCGAAATAAATGATAAGATCTGATTAAAAAAGGGAATAATAAAAGAATAAATATGATTCAAAGACAAACTTTGATGACAAAATTTAAAAAAAGGTCAGTACATAATTACCAACAAGAAATACAAAATACTTCTTCATAGGTCAGGAACGCGAAATAGTGTTAGATTAATATAAGTTAATCAAAAGCAAAAAGTAGAAAAATGACAAAAATAAGCATGAAGAAATAAAGCATTAAAACTACATTCTAATTATGTGTGAAAATAACTTTGATTTCGTTTATAAAGACGAGTATTTTGTGGTTTAAAATATATAATTTTTCTATAAATTATTACTGGACTAAAATGACAATGCCCCCTCGTTTGTATAAGGGGCGGAGTCGAGAGATTTCCGCGCATGCGTAGACTTATGTGAAATAGGTCTATTACATTCTGAGAAAATGATTTTCAAAGTTTCTACTATATAACATAAAGAGAAATGACCTCCGCCCATAAAATGCATATTTTTCATCCGATCACAATATTTTTTATTAGACTGATTAAGGGTCACCCAAGGAACATTCCAGTGAAATTTGGTTTATATCCATCAATTACATTCTGAGAAAATGATTTTCAAAGTTTCCACTATATAACATATAGAGAAATGACCTCCGCCCATAAAATGCATATTTTTCATCCGATCACAATAATTTTTAGTAGACTGATAAAAGGTCACTTAAGAATCATTCATGTAAAATTTAATTGGTATCTATCAATTAGAATCTGAGAAAAGTCACTTTTTACCATATTTGGAAATTAGCCACGCCCATTAAATCCATATTTTTCATTGGATCAAAATTTCTTGAACAACTTTGAAAGAGGGTCACCCAAGGATCATTCATGTGAAGTTTGGTTGAAATTCATCCAGTAGTTTTTGAGGAGAAGATTTTTAAAGAAAAAGTTTACGACCGGACGGACGGACGGACGGACGCACGCACGGACGGACGGACGCACGACGGACACAACACCATGACAATAGCCCCAGTGGCTTTCAGCCAGTGGAGCTAAAAATTATGAATGAACCTTCGCACGAATCTTTATAATCTTTATAGATCTATTATATCCATTCTAAAATGGTCTTTTAATTTCTTATAAGTAAATACCAATTTAAAGAAAAAAAAGTTTAAAAAAAAAACGATAAAGAGGCAGATTTACTCTGTTGACTGTTTATTTGCAAGTATACGAATCAGCCAACTAACTGAAAGTAGTTTCATGCAGCTGTGAAACCAATGTTGCATCATAACAAATGAAAGGGATTGCTTCCGTGTATCACACATATGATCTTGGAAAGGATTTACCAAGAGGAATGAATTTAAGAATTCTTTCACAAAATGTTCCTTAGTATGTTATATTTGAATGATTATGTCAATTTTCCATAAACTGTATATTGGGGCAAATAATGCGCCAGGGTCGGCGAATTTTGTTACACCCCTTTTATTACAGAGGGATATGGTTTGTTTGTAATTATACAATCCGACATTTTGATTTGCTGAAAAAATACCATACGAGCCTGTGCATGACATTTCCAACAATTTGAAATGTTTGTGAGGTTCAAACATTGAGAGGCGTAGACAGCCACAAACTCTTAAAATAAAGTTACCTGATGGTCTATACATACTTTGAGATCTTATCTACTTACTAAGTGCATAGCGAAGATTCTGGTCAGACTGTGCGGATGCACAGGCTAGTCAGAGTCTTTGCTTTGTGCACATTTGAAATCGTTGGAAATCTCGAGCACAGGCTCATATGTGAACCGATCGGGGATGATCTTGGTGTGTGTAAAATGTCGACCTCAGTCAAACTGCGCGGACTGCGCGGGCTGACTAGGATCGAAAATTATACGCAATTAGCCGTTTGTCTGAATCTAGAATAATCATTCTACCCTTCTGTACAAGAATTTTAGAAATACCACCAAAAGTTGACTAGTGCTAAAACCAGTCTCTTTCAACAGAGTCCCCAAACTGTGAAAGGTCACATTTCTAAAAATTCCCTGTTCAATTTCATATAGGTTATGTATGTCTCTTAGAGTGGGGAGGGTCTTTAACGATAACTGTAGACCTCTTATCTAATTCTTACTTTCGGAATTGGAAGATTGTGCACGTTGGAGTCTATACCAGGTTATAGTAGGTTTGGGCCTTCCCGTCATAATACAGGTCAAGTTTGCCATATCCCCTTCCCTATACGTCAAATATCTGGGCGAGGACGCGTCTTCGTCAACAGCTGGTGGAGCTAAAATACAGGAAATGTAACTCTAAGTGCTTGGCTTACACTCAATATAGATTTGTCCCGTGGTTGGGAAATCGTGAAATCAAAAAACCTAAGTAGTAAAAAATAGAAGGTTGATTGAATGGAGTTTAACGCCGCTTTCAACATTATTTCGGTTATATCGCGTTGGCTGAGGCACCTAACAATGGATTCCTGGTATTTCTCTCACCAGTACAACCATCACATTCTTTCCTAGCCTCCAGCTGCTATCTCACATAGGTCTATGATTATCAACCCATTGGTGAGAGACAAATAGTCGGAAAGAATGAGTGCCGTCGTCGGGGATCGAACCCGAGACCTCTAGATTGACAGTCCGAGGCTCTACCAACTGCGCTATGACGGCGGCTAAAAGGTAGAAGGAATTGGCTTTCTCATTCATTTCCTTTAACCCGTTATGCAACGTTTCGTATTTAAAATAAATTGGTCCACGTTAGTCCATACATAGGAGTCTGAAATTACCCCCCCCCCCTCCACCATATAGACCAATAATGTTTATATTATTGGTCTATATGGTGGTAAGTGGGGTGGGAGACGTAATTACGGACCCCTAAGAGTCCATGCAGGAATAGGGATATAATTTCTTAAACTTTAAACGAATGTTTTCATCCTGAACACATGGATGATTAAATTAAGATTTCAATAAAAACCATTAATTATTTCAGTTTTGTCCATCAATGTTTGTGCGTTCTGATTGGCTGAAAAAGATGGTTTTATTCCCCAATGAAAATAATTTTGATTACGCAGTTGTTTTGTAAGCTTCTACAAAAAGTAGTCCCGTAAGAAATATGGTTCCTAAATGACAAATATTTACCTTTTGTGCTTCGTGAATTAAATCATAAGAAATGAGGACATGATGTTTGTTGATTTCATAGAGGGTATAAAATACAAAACCTAATGACACCCTTCGCCAATTCACACGGTGTGATTAGGTTTTTAGTTTCATACCTCAATAAAAGCAACAAAAAGTCTCTTCATCTCTTAATTAAATTAAGATTTCAATAAAAATCTACATTTTGCACCGGATAGTTTAGTAGCCCTGCGTTCAGGATGACAAAACGGTGCAAACAGTTTGCCAATCATACCCCGCTTTGCATGCAAGTGCACGAGCAAAGCGGGATTAAGTTGGAAAACTGTTAGCACCGTTTTGTCATCCTGAACGCTGGGCAAGAATTTAGTGAAATATGTTTAAAAAAAAACACCTACAGTCAACTTGTAAATCATATCTCACAACGGTCTCTTGCCGAAATGGACTATTCCATGTACATTTATATATTCCCTCATCGGACTCGTCTATTCTGTTAATAAGGAGGTTCCATTCATTGTGACTGTCTTTTTTCACTTCCATTTTGTTATTCCGACTTATCAGCCCAAAGGCAAGTAGCTCTTCCCGTGTGCTTCCTTTCGTTAACCTAAACCATCTAACCTATAATGATTTGTAAATTATGACATATATAGCTTATATAGAGCCGTCAGCGCAAATCTATTGTAAGTTTCTATAAATATAGGCTATAAAAATAGTTTTGCGCTGACAATCGATATCCAATATTTTCTATATAGCGGTTGGAAAACTTGCTTTGAAAGGCAACTTCGTCTGAAGAATTTCGTATTCCATTATATGTAGAATCCAAAATGGAAAATGCGAATACATGTACATTGAAAAGTACACCGCGTATATATTTCTAACTCACAGCTGGTTGAACAATTGTGCCGAGTAAAAATCGTGCCAACAGAGAAATTGTTGACATAGTGAAATAAAAAAAATGAATTTCGACAAATTTGATGGTTCAGGTTAAAATTATATCAGTCGTATTAAGATCTTGAAGCAAATACATGTAATTTCTTCGTTAATCAATATTTCTTGAGGTATAACAACTTAAGAATTATTCCATCCACGATGTATAGCAATTTCACTGGCTTTTTGAACGATTTTGAGTCCTGGATACTAGACTGGATTCTAAATTTACTACCCATGAAAATTGATAAAAAGGACTGTGTAAAGTCATTAGTTTTGTATAAAAGATTTATCTGAACGTACGTTTATGTTTTCTGTCTGTATGACTTGAAAGTCAACTCGACATGGTAGAATTTGTTTTTCATGGCGGAGGACACTTATTGGCACTGGTTCGTCACTTCCAAGTACTGAAAAACACGATGAAAATCGTTTATTAGTATATGTGACCCGTCACACGAAAATTGACCATCTGGGTAGTGTGTGAAGTGTCGACCGCGGTCAGTCTGTGCGGACTGCGCAGACTGACTACGGTCAAAGCTATCTGCATTTGGATGAATTTCTGAATCTTGAATGATCACTCTCCTTTCTTGTGTAAGCACTTTTGAAATTTGAGCTCTGGTTGACCTGTGCAGCACTAATTCCTTTTTCCATATATTTTTTTGCAAAGTTCACAGATGATCCCAATTCGCGTGACGGTCGTTTTTATAAAAAGGTAAATTATTGTAACACTTCAAGGTACCAGCCCGATTAGCTCAGTTGGTAGAGCACCGAATTTCAAAACCATTGAAGTTCGACCGCGTGGATTCGATTCCCGGGCTGGTACACTAGCAAAAACTAATTGTCTTTCGGATGAGACGTTTAACCGAGGCCCCGTGAGACGGTGCTTTACACCGAGCACGTTAAAGAGCCATGGTGGATCTCAGCAGTAGTTTCGTCATGTATCCTTGCACTATCCCCCGTAACAACTAACCGTCTTCTGGCGGCGTCGCTCATATGGGCATGTGCTACGGTAGCGACGATAAATAAACGGAAATAAACACACACACTTCAAGGCGGGTATTGCTGTACTAATTTGATAATACATGTTACATTCGATGCTTCATTAGAAGGGATAACCTTATATGTTGGATGAAGTGAGGTGGAAACTATGTTTCCAATTTTATTCAGCCTCTTTACGATTACATGGTTATTAACATCGTGCAAACGACATTCATCTCGATCAAACCATTCCATAACACCCACTCAACGCTTGTTTCATTCATTCCAAACACTCACTCACACAATTCAAAAACGCACTTGAATCGTTGAAAATAATTTGAAATCGTTCTCGACATTTGACTGAAATTCACCGTACAATTCCTCAATTTTTTTAATTTTTTTTTTTTGGGGGGGGGGGGTGGGGGGGGGGGGGGGCTAGTATAGATTCTTAAGCGGCTGATTAGTCCTTGAAGAGACACGAGTTGTTAAGAAAGTAGATTTTTCAAAGGAAAGTAATTGATATCGATAATTTCGTCCAATTTAGTCGAATGAGCGATATTGTATAATCTCCCTTAAATTTCATTCGAAACTCGTTCAACACACTCATTCAATAGGAGCATATCATTTCAATATCATTTCAAAATCATTCAACTTATCAATTACACATTGTTGTTCACTATATCAGTATAGCAAGAAATTTTTAAATATCATATGACTACTTGATAGAACAAAGATAAAGAATTCTTGAAATCTTTTGTTTCTGTCTTTGATTCTCAGAATTTTGAATGGTTTATTCTCTGGAAATGTTAATTATAAACTAGGAAATCATTTAAAGATGATTTCTTTATTGTTTTGATAGATTCAATCTACTGAAGGCAAGCGAAGCAAAACCATTGAAACTGGTGAGCTTTGAAAATTGTCCGAGGCGTAAGGTACTTTGGTTGATCAACTGGAAAAAAGACTTATATATTTCACTTCAACAACAATATTATTTAAATAACGGAAATCTTCTGTTTTATGAGTTGCGAGCAATCGAGAGAGAGAAAGCAAGAGAGCTAGAGATGAAGAAAATGGCAAAAACACAAGGGGCGGAGGGAAGGAAAGAGAGGGGGAGAGAAAGTGAAAAAGAAAGAGGGCGAGCAAGAGAGACACGTAGAAGAGGGATAAAAAAAGAGAGAGTGGAAGAGAGAGAGGGTGAGAGGGAGAAGAGAGAGAGAGGATGGGAGAAAGTGGGCAAGAGAGAGGAGGAGAGACAGAGAGAGAGAAAGAGAGGAGGAGAGACAGACAGACAAAGAGACAGAGAGTGGTGGGAGAGAGGAGGAGAGACAGAGACAGAGAGAGAAAAAGAGAGAGACAGAGAGAGAGAGAAAGAGAAAGAGAGAGAGAGAAAGAGAGAGAGAGAGAGAGAGAGAGAGAGAGAGAGAGAGAGAGAGAGAGAGACTAAATACTTTACCGGCACTTATTGCTGTTAATATTATTGATACAAGGACAGATTTTGTCATTCTTGTCGCTGCTTTTGCAAAATCGCGTGACATCTGAAAAAAATAATGAAAAGGTCTGGTCGATATATATACTTACTCGTAGTCATCTTTTTTCAGGGATATAAAATGACAATTTGTTTGCATCACGTCCGAAATGTTCTTGAAAGCTTTAAACGTGCACAGTTAGTAACATCGTGAAATCGACATTCATCTCAATCAAAGACATTCTAAATCGCTCATTTAGCGCTCATTCCATTCATTCCAAACACTCGCTCAAACCAATCAAAAACGCTCCAAAGTGTTTTAAAAAAGATGAATTCAATAGCTACATTAAAAATTACTATAAGTAGGAAAAAAACACGATTTCGCAGACTTAATTGAAATTGTTAACGTCTGATTTGTTTTTGAAGAAATATGAAGCGATTGAAAGAACTTCAACTGTATACATATTTTATTAAAGGGGGGTAATGAATATCGTTAATTTTGTTCATCTTGAACAAGATTAACGATATTGGATTACTTTCCTCCAATTTCACTCAAAACTCGCTCCACACACCCATTCATTTTCATTCCAAAATCACTTCATAATTATTCATCATGTCATTTTCAAGATGTTCTTAACTGTAACTAGCAAGGTCGCTACTTAAATAGATGCACATTTCCATGCCGATTCAAATTCTAAACATTTTGTGTTTTTATCTTAATCTATGTTTAAATAAATATTGTATATACATCTTGTATTATGAATAAAACCATACCTTAAATGTATTGATATTATGTCCGCGTGTGTTATATAGCACATCAAGGTATCCCAATCGATCGTACTTTGTATGTTGAATTTTTAATTTCCTTCTCAGGTAAATACACGTCCTTTGTCAAAGTAGGGGTCTTTTGACTGTAAACTCCATATTTGGAATGTATAAAATTTAGTTCGAAATTGTATGAAATTACAACCTCCCTTTATCTTCGACTTTGTGATCTAAATATAGAATGCAAACCACTTATTAAACCCTTTACAAAGTTTATCCAATATTGTACGGTTCACTAACCTTGGTTAATTTTAAGCTCTTTGCAAAATTATGACTGTTAAAATGAGGATAATTGGGGATAATCGATTGTTTCGGAGAAAGATTGATTGATATTTTATTAATAGAACAACGAAAGCTATATTTTCATGAGTTGCGGAATAGTTTCCATTTCATTGAGGTATGAGACTAAATTCCAAGTGACACTTATGAATTCGTTTCGCGTATTGATACATTTCATTAGATTTTTAGTTCCATGCCTCAATGAAATCGAAAACTACTCTCCTCAAAGGGCTCGTTTTTGACTCTAAACCAGGGTTTTGACGCAAAGAGTCTGATATCTTATTTTGACCCCTTAAGATTTCTTTCTCGAGGTTTCAGAGGGAACTAGATATATATAATACGTACTAGGTGTTTTGTATGAGAAAAAATATCTAGCGAGGTTGGGAGAATTGATCATTGTCGAGGCTTTGCTGAGACAATTATCAATTCACAAAACCGAGTTAGATATTTTTTCATACAATACACTAAGTACGTATTATATTTATCTTATAAACTCTATTTGCCCCGTTTTCGTCGATGTTTCTAACAGAAATGCAAGTTTCTAAAAATAACTGCATTATATTATTGTTCTAAAAATAACTATGTGATATCATAAAAATATCATACGGGATGTTATCACACGGATATTTGTATAATTATAAGATAAATGCCTTTTTCGCTTCACTCTGTGTTGTATCATCTACAGTACTCTTTGTCTTTCAAATCACTTGTACAAAAGAAACCACGAAATTCTACCTTCAATCACCCGTTACCTGATAGATGAATTAGGATTCTTTCATTTATCACCGACTGTATAATTGTTCAAGTAATCACTGTCTTTCTTATATATCTGGCCAAAGCCAAATTCAACCGAAAAAAAAATTCATAGGCGTAACTTTCCGTACAACCGGTTATGGAGACGACAGATGAGAGTCAACTACGACAGATTCGGTGAATTGTGCCAGTCAAATAAATTTATTTGTATGAATGAACGAACGGATTGACGCTGAACTAATTAAAGCTGATTATAATAATTTCAAGTTAGTCCGTCTATTTCATTCTTGTAACTTATCCGCATTTTGTTTCATCTTCAAATCCAGAAATATATAATACATACTTAGTGTTTTGTATTAGAAAAAATATCTAATGAGGTTGGGAGAATTGATCATTGTCGAGGCTCTGCCGAGACAATTATCAATTCTCACAACCGAGTTAGATATTTTTTTCATACAATACATTAAGTATGTATTATATTTATCTTATAAACTCTTTTTGTCTTGTTTTCGACTGTGCTTCTAACTGAAATGCAAGTTTATAAAAATAACGCATTATATCATTGTTCTAAAAATAACTATGTGATATCATAGAAAACATCATACTTGATGTTATCACACGGATAGTTGTATAGTTATAAGATAAAACACCTTATGCAGCTGAAACTAACGACTGAACTGAATCATCTTTTCTCAATCATAACATTTCATGCTACTTCTTATAAAACTATCTTTCTTTTTACATTTTGTGGTTTGCCATGTAATCTGTTATTCATTTTTGTTTTCTTTTTACAGATTCTTTTCCCTTTGATGTTATTGTTACACATTCCTCGTTAGATAAAGACGGAGATCGAAACGAGAGGAATGGGAAAAAGTTTTCTTTTACTTTTCTATTTTTGTGTTTGTGTAGGCTACTGAGTAAAGGGAAATTACTTCATGCATAATATCCAACGAATCACCCACAAACTACGATGAACAAATTTGAGTATAAATTGCATTTTGTTTCCGAGTTTTGATACTATTGCGTCCTTTTCTATATTAAAATATCTAAACAGTCTGAAGGATATCATCGTATTAAGAATACATTAATGACAAGAAAAATGAAATAAAGAAAAAAAGAGATGCGAGGAGGATTCGATCTTCGGACCTCTGGATCGTAACAGGGTACATTTTGTTACTTGAATGTTACGTTCGAGTAATGTTATAAGGAAGAGACTTCAGAATACTAATGAAGGTCAACTGTAATATTGTATGAGCGGCGGGTCAATAATGTTTCAAATTACAGTTTGTTCACAACTGCTCTACCCGTTTTTTTTCTGAAAAGCTACTCCGATGTTCACTAATTTGAGTTCAAGATCCAAAGATTTATTTCTTCGAGGGACGATAATATGGTATCGGATATGTGAATATACACGTAAACATTATGCATAATATGACAAAGTCTAAATTTTGATTTAATTGAAGAAAAATATTCCTGTCATAACTTTGTTTATTTTTTATGTGCTATGTAAAATTTGTTTACGATTTCAAAAGAAAAATGCATGTTTACGAGCTACTTTTTACAAAAAAGTAGTTTCCATGACAACCTTACTTACCAAACGATATGCAAAACGGTAATTTCCCTGGTATTTATGGGTGAAATCGAGAATAACTTGGCACATTTGTTAATCATTTTGCGGTGGAGTGAATGCAAAATTCGTGACTGAGGATCATATGTCAAGGTCACACTGTAAGCTCAAAAGTCAAAATTTGGGTAAAATGATATGTAAATGCAAAAGCGCTGTCATTTATAAATTATTGATGAAATAACTTGGCGAGATTGTAATCCGACACCTAGCGATGCGCCATGTAATTTGAAATTCAAGGTCACGCTGACATGTCAAAGGTCTAATTGAAAGTTAAAATACCTAGACATATACTGAGTTCCATAAGAAAGTGTGCACTTTCATTTTTCACATTTCTCTTGATTTTTACAAAGTTGGTGGAAAATTATTGTGTAAAGTTGATACCATACTTTAGTCAAGACCTTTTGAAATTAAAAGTCAAATCAGATTCGGATAAAGTATCGCATGCTGTATACGCGCAGACATAACTGAAATTCGTGAGATTTGACCTCCTAACAACCTTTTCTTTGGTAAGAGCTATGGGTTGATGTTGCCTTAAAAAGTTTTAGAAGCCATTCAAAGCCATTTCCAAACAACAGTTTTAATTTCTATGCAGACGTTACGTGTACATCAACGTTAGACATCGCTACGTTGTTAGGCCAGTAACTTGTCGTTGAATGGTGCTATGGCGTTTTATGACATATTGATTTGCTTATTAAAGGCCTTAGAAAATGATGAGCTCGATTTCTATTGTAACATGAATGCCCAATTAATGACGTTTTAAATCTGACAAGGTTCGATCTTATTCAAGGACGTCTAAATGGACGTCAAACTACGCTGTAGCATCATGCACAATTGTATTGAAGATGTGATTTTATGCTTAGGAAAGCCGCAAAAATTCAACTAAATGCATTTTCCGACGAATTATTTGTCTGTCGCGTGTTATACGTGCAAAACATGCAAAATCAAATTTCTCAATTTAGCAGAAAAGTTTTTCTCATCGCGTGATTTTTGATTTCAAATATCGCTTGCACATACTCTTGGGGATAATCATGCGACATTTCATGACGATAGATTGCGTGATTTCAGAGATATTCAAAATTCAAAACTGCACACTTTCTTTTGGAGCTAAGTATATTTCGAAACCATTTTTTTTTTTTTTTTTTTTTTTTTTTTTTTGTCAATATGCACAAATTCAAATCTAATATTTCGAAATTTCTTTCTCTATATAAATGAAACTGTTTCCGTGAAAATCGGTCTATTATCTCCGGAAATATTTGCAAATATCGATTTCGGCGGAAAAGGAGTCAGCCCCCAAATGGCATCACGACGTCAACTAAACTCGCGTTTTATTAAGTCGTCGTTACTTCCCGTATTTCAAAGAAGAATTACACCATTTATTATGAGATTTTAGGAATCTTCATAACTCGACTTCATTGCTCCGAACGATGCGCAAAAGTTACTACCGAAAACATCATTACCCATTATGCACAGGGAGAAACTCTTTCACCCATGGCATCTATAGTTTCGCGACCCTTTCCCGTTATATTTTGTTAACCGTACAAGCTAAGACAACTTCTGTTACAAAAAATCGCCTTGGGACCCAACCCACGTAAAAGGAAATTACGTGTCACCCCTCTTTGTGACCCGTCTCTTGTAATGATAACTTCTATAATTTCCGCTATTCAACTGCTTGTACTCCGTCAAAGGAGCAATGTTTGAACTACGTCCATGTACTCTGACAGGGCTTATAACGTTCTTGCATTTTCTATAGTGTTGGTGGCCATTCATACCGACAAGGGCTACTACTAAACACTCGTTCTACCCAATGGCAATTGTCCAATTGAATGCCCTTCCCAAAATTGTTGCAACTTCACCAAGCCTTGAAATCTTTAGGACAGCACCGGGAGAGCTGCAACATTCAAAGCCATAAACAGTGTATTGTGTCTTTTAATCTTGACTTTTATCATCTTTATCCAATCCTTCGACAGTTAGTTTTAAAAACTTCTTCATCGATCTTTACAATGACCTTTCATCTTTCAGTGCACTTGCTATCATTCTTTTATCTTTTATTTGTTTCTAAACCCTTACGTGCAGTGCCTGCCAGTAATACTCGCGATGGCGTAGGCAGTACCAGGAGTAAGATAGATGGAAAGTCAATGGACTTAGTCTTCTTGAAGTGGGCCTATTGCAATAGATTAAATATTCAACAGGTGATCGTACCAGTCCTTTCATCATGACACGGTTTCAATAATTCAAACTTATTGAACGGGGATTTTTGAATGGGATCTCCTCAATAAGTATAGGCTTCGTGTATTGTGCATAATATTTATATATAAACAGTGTGAAGAAATGACGCTATAAAAAAAAATCGAAAAAAGTGTGAAGTTTTAGTATTACCATTCTAATCTACAGTTTAGAACATCGTGAAATTGACAAACTGATTGATTTTGGAATGATTTAAGAATGAAATTGAATGAGTGTCTGGAGCGAGTTTTGAGTGAAATTAAAGGGAGGTAATCCAATATCGCTAATTTTGTTCGCCAAGAACAAAATTAGCGATATATATTACATCCCTTTAAAAGAATATATATACTTTTCTGTTTTTGCGTCTTCGAGAGCCAATCAGATACTTAAAAATCCACACTAACCAATAAAATCGGAGAATGATTTTATCGACTTGAATTTATCCTCTTGAACGATTTCAAATGATTTCTTATAATTTGGAGCGTGTTTGATGATCTGGTATTGATATGGCATTTACAGTACACAATAGATGGAATATGGTTGTTCCGTAGTAAGCTCCATTCAACTTTCATTAAGTGGACAAGTAAAACTGTTGTTTTACGAATGGCGAAAACAAATCATGAATGCATCTTTTTAATGAAAGACTAAGCGATTAGGACAAATAATCATGGGTGGATGATTTTGTGCGTTTTTACTAGGCACAGCCATAACAGCGTGTGTTTATTTGGCCCCTCTTAGATACGTGAAATGTCAATCTTCCTTGCATCAAATTTTTGATGATATGAGCCAGTGCGAGATATTTTCAACAATTTCAAAAGTGCGCCAAGCAAAGACTTAGGCCAGCCTGTGCATCCGCATAGTCTGACCATAGTCTTCACTATGCACTTTGTAGATAGATAGGGTCTCAAATTGTCTTTAGAAAGTTTCATATTCTTCTTAAGGTAGCAATGGACACATAGCGTCATTTTTCCCGCCCAATGAATTTTTTTCTTGGTCACATATGTTGTAGATTAACATTGTGTAGTCATTATATCAAAATTTGAAGGAACCTTTCCGCGCTCGTTTTCATTCTAGAGTTATCTGCCCTTGAGTGGTATAGGCCATTTTTCAGTAGAACGGTTATATTCATTTTAGGTCTAGTATAAACCCTGTACTAACTTAAAGCTATAAAACAAATACATTTTGATAGACCTTATACATGTACATAATGGCTATTGACAAGAAAATTTCTCTTTGATCAATTGTATTTGCACAATTTGCTTTAAAAAGTTAAAAATGCACTAATTTTTGTAATTTTACTAGGTAAAAATGCCACAAAAACCTATCACTGTGTGACTGTCTAGGGTACTCAATGTTTCTACATCACGCACATGTCATAATGTTGGAAATGTGACGCACAGGCTCAAATGTATGTTCTAATCTATTTCAGCGAATGTCAGTTTTGCAGAAAGTGCTTTTGGTCGTGAAAATGCAAAAGAAAATGGCGAAATTGACACGACAGAAGGTAATACAGACTTTGCTCCGGTCTACACTTATTATAACTGGGAAAAGCGGGGTCCAGCAACGAACTTTGGGGTCCAGATGAACGAAGGAGATGGAGAGTCATGAATGGGTAAACTTGTCACGTGAACCAGTTCAATAGATGCGTTATTGTTTCTTATTTACCGTCTTACTTTTGGTACAAATGTAGTTTCGGTTAGGGCACTTGACGTCGATTGACGACGACACACGAACATCAACAACACGGTGCTTTTGGCCCTTTCATATTAAGAGGAAGTATAATTTTGACTTTTCTCAATCTTTGAATATGTCCACGAGGTGAATTCTCGCAAATGGTTGTTATACCCCCAACCTACGAAGTAGACGGTGGTATATTAGTTTCACCATGTCTCAACAGATAACGACCCATTAGCATCGAAGCATTAACAACGAAAGGAAATCAACTGCAATGTTTTTTAACGTACGTTCAGTAAAATATACTTGGCGTCACTAAAACGTTACCACTCAAAATACCCTGCGATCGTTTAAATGGTACCGCCCAATGCAAACTTCTGGGTACGACATTATTCTAGGGGTGAATAAGTTTGCACGTCTCTAATTTTGTGATAGTATGTTGTTTTCATTATCGATACTAGACGACACGTGCAATTTGAATAATTCATTTTTGTCGACGTCTATGCATTTGTTTCCCAACTGTTCATGGTTTATGAAAGTCAGTGCCGAAATAAGGACCCTTCAATTTTTAAACGGTTTTCACTAATGGGACGTTGACTAATGCACAACGTCAGCGGGCCATTGGTATGGCTAAAGCAGGATTATCGTTTCGAGAAATTGCAGGCAGAATGGGTTTTTCTCACCGAACCATACTGAAAATTGTCCAGAGACGTAATCAAACAGGTTCTGTAGATGATAGGCCACGCTATGGACGACCAAAAGTGACGTCAAGACGAGCTGACCGCCAAACCATCCTCATGCATCTTCGAGATAGGTATCGGTCTGCTAAAGACAAAGAGGTGGCACGTAAGAAAAAAATAATCGTAAGTCAAATCCAGGAATCGTACCTGGTGTTTTCATTTTTGTTAGATACTGCCATGCAATATCTCATAGGAATTGTCTTTAGAAGACGATTCCAATGAGACATTACATGGCGGAATTCCATATTTATTTACTTCTGTAGAAGCACATGTAACCAAATGGAAACTAATTCGAGCTACGTATAAAGCCAAAACCCGAAATTGACCCTTGTCATGCTAAAAGTTCAAGAAATCTTAGTTTCAAGGGAGAAGATTTTTAAAGAATTTTAATTGTCCTATCTTTTTAACCCGTTTTATTGAAAGTTATTTGTTTTCTCTTTGTCAATATATCTTATCTATGAGTGGTTGCCGTAGGTTGAATGGATTTTAGTTGTTTGCACAACTTTTGTAGGCCTTGTCCCCAAACCGTTTTACGAAATTTAAACAAAATGGGTCCACTAGTTAAGGGAAAGAAGAAATTGTGGACGACGGGTGACGCGCGACGGACATTGGACGGTCAGATTAGCTCATCTCGAGCAAATTGTTCCCAGCCCTGTGTCAAGAATGACGAAACGGGCAAACTGTTTGAAAATTATATCACGCTTTGCACGTGCACGGTCAAAGGTCAATGTCAGTGTAAAGCATGAGACAACTATCTTTTTACATTTATCAGTAACTGGATATAAACCAAGACATAATAATTCGAAATTCTAGAAAGAAGGTCAAGGTCAGGGTCAAGGTCAAGAGTTCAACATGATACTAGAATACAGACAATCATCTACAACATTTTTAAGTAGGATTGTATTGTTCTGGCCCTGATATTTCAAGTTGTAGTATGGAATTCAAGGTCAGGGTCGAACATTCAACTCTATGTCTTAATCAAAGGCTTTCATCTACATACCTTTATTTATGACTTTATACAGTCCTAGACCTTATAATTCAATATTTAAGTATATATAAGTAGTTAAAAGCTCGGTATTCGGGTCATCGGTCCAATATGATGCCAGAATAAAAGTCTAACCTTAATTGTTGCAATAAAAAAGTATGTTTTCTGGTCGTTAAAGGCATACGTTAACGAACAAAATCCGGGCGTTAACAAGACAAAACGTGGATTAATCAGTAAATTCACGTGCCGTTAACGCCCGGCTTTTCAATTTAGATATTTTCGGTCTGGGCCTATTCACTTTATCAGTTTCCTTGTCCAACATTTTTATAGAGCATACCTAAGGACGTTGCTCTAAATCCCGCGTTAAATTGTGTGACGTCATTAAATTCCCCAGAAATGTCGGTATAAACAAGATGGACGGTGTAATGCATGACGGCATATAAGTAGGTTTTTAACTGGTTTAATATCGTTTCTATGAAATAATTTACTCTTATCTATCTTTTTCATGCAGTAATAGCGTCATTTCACGTTTTTTCGGGCGTTAACGTTTGCCAAGACCCTCAAAATGTTTTAACACCCTCGTGCTTGGCACTCGGGCGTTAAACCATTTTTCGGGTCTCT
Organism: Fragum whitleyi; assembly: GCA_948146395.1. NCBI lineage: Eukaryota > Metazoa > Mollusca > Bivalvia > Cardiida > Cardiidae > Fragum > Fragum whitleyi. The sequence goes on from OX411543.1 coordinate 8,283,824, forward strand.
GCAAATGTTAACGCCCCCAAAAAACATGAATTAACCCTATAATATTTAAGTATATATTTGTAGTTCAAAGCTCGGGATTCGGGTCATGAGTCCAATATGATGCCAGAATAAAAGACCAACCTTAAGTATCGACTAAAAACAGTCATAGACCTAAAAATTCAAAATTATAGAAAGTAGGTCCGAGGTCAGGGTCAACAGTTCAAAATAATTCCAGAATCAAAGATAATCATCTTCTTACCTTTGAAAGTAGTATAATAAAGTTCTAAACGTTACAATGGAAGAAGGTATAGTGTAATTACAGGTCAAAGATTCAATATAGTGCCAGAATGAGAGACAATCATATAACACTTGTAATTGACTTTATTTGTTCCTAAAACTGATGATTCAATATCTAGAGAATGTAAGTCAAATGTAAGGGCCAAAGTCAATGGTCCAACATGATACCAGACATTCATCTTCGAACTTATATGATTGACTTATTACAGCCCCAGACCTGATAATTCATTTTTTTTATTTATTTTTTTTATTTAGATACTGGATTAACCTAGTTTGAAGACTCCAGAGGTGCGTTTTTACATTAAGATGGACATTTCCGCTAAGTTAGGTTATTAAGACGTCATAAGAAACGATTTTCAATATTTTGAGTGAAAACATTCGACGTCGTCAAGGCTACTCGTTTTAAGCCAATGCATAACCATCTTCGTTACCTTATTAAGATATCTTAAGATTCTTATTAAGCCGCTTAAAAATCTTAATCTAAAAAACGCTACATCTTAAAAATCTTAATGAGATTCTTAAGAATCTTAGTCTAAGAAACGCACCTCAGACTGGTTCCATACACCAAAGTTAAATTAGAGACTGAATGGTGCTCTTTTGACACGACTAGCTGGTAGTCCTCCGGGACATCACTCGGCCATTTCCGTAAACTGCAACAGACCTCGGATGTATGAAAGGCGGATGGCACGGTAACAAAATCGTGCATTTTGTAATGCGGAAACAGTGTAAGAAAAACCAGCTCTGTAGATTTATACCCTTTTTTCAGTAAATAACGGCTGAAAAATCTTAATGTTTCGAGAATGATGAATCATTCTCAAAAATTAAGAATTTTCAGCCGTTATCTAAGAATCTAAAGATATTTACATATTATACGTTACACCTTATTGTATTTCTTACACTTATATCTTCATATCATTCAAAAGTAAACCTCAGGCGTCTTTCTACGAAGCAAATGGTGCTTTCGGAATAAAAATCGGTTAATCATGTCCGGAAGAAATGAACAATTACTGAATTTTTGGTCCCTAAAAAGGAGGTCGGCACCTAGATGACGTCATTTCTACGTGATGAAATCCCTTTTTATGACCGACGTATGAAAGCGGGTATTTCAAAGTTCAATTTTATCGCATAAGGCAAGATTTGCAGACTGTTTAAAATTTTGACCTAAAATGATCCTCTATGTGTCCGCAGTTACCTTAAACGAGTAGCGTTGGCGACGCCGAATGTTTTCACTCACAGTTTCGAGGGCTAACGCCATTTTAACTGACCTCATCAAGTTTTCCAAGGGTGTTCCGTTATTTTTAAGAATAGTCCGTCTATGTACATCCGAGGTTGATCGTGAGATTAGCCGATCGGCGTTCCGAATTGCTGGTTGTTTGTAGAGAACATTACATTATGTACATTTATACGCCGCTTAGGTTCGAATCTCGGTCGATTTTTATGAAGTAAAAACATGTAAAGTGTTATACATCTAATTCTATACTTTAAAATACTCTAAATCCAAGTGTAACGAGTGTTTCAGTGCTTTTTAAAGCACTAAGTGAAATACTCGTGTCGGAAAACCTCAAAATAATTCAAATCAATGAGGTAGCGCGACCTATAAATATAAACACTATTAGTACTAAGGCACTAGCCCATCCGAATAAGAACAGCTCTTATTGAAGCATTGTAGTAAATTAAATATTCAACATATCGGTACCTTTTATTGTGACACGGTTTATCAATTATTCAAACCTATTGAGGGTATATAACGGTATTTTTCAATGGGATCCTTTTATGTACAGACTTAGCGGATTGTGCAATTTATTTACATATCTAAAGCTTACTGGAATACATTGTGACAAAATAATTTTGTAAGAAATATCTGATATAAATATATAATCGATCGGTTAAACATTGAATGGATCTACTGATAAACCAGCTGTAAAGTATTTTAGAAATCTAATAAGTTCCATTTAACCCGGTTGCAAAAGGGTCAGTGAAGATTATGTTACGATTTACATTAGAAACTCAAGACACAACTGTTTTATAAATAACTTACCCTACATCGGTTTCCGTGACCTGTTTCATCTTGGAACTTTATTCTAAAATTGTAATACATTAAAATGTGATTCAAAAGATAAAGGAGAACTAGGTAGGGATTATTTCTTATATCTTGGGACATGATTTAAGGCTTGTATGTTGATATTTTGAAACATGTTTGTCCTGAAAGTTTTGACATAATTTCTTCTACCTGTCTTTGACATGACATGTCGATCAACCGACCATCTCTCTGGCCAACCGACCAACTGATTTTTCTATCCTCTTCTTTGTGCCCTGTTCTTTCAATCGGATACCCTCTGCGATTCTATGGAATAGACCTCGGGAATAATAATGGTGCAGACATTAAAGCGCGTAATTTCTCACTTTGGTTTACATGACGTCATAAGCATCGACGATCCCGCCAAGGATAACGTTACATATTTAACAACGTCAACGAAAGAAAAGATCTGGACAGAAATAGCTGGGCATATTAAAATTTGATAACATTACTGCGTTTTTATCATAAATGTGTAATATGCATAAAAGATCTACAGAGACTATCGCAAAGCATAAACAGGGTGTGTTTTTCTTCAAGCGTATTGACCGAAGTACCACCAGAAGCCGAATAACCTAAAAACGATTCAAAATTACCACACTTACGCCAGAGTTTTTTTCCAGTATACGGAAATATCCGAACGATGTTCCGAATGCTGTTCTCTCACACTAGTTTGGAGCCGTCGTCATAGTGTAGGTGGTGGGGCACCAGATTTCAAATCATAGGTTTTCACGGGTTCGATCCCCGGCGACAGCACATATCCTTCCCAACATCTGTCTCCCTCTAACAGACAGATAATGTTAAACCTACGTTGATAGCACCTAGCTACCTAGAAAGGATGTAATGGCAGTATGGTTTGAACTCGAATTAAAATAACAACGTTGTGATTTCTTACATATTTTTTGAAACATTTCAGTTGCAAAATAAACGTCGAGGATGGGGAAGGATACATTTGAGATCGTCCTGGACAATCAACAGGCCGTGTTTTATCCCGGTCAGATGGTGACCGGACGAGTCCATTTAAAACTTGAGGATGACATGAAAGTCAGAGGTATGTCACACGTTTTGAGCCCAGTGGTCTTGAAAAAAGTCATACAGACACGTAACAATAATATCGCAAGATGTACGTATATATATATATATAATACGTACTTAGTGTTTTGTATGAGAAAAAATATCTAACAAAGTTGGGAGAATTGTCGAGGCTCTGCCGAGACAATAATCAATTTTCACAACCGAGTTAGATATTTTTTTCATACAATACACTAAATATGTATTATATTTATCTTATAACCTCTATTTGTCTTGTTTTTGTCGATGTTTCTAACCGAAACGCAAGTTTCTAAAAATAACCGCATGATATCATTGTAAAATAACTATGTGAAATCATAAAAAAATATCATATGGGAAGTTATCATACGGATATTGTATAGTAAAAAGATAAATATGGCACCCTACCATTGAACATATAACAACGTTTCTGAAAAAAAAAAATCCGCGAATGTTCCATCGGTGCAGATCTATGTTCAAACAAATAAAAGACCCGATCGATTCTTTGAAATGCTTCTTTTACCACGGCAAAATTACAGAGGGGCCTTACTGCGTTCGAATGAAAAAACGTTTGCAAATGTTTTGGAAAAGGTATCCGGATTTGCACATGTACGTGTATGCCTCTCCTCGTACAAAGCGGGGTATCATTCGATTTAACGTTCGCAAACGTATGTATCCTAAACACATTCATGACTGATTTCGTATCAAGAGAATTCACTGGCCATATCTTCTTCGAAAGCCAAGGGTTCTAGCTCCACTATGTTCCTTACGAGAACATAAGGAACACAGTTGAGCTAGAACCCTTGGCTTGCTAAGATGTGGCCATTTTGACAGGTATTATGACAGTCAAAGAACAAAGTGATATACAGTTAACGACATCGTGAAAGTGACACAGTGATTGATTTTAGAATTATTTTTGAACGAAATTGAATGAGTGCAATGAGATAGTTTTGAGTGAAATTAAAAGGGGGTAATTCAACATCGCAATTCTTGTTCGGGGTGAACAAAATTAGCGATATTTATTACCTCTCTTTTATAAAATATGCTTACAAATTCTACTTATAGCTCCCTTTTTTCTTCAAGAAACAATCAGACGCTTACAAATCCATTTTTGTCAGTGAAATCTTGTTGTGTTTTTTTCTAGTTATATTTAATTTGGGTGTACTTGTTCATCTTATCTCTTAAAGTCATTTTGGAGCGGGTTTTAATGGTTTTAATGAGTTTTTTTAATGATGAATGGAGCGCTGAGTAAGCGATTGATAACGATTTTGATTTAGATGAATATGAATTCATGATATTTCTAACTGTAGAGCTAAAGGGACTTGTAGATGAGTATCGAGCTTGTAAAAAGATAGAAGCCTATGCGTGGCGTTGCCATTAATTTTTATTGTTTATATAAGTCAGTAATAAAACAATTTTTATGGGACTAGTTTATGCGGAAGCTTGCAAAAAATGCGTTCTTAATTTATTTTTCAATTGAGAAATAAAACCCAATTTTTCAGCCAATCAGGATGCACGAATAATGATGGACACAAGCTGAATCATACGAAAATGAACCATCTGGGAATTCTGTAAAATAGATATTTGAAAAAGAGTTTCTATTAACAGTCAACTAGATGTTGAATTTCAAAAATAATTTCACCTGAAGGTACATTGGTCATTCTAGGTTCAGTAAATTGTCAAAGTGCGAAAGCTCGACTCTAATCAGTCTGCCCAGGTCGCGCACTACCCAGATGGTCCCTTTTCGCGTGACAGCTCACAATTATTAAGTTACATGGCTGTTCAAAGTATTTAGAGCTTATCTATCTACAGAGCGTAAAGTGAGGACTCTGGTTAGACGGTGCGGATAAACGGGCTGATCAGAGGCTTTGCTAAGCGCACAATTCAAATTATTCGATGTCAGGTCGTATGTTAACGCTCTACTATTTACAAAGTGAAAATACTTGCAAAGGGTAATCCAATACGTATATTTTGTGAAAAGATTTCCTTTATGTCCGTTATACAACGGTATTTTCTTTTTCGATCCACCGAATAAAAGTTTACTGTAGAATTCAACTGTTTAATACACGTGGTTAACCCTTTAACAAAAAAGAACTTCGATTGTATGATTTTTTGCCGTTATGACGAGGTGTATATTACATATTAATGTTACGATAAAGAAACGAACAAATCTAGGATATTGAAACTATCTACTCTTAATTGGGTTATTTTCGCGTCAATTAATTTTCGATTGTTTAGGGCTATTTAATGTATTAGCGACAGAGATACTTAGTATTTCGAGTGATTAAAGTTCCTCTTTTGTTAGCGCCTTGATCAAAATACATGTATAGGCAAATTCAACTGTGTTGCGTATAAAAATCATCGATTTGTTCTTTAAATCTATATTAAATGATTAAGCGACATTCTTAATGTCGCGTTATCATTTTGTCGATGTAAGTAATCGGACAAATGATCAAGAAACCCGATGTAAAGTATTGATTTTTTTCTTTTGAAATTTAGCGATATTCTTTGAAATATTTACAGAAATCACAATGAAGTTCTATGGTTATGCCCAAGTACGATGGACAGAAAGGCGGAAGACAAAAAACGGGTCTCGAACAGTGACCTACCAGGCTAATGAAAAATACTTCACACACCAAACAGTATTATTTGGAAAAGGTATGGAAAATCAAAACTTCTATCATGGGGAAAAGCGTTAGCTGCAAATTGTTAACATATGAGCAAATGGTTGATAAGCTGCAATGAGCGATACAAAAATTTTGAAATTGGTGTGTCTATGGACTACAGATCGAATTTCGAGTATAAACTATTTTTAGACGATTTAAAACAGGCGATCGGGAAGAATTAATAAAATGAGATTTTCTTGGAGGGTATTAATTAGCAGAAGTACCACAAAAAGCCGCCGAATTACTTAAAAATTACCCCCAAATTACTACACTTACGCGCGAGGTAATCACCAGTTTACGGAAAAGTCCGAGCGATGTTCAGAATAAATTGACCTTCGATCACTTACAAAAGTTTGTACGTGTTCATACCCCAAACAACTCCTTAGCAGCCACTTACTCTTTGGGCAATATGGGTAATAATTGCCGCGATGATTCAAAGCGGTTCATTAAAGATGGTAGACCCATAATAGTTCCACAACGTTTCAGAACTTGAACAGTGTTAACCGAGGTTTCCTAATGATTTTCATAGTTCCGAAATGTTGCGAAACTATTACGGGTCAACTACCTTAAATCATTTAGCCAAACCATTTGTGAAGGTGGCGAAGTGAAAGTTTCAAGAGTCGACGTAATCGTTTTCGTTTGTTGTTTACTGGTACATGTAATTTTAATCCCTTTAAATAATAGAATTTGTGTTTTTCAAAGTCCTAAATGTTCGTACTCTCTGAAAATTACGTTCCTCTTTTTTAAACTAAAATGTTTGGGAAAAGACAAAATGAAAGTTGGCTGCTTCAACATTATTAAAGTAGTGTTTTAGCATTGACAAACCTTTTTTCATGCCCTAAAAACATAGAGTTTCAAACACAATTCATTTTCTGAGTACGTGCAACCTTTGTAACACACGTGTAACTTCCTAGTAACATCCTTGTTCCAAACTATAACATATCATTCTTTTTAAAGATTATCTACGTTGAATAGCTACGATCATGTAAATGCTCTCCCTATTCCTGATACCAAAGTTTTCATAACAGAATGAATAGTTTATTCTATTTTACCGATTTGCTTTTAGAACAAACCGGTGAAGAAAAGGTCGAACTAAAGCAAGGGACGTACGACTACCCGTTTTCCTTCCAACTACCTCCAAATACACCCTCATCGTACGAAGCGACGATCGGACGAGTTCGTTATTATTTAGAGTCTTCCATAGACCGACCCTGGGCCTTCGACAGACACACCAAAGCAATGATTACTGTGATCAACCTGTTAGACTTGAACACCATGCCGCATCTCATGGTATGTTTAGTCAGCACTATTTTATTTTCAGCTACATGTATGTTTTAACAGATATGAATTACCGTAGAAACCTGATGATGTGTATTCGAATTTTTTTCAGTTGAAAATTCTATAAAATCTCGGAGAATTTTAAGCTCCACTGGCCGAAGGCCAGCGAGCTATTGTCATGACGAGATGTCCGTTCGTGCATACGTGCGTATGTGTGTAAACTTTTCTTTAAAAATCTTCTACTCCTTAACCGATGGGCGGATTTTGAAGAAACTTGGCAGAAATGGCCCTTATGTGACTCTCTTCTAAAGTTGTTAAAGAAATTTCAATTGCCTCCCCAAATATGAACGTGGAAGGGCGAGGCTTATATTTTCTTTCAAATCTTTAAAAATCTTCTCATCCCAAACCATTGACAAAACTTGGCATGGTTTACCATCTAGTGACCCTCTCCTGGAGTTGTTGTAGAAAATTTGTTTAACCTCCAAATATGGGCGTGGCAGGGCGGGGCTTTTTTACAATAGAAAGTGCTTTTAAAAATCTTTTCCTCCCAAACCATTGGCCCAATTTCAATGAACTTGGCATGAATGAACCTTGTGTGACCATCTTTTTAAGTTGTTCTAGAAATTTGGATTGCCCCAAATTATGAGCGTGGCAGGACAGGGCATTTTTCCCTTAAAATCTTTTAAGAATTTCTTCTTTCAAACCATTGGCCGGATTTCAATGAAACTTGGCATGAATGATCCTTGGGTTACCATCTTTTAGGATGTTTCTAGAAATTTGGATTGAACTCCTTCCATCTCTCTAAAAATATGCGTGGCAGGGCGAAGCTTATTTTCGCTATGAAATCTTTAAAATCTTCTCCCAAACCATTGGACTGATTTCAATGAAACTTGGCATAAATGATTCTTTGGTAACAACTTCTAAAATTGTTCAAGAAATTTGAATTGACCCCCAATTATGGGTTTTGCAGGCCGAATTCTGATCGGCTCATACATTGCAGTGGCCTGACATTTTCCCATGCTATTATATTGTTTCATCATTAAAAATTCAACAAGACATATCTCTATATATTTTTGTAATATTGTTATTAAGAAGCAATACTTATAAATATTTTGAAAAAAAAAAAGCTTGTCATATAAGGTTTAGCCTACACTAAATTATTTTTCTTTCCATCTTTGGCCTCTTCACATAATTACTTGTAAACTTCCATATCTGATAGATACTTGAAAGCCAGTGGCGAGATACGGACCCTCATTGGCCTCTTGTCGTTTATCTCATCTTTTTGAAAAAATAAACGAGACTTTTTTATGATGTCGAAAAAAATGTGCTACAATTCTTACCTCCAATGTGATATCATTGAACTGTTGATAGAGGGTGCTAGACTTTGGATGGTGAACGATCACCTAATAAGCATAACGAGCTCAGGTGAGCTAAAAAAAATCAAGGGAATTATCTCCAAGGAAAGTAAAATAGAATTATCTCTTACATAAACTGTACTTCTACTCATTGAAATCTTACAACCAACAAAATGTGAAATTCAAAGTACTGACTCTTTACATAGTTCTACTGATGGCAATTTTTGGGAAGTAAAATTCGATATCATAATAGGGCAAAGGGTTAAATAGTATTCCTTCAATCAGAAAACCCGACTCCTGGTGGATATAACTAAAATTTAAATCATAACCATGTGAATGTGTTGTTACAGAATGGTGGTACGTCTACAGATTCCAAGACTCTCTGTTGTTTATGTTGTGAATCAGACCCGATCAGCGGAACTGTGAGGATAGACAGAACCGGCTATGTTGCCGGCGAATCTATTGTGTTTAATGCTGAAATCAACAACATGTCAAAGAGAGAAATGAATAAAAGTGAAGCTCAACTCATCATGGTAAGGGGCTATGAATACCAAGCCTTTATTTGAGTAAATTTAATGGAACGAGTAAACGAGCAGACAGGTTTTACTTACGAAATCATATTATTTTCGCGTTGTTGTGTCCACGGATAAAGTCTGGTGAGGGATGAGTTATTTGCAAAGCAAAATCCTCAGGCTGAGCCGATGTTACGTTATTTCCCTCATAAAAGGAAACTATTTCTTTAATATTAATGACATTTATAATTACAACCAAAAAGTGACATCGTAAAACCTCTAGGATTTACAGTACTCTCTTTGCTAGACTTTTGGGGATGATTTTCCGTATCCAGGGGCTTGTTTTACTAAACTCCTCAAGAAAAATTAATCCTACGTTAAAATCACAAATCGTACCTTGTGTTTTCATTTATTGTAAGATTCTGCCTTGCAATATCTCATTGGAATCGTCTTAAGGAGACGATTCCAATAAGATGGTGCATGGCAAAATTCCACATTTAGTTACTATTGCAAAAGCAACTTTAATGTTTGACTTGCACAAAATTTGATCGTAAGATGTTGAGTTAAAAAGGTCCCAGAAAACATTTCTAAACGAAATTAGAATTGACTCTAGACAATTAGACATTAACTTCAGTTCCAAAAAATCGAATCATTTATTTTGCATACAGTTGTAAAATATGTTACTAAAAAAGAATGAGATGCTTTGTCCCTCATTATGTAACCATTTTCCCACTCATTCGATTTTAATGCACTGAAGACAATTTCTGGTTTAAAGCAATCTTTTTCAATATTTTCTACAATATGTTGCCGTTCTTTTTCCAATTTCAAAATATAATTTACAGTTGAAATTCTTTGAAAATGGGTAAGTTTTTCTTTTCATAAGAGACTCGAAATTGCCAAATGATGTCATTTAGATAGATTTTCCTGATAACGGATCAAATATTTGTAATAATTTCTGAATAGGCGCGGTAAGGGAACTGAATATGGGGAAATATTTTAACCATTTAACAATCTGTGTTTAAGGAGGTCCGTTATATGGCTAGAACCAAGACAAGAACTGTTCGAAATGTACTGTATTCACTCAAACATGGTAAAATAGAAGGAGGGGGAACCGACGTGTGGATAAACGAACGATTACTCATACCCCCTGTACCGCCATCCTATCTACCCGGCTGTAACATTATAGATATACGATATTATGCTACAGTAAGTTGTTGTTTTTTAAGTTTTGGTGATTTTATCTTGGTTGTTTATAACCCCTGTGCCACCTAACTACTGGGTTTGTGCTAGCGTTCGAAATTAGGGAGTCATTGACTTCTAAACCATGAAATTCTGGAGGTCAAAACTCATTCTAAAGGGGTCAATATAACAGAAATGGCAAATTGTGAGTACAATTTTACAGGTTTCAGTATCGATTGACCTTTAATTTGTAGTGATATAAAGAGAATAAAGTTAATAAGTAGAATTCTAAGTAGTATACAAGTTACATCAATGAAAATTTGGTTTATAAAACCAAGTTTTGACCCTTAGAAATTTTCTGTCAAGGGGTTCAAAATGAACCCATTGTGAGAAAATTTTAAGGATCAAAATAGGATATTTTCAGATTTTAGAGGGCAAAACCCTGGTTTAAGGGTTAAAGACGAGCCTTATATCTACCCGGTCGTAACATTATATACGCTATTAAGAACAGGTAAGTGTTCAATGGTAGTAGGCCCTTTTTAAAAGTCGAAGGAACCATTCTATCCAACTACAAAATATAGGGTAGCCGATATGCTTATGTTTTATATAACAATATTTGGGGATATATGAAGTAACTAACATTTATTTCTATCCCCCGAACTGCATTCGTATAAAATAGGTTAGTAAAATATGAACGCCATAACTTGAAATAAGGTTGTGTGGAACTATAATTTAGAGCAAGAAATTATATACTAAACTATAACATAAGCTTAATAGTAACATAGTTCGAGGTTAGCTCAATGTAGCTTTTAAATAAGGTTTTATGCTGATTTTACATCCTGTATTTCAGTTAAAAGTAGATCCGTCCGGACCAGCCATCGATTTGTATGTACCAGTCGAGGTTGTTATAGGAAGTATACCTTTGCGACAAATTGCCGAACAACACGGCTTAATGTTGCCCCCGCCCCCACCGCCTCTCGATCCTTCAGCCCCACCCCCGCCTCCAGGGGCACCCAGTGGGTTATATACTGATACACAGCTTCCTACAAATATGCGTAAGTAACATCTTCTTAACTAAGCTTGGCATGGTCACTTGGGTATCACTTTTACGGGCTTGTTCAGAAAAAAAATGATTGGAACGAAAATATGGGTATGGTAGGGCCCACACAACACCTTTTTAGCTAACCTTGCAGCAATGTTCCTTCGCTGACCCTTCTTCAAACTTTGAAATTTTGATCGTCCTTTTCATTTGAGGATTGCTTATACTTAGTTTCATTGTCTTCTCCGATAAAACAAATTTTAATAAAACCATCCCTGCGTTTAGGATGAAAAGGTTAGCGAAGCGTTTTCGAAATCATCCTCGCTTTGTACGTATGTGCACGTGCAAAGCGTGGTATCATCTCAAAGCGCTCGCGAAACGTTTTTACATCCTGAACACAGGGCAATTTACTATTTGAGTCTTTTGAAAGGCCATCGCTATCGTAAGTTGCTTTATTATTATCTGATATAGTTAAAGGGCATTTTTATAGTTTATTTAATTTTACATTTATGATATTTTTGTAAGTAAACATGAAAAACATAAACACATTGTAAAACTGCCCTCATGTGAAGTTAAATTAGTGATCTAAGGCTTTGCACTAACTCCTGTCTTTGTATTTGTGAGACATATTTGATGATTCGTATATCATTTATAAATTTCAGCGAACGTAAGTTTTGCAGAAAGTGCTTTTGGTCGTGTAAATACAAAAGAAGATGGCGACACCGAAAATACAGAAGGAAATACAGACTTTGCCCCCGTCTACACTTATTATAACTGGGAAAAGCGGGATCCAGCAACTAATTTTGGGGTCCAGATGAACGAAGGAGATGTAGATTCATGAATGGATAAATTGATCTTAACAGATTTTAATTCTTTCTTTTTTAAAATTTTTGTAATTATTACCAGTATTTATCTGCAAATGACGATTTATTTCTGTCAAAATACATATATTTACCCAATGCCATTCAATCAAGGTGCAAAATTCATAAATACTTATCCTTTTTGCGCCCATGAATACGAAAGATTTTTAGACGGGCAAATATGAAAAATTTTAAACCCTCTAGTGATCGCGGCATATTTGTTATTTACAAACTATGTTAGACAGCTACGACAAAAATCAGAAGTGCTTTTCTAAGATTAAAGAATCTAATTAAGATAGGGGAACCATAATCGTTCCGCTACATTTCGGCACTCGCAAACTTTCACTATGTTGACAAATATTTCCTTATGAAAATTGAAAATCATTAGTAAACCTTGGTTAACGCTGTTAAAGTTCATTACTTAAACGAAGTATTGCGGAACTATTACGGGTCCACAACCATAAGATTAACGTTTTTTAGATTGTGTTTTTTAAACGGATAAATAATAATCTTAAGATATTCAAATAAGGAACGAAGGGGGTTTCGCATTGTCTTAAAACGAATAGTATTGACGACATTGAATGTTTTCACTCAAAGTTTCGAAATTTGTTTCTAATGACGTCTAAATTATCTTATTTGACGGGCTTTTTTTCATTTCGCTCTAAAATACGGACCTCTTGACACACATACGGACAGTTTGATCTAAGTCTACACTGTTCGCTGTTTACTTGTAATAGTGGTGATACCTTAAGTCTCCAAAATTTAAGGTTTGTGAAACAAAATTTTCAAATGCATAAGGATAAGGATAAAATCTTGTCATGCTGATCCCGGAAATTTTTATTCTTGGCTGGTGGTATGGACAAGGATCAGACTGCACATATGTGCAGTCTGATCTTAGTCCACACCATCCAATTTTCTCTTTAAAACATAAATGTTTAAAATTAATATTTTCTGAAAGAAAAACTTGAAACAAAATTTTTGCAATCGGCGTGTTCAGCACTTTGTTTTCAATGTAATCTTAAAGGAGATTTTAATGGGCAGAATCAGGCATCAGGATCAGGCATAGAGATAGAATTAATTTTACGGTAGCAGAATGTACTCCGTGCTGCTTATTTCTGCCCCTCCCCGTTATCTGTAGGCCTTCATTGTATTTTCACTTCAATCGTTAAATTATGGTTTAGCCAGTGGAATTCGGTTTTATTCATTCTTTTATATTTATAAAAAATCCTTTATTTTTTCTTGTTATATTTCTACTTTTTCTACTTAATAAAAACATGAAATACTTGTGTCGTATTTTAATTTATGCTATAACTTTACCGTATAACATCCCATATGATATTGTTTTATGATATCTCATGGATAATTTTAGAACAATGACATAATGTGGTTATTTTTAGAAACTTGCATTTCTGTAAGAAAAATCGATGAAAACAAGGCAAATAGAGGTTATAAGATAAACATAATACGTACTTAGTGTATTGTATGAAAAAATATCTAACTCGATTGTGGGAATCGAAAATTGTCTCGGCATAGCCTCGACAATGATCAATACTCCCAACCTCGCTAGATATTTTTTTCTCAAACAAAACACAAAGTACGTATTATATACAAGTATATCCATTATAACACGGGCACAATTCTGAAAGTGGTTTTATTACCATTTTATGGCTGTTAAATAGTTTTGAACCATTTCTACTGGGTAGCCTATAATAAACTAATAAACAAGGTATTGACGATTGGAGAATTTCATAGAAAGGGAGGCGCGTCATTTAGTAGGCCTGTGTGCGGTATATGGCGTCAAAAGCATCATCATTCCCGCTAAAGATGACGTTGAGTTTATTAAATGGGCGGAGCTATCTGTGTACACAGTATTTCGGCCTACATGACAATTGCATTTAACTGTGATTATTTTAGGGATGAGTGTCTTTTTCACTGCGTTTATTGGGGTATAAAGTGCAATTGCCTTAGCACATGGCGAATAACGCCCGTAGGGCGTTATGTTTAAGCCATGTTCTATGGCAATTGGACTTTATACCCCAATAAACACAGTAAAAAAGACACTCGTCCCTTATAATTGCAATCCTCTGGATCGAAGAAACTATTAAAATACTCGGCCAAACATTAAAGCTTCAAGTCTACTTTCTGCGCGTATAGATTACACAATCTTTTTTTTAGATCGTGTATTTTTTATCTCGCTATCGAAGTGAAATGTCATATGATACACAAATAAACGACAACTTTGAAATTCGTAGAGGTACTTATGATAAAAAAAAAACTTGTTTATGCAAAGTTAGTCTATATTTATAAACTAAAACGGCCTGATTGGTCTTAGTTGAGAGGACTGCTTGATGGTCTTCGTCGACTCGCTGTTTTCTAAGTTTACGTCGGCTCAGTATCAGTACTGCATGCTTGTAATCGTAAATTCTCTCGAAAATATCTTAATTTATAATAGATTCAATAGCAATGTTGCGTTGGTGATCGGGAATAGGTTAATTCGAGTTCCTACAACATGGGACTTGCAGGTCGAAGGTCGGGGGTTTCCCGAATGACCTATTGCATTTTATACAGAAATAAAGTGCAATGGAATTCCCGACGTGATGCGATTTTAACCAATCAGAATTCTTTATTTTATTGGATCGCAATTATTGTCCTAATTTCGTGTTATTTCATATCTATGCGTTTTAAGCCATCGTGATATAATGTAGATTAGAGCAGGGAACTGTTTTTCAAAAAGAGTTCAAAGTGTGACCTCGAAAATTTGCCTTTGTGGCCAAAACAAAAGGAAACTCCGTTGATTCCTGGGCAATAGCTATATACATTTATTATATCATGGTTTTAGGTATTTAGTTTCCCAATGTACAGCTTTGGAACAGTTTTATACACAGTGCAACACTGGCCTTCAACTTAAGTTCAATTGTGACCTTGACCTTTGACATGTTTGATCCCTAAGCAAAAGTGCTTTACCTTGGTAATGGACAAAGCATTATTCTACAAAGTTTTATTGTCCTAGGTAAATTGGTATTTGGATTAGATCAATGAAACGAACAGACGGATGGACAGATAGATTGAGAGAGGGGCGCGGTGTACAGTTAAGCTAACAACATCGAGAAATTGACAAAGTAAAAGATTTTGGAATGTTTTTGAATGAAATTTAATTAGTGTGGTGAGTGCGTTTTAGATGAAATTAAATGGTGGTCATCCAATATTGCAAATTTTGTTCAAATTTAACAAAATTAGCGACATTTATTACCCCCCCTTTTTTTATTTAATAAAATGTGCATACTAGTTTTTATTATACATGTAGCTTCCTTTTTTTCTTTAAGAACCAAATAGACGCTTACAATTAATTTTTTTTTTCCGTGACACCCGATTTTTTTTCTATCTTTATTTTTTTAGTATGGTTATTGATATTATCGTTTTTAGTCATTTCGGAGAGTTTATGGATGGATTGATTGAGTGGAATGAATTATGATGCGCTGAGTGAGCAATTTAAAATGATTTTAATTGAGATGTATGTCAATTTATGATATTACTAGCTGTAGCTGCAATAATATACAGTCTTCTAATATGAACGGAACAGAACTTCTTTCTAATATGCTGGTGTCGATGCCCATCAGATTGTCAACCGAAAGTTATGTTATCACATCTGGACATGGTGAAGAAATAGTTCCCTTCCACTTTGCTGATGCGGAGGGGTATGATAATACAATTTTAAACGAATAATGCCAATTTTAAGATCCGAAATTCATCACAATAACAGATTTTACGGAAAATTGTCCCCATCCACCCGCCCCTCAATTTTTTTTTCTCGGTATGTTGAACCAAAAAGTTTTTGAAAGTAGGCGAAGGTTATGGTCAGGGCCCCCTTGCCACGAGTTGGATAGACAAGAATCATCGGCAGGCATCTAGCACCAATTGAGCCTATGCGTGACATTTCCAACAATTTAAAATGTTCGTGGGGTGCAAACAATGAGTAGCGTTGACAGCCGCATATAATTTAAATATAAAGTTACCTGACGGTCTTCAGAAACTTTGATATCTTATCTGTATACTACATGCGTAGTGAAGGCTCCGGTCAGACTGTGCGGATGCACAGGCTGGTCAATGTCTTTGCTTTGCGCATATTTGAAATTGTTGGAAATCTCACACACAGGCTCAAATATTCTTTTATCCTCACTGAGTATAGGCAACGACGAATTTTACCGAGTATGTCTAAGTTAAAATATAGATCAATCGTTCGTTCTAATGCCTTTCCAAAGTCCAACGTTAATGTTTAACTTACTATATCGTAAGACGTCACCCCCACCCCCATCAAGATATGGTTAGGAGCTTATTAGTAAGAACAATTTGCAAAACTTCGTGGCCATTTTCCTTGCTGACATAATTTTGAAAGCCGGGTGTTTGTTATTTGTTGTTTTTAATTTCTTTAAAAAAGGGTTTTTTGAAGGGTCATGCGAAAAGGGACCATCTCGGAACTCCGTTAAATGAAAATTTGAAAAAGAGTAAGGGTCCATCAAAGGTCAATTATTGGTCGCATTTCTAAAATGTTTATAGGGAAATATACAATGGTCATTAAAAATTCCGAAAATCAGCGAAGTACAAAAAAAGACGACCCGGATCAGCCTGCACAGTGCGAGCAGTCTGACTTTAACGATTCTCTACGCACCACCCAGATGG
Organism: Fragum whitleyi; assembly: GCA_948146395.1. Taxonomy (NCBI): domain Eukaryota; kingdom Metazoa; phylum Mollusca; class Bivalvia; order Cardiida; family Cardiidae; genus Fragum; species Fragum whitleyi. The sequence goes on from OX411543.1 coordinate 8,300,790, forward strand.
TCCCATTTTCGTGATGGGTAGGTATTAAGTACATGATGTGTGCACAAAAGCTCATCAACCAAGTTTATTCAAATAATAACTATGTGGCTCAAAACGGGCTTTTTTTATATTTGACTCAATCTATCCAAAAACATCTGTGAAATTGATCTATTTAAATCTATTGATAATAAAACTGAACGAGTAAATAAACCAAAGTTTTTTGTTGGATTCAATTATTTTTACAACTTTGGAAGAGCTTCATCGGAGGAATCTCCCTGCCAAGTTTCAGCTTGATTTGCCCAAATGGTTAAGGGGGGAGATTTTTTTAAGATTTTCGTGAATTATCAGTCTCTCTGTTACCATGGCAACCAGAGTTTGTCACGGAATTAATTCCTTTAACAACTTCAGTATGGCTTCATCAAAGGAACATCCCTGTCAAGTTTCAGCTTGATTTGCCAGATTGTTTTTGGGGGAGAAGCATTTTTTCTAAGATTTTAGAAAATTTTCGGCCTTTCTGTTATCATGGCAACCATATTTTTGTTGGGATTATTAAAAAAAGAAATAGTAGAGCTTTACCATCGAATATCTCTGCTAAGTTTAAACTTGCTTGGCCCAGTGGTTTAGGAGGAAGATATCTTCGGCCATGTTCGGCCCTTCTGTTACCATAGAAACCAGAGTTTTTATGGGACTATTATTTTAACGGCTTTAGAAGAGCTTCGTCTAATGAACATCCGTCACAATTTTCAGTTGATTTGCTCAGTAGTTTAGTAGAAGAAGAAATGTTCTTATAATTTCGACAATCCTCTCTGTTTTTGATGTAATGAAATCCTTTTAACAACTTTGGTAAAGCTTCGCCCAAGGGACATCTCTACCAAATTTCCGATTGGTTGTCCTCACGGTAGTTCAGGAGGAGAAGATGTTTAAAGAAATTGTTTGCGGACGGACGGATAGACGATGGACGGACGACAGACGGTAAGTGATTACAATAGCTCACCTTGAGCATTTTGTGCTTAGGTGAGCTTTTTTTAAGCCCCAACCCCCACCCCTAAACCCGTTACCTGTAGGTCAATTAAGTTGAAACTTGGTAGTTCTGCTCCTTCGGTGAAATTGTTAATTTTAAGTATGTCCATCAAAAACTCATTTAGGATGCTAAACATTGAAAAAAAAACCAAAAAAACATTTAAATTCTTCTCCTGTCGAACAATAAGATCTAGAGGTTTGTTTCATCACATGAATGTCTTTTACAAATGCTGTTGTAATAATATTTCTTGCATTCATATTGGTTATGCCCTATTTGTTCTATGTCATATAGCGGCCCGTCACGCGAAAAAAGGGCCATCTGTAAAATGAATGATTGAAAAAGAGATTTGATCCAACATAGGTCAACCAGAAGTCGCATTTTAAAAATTCTTTCACTGGAAGGTAGATTGACCATTCTAGATTCAGGCAATAAGTAAAGTGCAAAAGTGCAAAAAGTTTCGACCCTAGTCAGTCTGCGAAGTCCGCGCAGTCTGACTAGGGTCGACACTTAATGCACTACCCAGATGGTCCCTTTTCGGGTACTGTTATTCGTGAATTTCAGAGTAAGCTTATCATTCACCATATATTGAAAAACTTGAGTTCGCACCCAAAACCTCGTCAATGGTTTATAGCCCTGTCTCAGATAACAGTTTCGCCTCCCCATGGATATTTCATGGGTCCAGTGGTGTTTGTTTTTAAATTGATCATTTAGTTTTCGCGAATTACTCCCAAATGCTTCACTGGTGATGCCGCTGATGAAGTAGGCAACTCCAAGGTCATAATCATCATATCATAATGAAGTTTGAGAAATAAATTCCACCTATAAGAGCTATGTTTTAATTGGGTGTAAATATACGTTAAACTAGCTGATAAAGGGTCATGTGTGATCATTCCTATAAAATTCATAATTATTCAATTTATCGTATGATTCATCAAAAAGTTATTCTTCCCATAACTTGAAATTCAGTAGCTCATCAGTTATAGCCATCCGGTCAAAACTCCGACAATCGGATAGAGAAACTGTCACCGTGAAGGGTCACCCAATGATCATTCCTGTGAACTTGTTTTTAGGCTCACATACAGAATTTACGCGACAAATAGTAAGATTTTTCAGTTGGGATCCAAATGGGGTTCGGGGGTTCAAACGAACCCCTTTTGAAGCCCCGCAATTATTTGGCGATGATGATAATCTTAATTAACCCTTCTGCTGTTCAAGACATATTTCTGTTGTAAAGAAAGCTTTGGCAGACAGTATAACTATGATCAGTCTGCACAGTTGTGCAGTCTGATCGTAGCATATACTGACTGTCTTCTACTTTTTGTAAAAATTCTTAAACGGTCTTATTGATATGTAAAAAATAAAAATACAAGGAAATTTGTTTTTAAAAATATCTTAATTCGATAGGATAAGGGTTAAAATTGTGTAGTACTAGGAAAACTATTCCCCCTTACGTGTGTTTGAGTCCCCTTTACAGAAATCTTGGATCCGCCACTGTTATTCCAATAGAATAAGAAGATGCCATTTCAACACAATTTGAACAACAGGACGGTATGTGCACTGATACAAGATACAAGATACAAGATACAAGATTTTATTCAGAAAACCATCACAACAATGTGGGTGTCCTCCATCAAACAACCAAAACATAGTGTAATACAATATCAATGCATGATTATTAGCAATTTATCATGAAATATCTAAGAATGATAGCTAGCAACTTATGAAATATTTAAGTTATTAGAGGTTTTGATAAACTCACAAACATGTTTTGTTTCCTCTAATGTTTCTGGGTTCATAAGGCGACGGAAAATTCTAAATGAGTTGGCTTCCAGATCATGGTAGTCAATATGGAGCTTTTGAAATAAAATTGCTCTAGATGCTGAAAACTTCTGACAGTAAAGCATGAAATGTACTTCATCGTCTAATTTATTGCAGGAATTGCATAGTCTATCATCGTGAGGGATCTGAGGTCTAAAATAGCGACCTTGTTCAATTAGTAATTTATGAGCACTTATTCTAAGTTGAGAAATTTCTCTAGTTTTTTCTTTTGGGAGACCAAATGATAAATAATTCTGCAAAGAAAAATTCATGTAAATGTTTGAGAAAGTATGTAGTTTGTTACAACGACTTTGAAATTTCAGACGAGAAAGTTCTTTATTCATATCTGTGAGGTATTTGCAGGATATAGTATCTGATACATTGCATCCCTGTGCTTCAGCCTCAGTAATAGAAAATTTACTCATAAGGTTATGAATCCCAGAATACCATGATTTGTAGCCATCTCGAGATAATGCTCTGTCTACTTCAAAAGTTTCTCGTAGTAAACGATCATCTGGAAGCTGAGATAAACGTGAGTAATATTTGAGCGACTGACCAAAGAGAAAGTTGAAGATTGGTTCTCTGCCAAATTCAAGTCTAGAGGCAAAGTTAGAGGCCTTTTTATGCACTCCTAATAAATATTTACAAAATCTATTATGGATTTTCTCAAATGGTACATAGTCAAGAGAGTTAAATTTTGTGGCATAGTCGCTTATCCAAATTTCGGTTCCATATGATAAGATGGGCCTTATGAGAGCATCAAATAGCTTAAACTTTAGGGAATTGTTAATTGAATCAAAATCAAAAATATTTGTTTTTAAAGCAAAAATTGCTTTAAGACTTTTTTGATAAAGATGATCAACAGCATGCTTGAAATTGCCATTGCTAGAAAGAATAATGCCAAGATATTTATATTTATCCACTATTTCAATTGTTGAATCATTCAATTTGAAACTGAGATTTTCTGTTTTTACTTTTCTTGAACTGAAAATCATAACTTTAGTTTTGTCTATGTTGATCTTCAGCTTCCATTGATCACAATATGCTAGTAGTGAGTCAAGGCAGGTTTGTAAACCTTCCTTACTCTCAGACAATAAGAGCAAATCATCAGCATATAATAAACAGTTTAGTTTAGTTGAATTTAGTACTACAGGATCAGTAGTGGTTTCACCAAAAATATCAGTAATATCATTAATAAATACATTGAAAAGAAGTGGGCTTAAGCCATCACCTTGACGTACTCCTCTGTCATAATTGCCTTCTTGAGTTACAAGATTGTCTTTTTTTACAACAAATTTGGAATTTGAGTACATGTATTTAATAACCTTGTAGAAGTTGCCTCCAATTCCCAAAGTAAGTAATTTTTGAAAAAGGCCTGAACGCCAAACAGCATCAAAAGCTTTCGAAAAGTCAATGAAACAAGCATAGATTTTGCTTTTATTTTTAGATAAATATTTATTTATTAGTGTCTTAATAGTATAGATATGATCTGTTGTTCTATATCCAGGTCTAAACCCTGCCTGAAATTTGTTGTATAAATCATTTGTCTCCATATGATTGTGCAATCGACATTGGAGTAATGAGGTAAATAGTTTACCAAGGCAGCTAGTTAAACTAAGGCAACGATAATTGTTACAGTTATATATTTCATTATTCTTAGCTAAAAAGGAGACAAGTGAGATATTCCAGCTGTCTGGAAAAGTTCCAGAATTTAGAACTCTGTTAAACAGTTTAACAATTGGTAAAAGAAGTATATCTTTGCCATATTTGATAAATTCATTTAAAATCAAATCCAAGCCCGGTTGTTTATTATTTTTAAGTTTCAATATTTCTGAGCGTACTTCTTGACATGTAAATTGATAGTCTAGTGGTCCCGTTGTACTCATTTCTAAATCAGATAAGTCTAAGTCAGAATTATTGTTACTATACAATTCTGACAAATAATTGTACCATGAGGACATTGCAATTGGATTGTTATTGTCTGATGACTTATTCTTCAATGAATCTACAGTTTTCCAAAATAATTTTGGATCATTCTCATGCAAGGTATCTAATTGCTGAATTATTTGGTTTACAAAACTCCTTTTAGTAATCTTGAGAGTTTTGTGATATTCTTTTTTTAATCTATGAAAAGCACACTTTAGTTCAAAATTGTGTGGATCAATCTGAAGGCGTTTGCCTATTTTTCTAAGTTCTCTTTTCATAATGTAGCAATTATTGTTAAACCATTTCTTTTTAAATGGTCTCTTTCTTTTCTTACCTTTATATATTTTGAATTTAGTGGAATTAAGTGCCGAAACATTGATAATATTAGCAAATTGATCAGTCAGCGTATTAATGTCAATCTCAAGGTTTTCAACATCTTGCATAAAGGTTTGGAGCAAACAGATATTATTGTTATCTATAAGCGATTCTGTGAAAGAGTGTTTAGTAGATTCATCAATAATAAATTTACCAGGTAATTTGGCATAAACAGTTTCATCCATACAAAGTGAAGAGTATAAAACTTTACTTTTTATTCCACACCATACCACACTATGGTCTGACAGTTCATTTGGAGGACAGACATTTATAAATTCAAAGTCATTAAACAAATTTTCAGAAACAATAAAGTAGTCAATGGTGCTACTTCCCCTTGGACCAAAATAAGTATTGTACCCTAAAGAATCACCAAATATCCTACCGTTTAATATCTTAAGCTTAGTTTCAATACAAAAATCTAGAAGCAATTTACCTTGTTCATTTATTGTTTGATCAAGATTTTGACGAGTGGGAAGAGTTATATCTGCTTGATAATTAGAGGGTAGTATGTCGTAATCAAGTTCAGTGGTTTCATCAAATTCTACATAGTCATTTAGGTTTCCTGTACGGGCATTGAAATCACCCATCAGAATAAGTTTTCCTTGAGTTGAAAAGTCACTAACAAAATTTCTTAGACTTTCAAAAATTTCATCATTTTCTACATTAACCGATTTCACTCTGGGTGGAATGTACAAGAGGCATAGAAATATATCAGTATCGCATCTAAATGCAACTTTACTGAGTTTAAGCCATATGAAATTCTTTGTAATTTTCATTATTTCAACAAAACCTTTGGAGAATAATGTTTCCCTGATATAAATTATCAGTCCCCCTGAGGGTCTTCCCTTTATTCGATTTCCTTTAGTTGCATAGCTGGTAAATGCCCTATATTTGGGAAGAAAAATATTTGAATCCTTACTGGTCCAAGTTTCAGTTAAGCCAAAGACATCAAATTGGTTATAGAACATATCATTTTGGAACTTTTCCTGAGAAAACCCATGTATATTCCAACATGCAAATTTAAACATTATTTAGATATGATGATGAGAGAACAGGTATCCAGTTTATAATCATTGGGTAAAATGCAAGTTTCTAAATGAAAACTATATCAAAATTGAAATACAGAAATATGAAGTTAAAGCACTAGTTTAAAGCAAAAATCTTGACAATGAGTACATGTATTACAAAATAAATCTATGTACTCAAGTACACAAGGTTACATCCACGCCCAGCAATTAGATCAGTTGCCCAGAGCAACGCTGTCAAAAGTGAATATATATATATAAATGCACCCGTGACAGCCCTGAACTAAGCCCCGAAATTGCAATCCTATGAGAATGGGAACATGAAAATCTTTCATATGTGTTGTTAATCTGAGTTTATTCGGCACTAGTGAATAGTTCGAGACATACTTGGTAATGTGTGCAGCCTATGTGCCTTAAGATCTACTGTGCAAACAAGTTTGCACATAAGTTTGCACATATAATTAACAAGTTGAGTTTCAATGGGTAGTATTCTACACATTTAGAACAATTACAATCTACATACTAACAGTTTACAAGTTTCAACACATAATTGAGTTAAATTGACTACTCAACTCAACATATCTTTTATTTACACCCAGGTACAACATGTATACAACAAGGGTAACATGTAAAATAATCATGGTTGTTACACCTTGCCCCAGATAAAGTACTCGTTGATTTAAATTATTATGATAAAGCCCTTTGACGTATATAATTTGATTTCACGGAGATGGTTAATGGCTTTTTTCGTTACAGAACAACATGTAGCTGAAGCACTTACTATCCATTAAGCTAGGGCGAGTACTTTTTCATCAGGACAAGGTGCAACTAATAATATATATATTAACTTCCGTTTAAGACATTATTTATGTATAGAGAGACGGATAGGGGGCAGATGATGAAAAAGCGAGAGAGAGAGAGAGAGGGGGGAGGCTACGGCTAGAGTCAATTATGCAGGAAAATTTACTATAATCCATTTAACCGTATTGTATTTGGAGGATAGGCAAGTATGTGATACTATACTATGCGCAAGCGCACATTAAATTGAGTTCTATCTTTAGAAAGGAAAAATACCTTTTGTTGACAAACGAACAAAAACCTGTAACCACAGCTTTATACAAACTACAATTACTATTCATTGATCGTTCATCATAGATTTTGATGATGATATATGTCTTTAACAATTTACAAAATTCAATTAAATTTAGGTACATTTCATAGATCAGCATATTTGTTTACCCATGCATGTATGCAATTATGCATGCATGCATATAATTGCCGTTTGAGAAAAGGATACAGTGAAGGCAAGACGGGTATATGCCGGCCAATTTCAAAAACGCGTAAGCACGGCTAAGTTAGGCCATGTTTACAGTCCTAGAAAATAACCCGGCTTCCGATATAACCAATCATCTTATGAAAACATAGCGGGTCGTTTGTCTGGCGAGTTGTAATGTACGCATGAGTAAATACTGGAACAGTTGTACGGCTAAATCGTTGCGTAAAACTGACCCATTCATAGAAATCACTCATTCGGCAAGCTGTGTAATTAAACTGGGTCAATGGATGTACGGGCACCGTCTGGCTGTAAAAATAGTTTTATACACTTTTTGAAATGAAAAAGAGAGAGAGAGGTAAGTAGCTATGATAATTTCTGTCAATGTGAATACATAAAATCGAGTCAAGAATGACTCCCGAAAAATGATAAGAGTTGACAAAATGAGATCAACATAGAGGACTACTTTGCATTCATAGGTAAGTATTATGAAAAAAGACTATATATAAAATACCCACATATACATTTACATTACATAAAAAGAGTTTGGATAAAAAAAAAAAAAGGTTTGAATGAACTGAACATGGAGCGATTGAACATAACATTTGTAAGAAATTTGACATTGATAGATGACCTTGACCTTGTCTTGACCTTGATAACTACAGATGAACAAATCTGATGCTTGAATAAAAAGCTTGACGATATTAGCAATTTTATATTTTTTGGTTCAGGTGTGAGTTATTTGACCTTGACATATGACCTTAAAATTGCCACATGACATTAACTTTAGTACTGAATAAGACAGTAACAAAAAATAAAATATTGACAATGTTAATAAATGTTCCGAAATGTAGAATGTATTGCGTTTATTTTGGACAATAATAAGACAAAAATATATAAAGAATATAAATTGAGGTATGAAATTATTTGCTGTCAACGATTGACATTTGAATAGGGTACTGTAACAAGTCTAAGCTGTGCATATTTCTAGTCTACCGACATGACGGTTTGCAAAGGGTCAAAATACTTCCGCAAACCAAATTAGATCTAAAATCAAGATACAATATCAAATTAGCAAAAATCATAATGTGTTGGTTCAAACGAGGGCACAAAAACATTAGGGTGACCATAAGGGCAAATATTTTATTACTAATATTGAATGACATGTAAATTAGACCGTGTGATTTCAAAGAAAATTATGAAATTATTGCGGAAGAATACACTGACCTCAAATCACAACAATGTGATTGTCTAACTATCTTTGAAAAAATTATAAACAAACCATCTTAATTTGGAAGTAATGCGGATGATTTCCCAGAATTTCCTTGCTTAAATCGGTAGATAAATTTGCATTTGTTCGGTTGGACAGTATTCCGATTACAAAAGACATCAAATTTCTATGGAGTGCCCCCATATTCCAGAAGTCGACGTCGTCTCAACACCCTCTTTGCAGTCAGAAAATGTTCCATTGAATTTTTCATGTGCAGGTAAGTTACTCATTTGTCTAATTTAGGGGATATCTAGTCTTATTCAAGTCGTCAAAAATGTATTAAGTATAATACCTCACGTTAATATAACTCATTTTTGACAAATTAATGTTATCGGTCTTCGTACCCAATAACTTTCGTTCTTTCAGCGATTCCTTAGTGAACCTTGAAATGTAGGACATCCAATTTACTAGAACATGGTTGCTGTGTATTTAAAACACAGTTTTGATTGATTGACTAAAGATGTAAGTTGTACTTCAAACTGTACAAATTTTATTGCCTCCTAAGACCAAAATCGGCATTCTGTCACATTTCTTTGAAAAATAATCAACAAAGTTCTCACTAGTGATCCGCTATTGGCCAGTTGACTGTACTGCCTTACTCCCCTTCCGGGTATTACTGGCAGGGTTACCCTTAGATACTCTCTAAGAGAGTCCCAATTCTTTTCTCTAAGATGAAAGTGTATAGTTCTTTTCCCTTAATATGTTTAATGGTGTGTATTTTTCGATTCTAACCATATAAATATTACAAATGACAAGCTGAGTTACTAGAAATTTCGATTTAAGAATTAAATAAATGAATCAGTTTTAGGCACAAAATTTATGGTACTTATTGAGATTGTCGAGTCAAGACAATTCAAATGTCAGTATCCACAGTACTGTATATGCTTGAACTTTTGCTGAGAAATAAAGATTTTAGACTGGTTACAGGTATTACTTATTTAATTTGTAAATGTTCTTAAGTCACCTGACCTATGCTTAACAGAATGTTTAAAGTAAACTAACTTCCGTATTTCAGTATGTAAAACAGAACAAAGTCCATGGATATGTCTGAGATGTGGAGCTATACATTGTGGAAGGTAATTGAGGGAAAAAATTTGATTTAAAAATGATTATTTTAGTTACCCATTGATAAAATTCCATAGCGTTTTTTCTCCTTCTTTGACTGGTACCCTAAAAAAGACTTGTTCCTAATGCCAAAAAGTTACATTTTTTCCCAAAATCATGAAAAAAAAAATCCCAATTTACAAAGGTCATGATACAAAATACATAATTTTATTTATAGTCGGTTTTGTGATAACATATTAACATTAGCGATGTATTGAGGACCTTTCCAAACTCTTAAAGTGAAAATTAAGAATCAAACATGTTGTTTTTCCAGTGAAATCTTAATTTTGATGTCATAAAAGGCAAAGAAAACTCTAGTGAATTGTAAATTTTACATCATGCTTAAGTTTTTGTCAAAAACCATTATGATTAAATTTCCTCAATTTTTGTGAAAACGACGCATTTTTTTCACAATATGCCTGGTGTTGGTCCTGTTCCCTAAAGCCTGAGAAAAAACACTGTTCCATCACCCTAGAGGTCACAATATTGGTTCAGTCTTTCTAAAGTATGTTGTCAGATCATGTTTGGCTTGGTTTCAGCAAGATCAAGAGCATATGTAATGTGGTAGCATTCTGACCAATGATGTCAGACTGTCAATTTAGAGGTTCTTGGTTTGATCCCCAATGGGGGTACTCATCCTTTCTATCTATTGGTCTCCAACCAATGGTTCAATAATCATAGACCTACATGGCATAGCAGCTGGAGGCTAGGAAAGGATGTAATAGTAGTACTGGTGAGAGAAATACTGATTACTGATTGCGATTACCCAAGATCTGATTCTGACCAAAATGGTTTTTTTTGAATTCCTCTTGAATTATCAGATAACACTAATTTGTTACATTAGTGCACCAGGGATTGCATTATGGGCTCTGCATTGTTAAGAATAAGATAAAACTCAGATAAGCAATATAGGATCATCATGGTCCTCTTTGTCCTTTTCAAAATTGAGCGGTCAGATAAAAGATAACAAATGAAAGCTTGCTTAAAACTTGGATGGAACTCTAAAAGAAACAATTTAGAAACAATTGATTGTAACTAGCAACTTATCCCTTTTCACAATGTTCTATATGGGGTAATTTCTTCTGCTAGTATACATTTCTCAAATTGGCTATTATGGGTGAAGATGTATTTGATTTAAATCAGGCTTCATCAAGATAAACAATCTTGATGGCTTGGCGCAAGACAGTTGTAATTGCTATTTGATAGTAGGCAGTTACAACTGTTTTGCACTTAGCCATTGATTTGTTTAATTAACAGAACATTTTTAGGATATGAATCTTCAACTTAAATTTAAGCAAGTGAAACAAGGGCTAGCGAAAATAAACAATGATCATCAAGAAATATACAGTCAACCTTGCTCAAGTGACCACATCAATTTAGCGACCCCTTTTAAAAATCCATTCTTAAAATCAAAATATCTGAGACAGTAGATATAACTGCCTGAAAATATTGGAAATGGATCCTATGTTGATAAAACTTAATAGAATTATATCAATGAGATGTGGATTCTTTTGAGTTTAACAACTTAGCAATTTAAAATTAGAAATAAGCAATTACATACACCTTCAATAAAAAATGTTTAATGATTTGTAAACAAAATGTGCTAACTAAGCGATAACTAAGATAACATGGATAACTATGCGACCATTCCCTTTAACAACTGCTTTTTGTGGTCCCATTAGTGGTCGCTTAATACAAGTTTTACTGTACATGGAGAAGTCACATTGAACAAGATTCTAAATTTAGATATCTGTGACTGTCTCAGTATCCTGATACAATTTGATATAATCTATACAAAGGTCTTATTAAGGTGAGTAAGAAGTAAGTGTCTGACTCGCAAATTAAGTCAAGTAAGAAAAAAATAGATTTAAAGAATATTGTTACTCATATTCGTAGTGAATAAAGGGTTGAGACTTTCAAATTTTGTGTAAAATTTCAGAATATAGACCTAAACAGGGGTTTAATTTTCATATTCTGAACAAGATTCTAGGTGGAGTCCTGATCTAAATAAAAAATGTAAAATAGATAAAATGGTCATAAGGGTGTTATGCTATGCTCTCAATTGAGAGCCTGAGGAATTAGTCTAGTTTTAAAAAATTTCCAATTGATTTCAAATACAATAGTTCAAACCGCAAAGCTCATGTTTGTAAATACGTCAAATGTTTTTTTTCATTAATGATTTCAAGACTTAGTGCAAAGCACGTTTGATATTTTCATGTGCAGTACATGTGTATCATTTTACCATACTCTTGTTTAAGACAAAAATTTAAAATCATGAAATTAATATAATTTTGTAGATATGTGAATGGTCATGCCCTGAGCCATCATGAAAGTACCCCAGACCATAGTGTGTGTATGGACGTCGAGAACCTGTCGGTATTCTGCTATCAATGTGACGAGTTTGTTATAAACGACACCCAGTCCGGCCATCTGGATATACTCAGGAAACATCTACACTCACTCAAAGAGTAAGTTTATACAATCGATATCGCTCGAGTGACCACTTGTATTAAGCGACCAATTTTATTAAGCGACCACCATAAAAAGTCCCTTCGCCATAAGCAAAATCTCTGAAAAAGGGGACATTCTTAAGAAAAATTTGTTATTGTTGAATCTTATGTTGTTTGAGCCCATTAGAATCGTCTCAATAAGACGATTCTAATGGGTTTAAACATCATAGGATTCATTACGACTTGACCGACAATCTATGAATGCGATCAAAATAACTGTCACATTTATTATAATACATGTATTTTGTATTAAGCGACCATTCCTATTAACAACTGATTTTTGATGGTCCCTTAAGTGGTCACTTAACACAAGTTTTACTGTACTGTTAGGTGATCTTTAGACTAAAAATGTCCATTACAGCATTTATTGTAGGTACAGTCTTGCTCGAGCGACCATGACTATTAAGCAAACGTTTGTATTAAGCAACCGGTTCAAAATCCCCTTCTTTAAATAAAAAATATCTTTAGAATCGGACATTATTGGTCTAAAAATTATTGTTAATGAACCGTATGTTGTTAAAACTCAATAGAATCGTCACTTAGACGATGCTATTGAGTTTAAACCTTGCTCTTTTATACATGTATCTTAGTATTACTGTATAATTTAAGCTTTAATTTAAATTTGAAAAAAATCTTAGTTTGAGCATGAGAAAAGTTTTATAATCTAAGACCTTCCTGTTCTATCCATTACAGAGCACGAAGTCAACATAGAGAAAAGCTACAGAGACGACGGTCATCAAATTCATTAACAGAAAATGATAAAAAGAGATTAAAACTTGACGATAAATTGAAAAAGATTAGACCTAAATCCTCTGGACTTAGGAACTTAGGAAACACATGTTTTATGAGTGCAGTATTACAATCTTTGAGGTAGGTTTTATTGTCATTTCAAGATTTAAAACTGGTAAAAATTGTAAAAAATCTAAATTATGAGCTTGTCATTGTGTGCATCCATTTTTTCTCAATGTCATTTAGAAGCATACATGTACAAGATTACTTACATATTGTATTTGTCTGTTGATGTTTTTTTCTTAATTCAGACATGTTTGTTATCAAGAAGCTTAAAAAAAAATCAAGAATTTATTGATATTTTTTAAAGCTTCTTTATAACAAACAGTTATACATAAGATTTCTATAAATGATATGTTATTCATAACTGTTTGTTAAAAAGCTTAAAAAATATCAATAATGAAATCTAATTGGCAAGGAAGAGAGGTGAAATTTGACATACATACTGGTAGTTGTTGATATGCGTTTTTGATTAGAGAATAACATGTAAGTGTCTTAAAATATCAATGTTATCTGGTGGAGGTTGGGAGAATTTTCTATGACAAGGCTTTGTCGGGTCATGATTATTTCTCTCAGCCCAGACCAGATAATATTGATTTTAAAGACACTTACATGTTATTCTATTTATCATGCAATCATTTTTTAGCACTAAATTATAATAAAACCTTAAAATCAATGAAACACAGGTGAAAGTATATGCAAATTGATTCCAAAAATAGACTGCCTGATATCATGTTATCAGGGTTTTAAGGGATGCAGGTTTTGCCCATCTGAGATGCAAAAATCAGTAGCCAGGATCCTGAAAATTATGTGATGTGAGTCCCATAGACTCTCTGGGGCTCAACCTCAGAAAAGAATTGAAGACTGCTTGAAACAGTCCTCAATTCTTTTCTGAAGTTAAGCCCCAAATGTTAACAAACTTCTATCAATTTCTTTACCTGAAACCATGGACTAGCTCTTAATCTATGAAAAAAAAAAGGAATAGTTTATACTTAAAGCAGGGAATCCCAAATTAAAGAAAGGACCCCTAAGATCCCAATGATCAAGTCCTTTGGACCCTATTTGTTGATTATCAGACTAAAACCCTGTGTTATGTTATCAGACTGGTAATTTCAGGTTAATACATGCTTCATTACATGATAAATAGAGGATAATCGTTCGTTTGAGTGTAAGATTGAATTATATTTCATTGAGTGAACAACAAAAGCTATATTTTCATGAGATTGAAAATATAGCTTTCGTTGTCCACGTTATGAAATATTATTCGATCTTACTCGAAAAACATACGATTATTCTATTCCTTTAATGCAAAAATGAGACAAAGCTTGAAATTTCTAGGACATATTTACGTAAAGCGCGTCATTTTGCATGTGATTGCTATGCAACGTTCTTGTGATGTCACTTATTTTGCCCTGCATAGATGACATCACTGATGATCAGATAGACTGAAATGCACAAAAGCAGGGTATAAGTTTTCGATAATTTTACTGTTTTTGCGGTGAGATTATTAAGTGATAATCTACCGTTATTTCTCGCTAAACCACCAAAAAGCATTAAAGAATATGATCTATTTGTATGAAATCCTCAGTTAAATGAATCTCAATGACCAAGTTTTATTGTCATTTCAGTAATATCCAGCAGTTTTGTGGCTACATTAAACAGTTACCATCACTTGATGATAAAAACTCAAAAGTTAGGAAAATTGTGACCAGAAAACAGTTCAAGGATGGTAGCGATAAAGATGTGTAAGTCTTATACAAATATAAACCCTTATCCTGTTGAATCTAAATTTTATTTCAAACAAGTTGTAATTTTTTTTTGCACATCTCAAAGGTCTGAATTACTCTCAAGTTTTTTTTCACATTAATGAAGTAGCTTGTGTAGGTAATGTAGGCTACAATCAGACTGCCTTTCTGTGAAGGCTGATCTAAGTCTCTACTGTCTGCCAAATCTTTGCATAATTTCGGAAATAATTGGTGAACAGTATGTGAAGGGATAATGTACTTCACAATTCAATGTTTTCTTATTCAGTTAAGTCCTTACTGTCAAAGGCAGTAAGGCCAACAAGATTTTGATATGCTATCTTATGTAATAACAGGGTTTTAAGGGACACAGGTTTTGTGGGTCTGAGACCCCATTGAAAACTGTTTAAAACAGTCTTCATTTCTTTCCTGAAGTTTAGTGCCAAGTAATTATAATTATCGAACAGTTTGTAACCTGTAAACAGGAAATGGCTTTGAGTGCAAAATCTAGACCATGAAGGGCTTGTGCTAGCTTTTTAGCTCACCTGAACACATCGTGCTCAAGGTGAGCTTTTGTGATCATTGAATGTGCGTCGTTCGTCGTCATGCGTCAACAATTTAAGTGTTTACACTCTAGAGGCCACAAATATGATCGAATCTTCATGAAACTTGGTCAGAATGTTAGTCAGGTCACAAGGATGAACCTTATCAAAAATAGGAAGGATCCATGCCAAATCACGGGAAAAGGGGCCTTATGATCAATTTTCTTGTTTACACTCTAGAGACCACAAATATGGCCCAATCTTCATGAAACTTGGTCAGAATGTTAGCCAGGTCACAAGGATGAACCCTATCAAAAATGGGAAGGATCCATGCCATATCACGGGAAAAGGAGCCTTATTGACAATTTTCTTGCTTACACACTAGAGGCCACAAATATGGCCCAATCTTCATGAAACTTGGTCAGAATGTTGGCCAAGTCACAAGGATGATCCCTTTCGAAAATCCGAAGGATCCATGCCATATCACAGGAAAAGGGGCCTTAATGTTATTTTTCTTGTTAACACTCTAGAGGTCATAAATATGGCCAAATCTTTATGAAACTTGGTCAGAATGATTGGCAAGTCACAAGTATGAACCCTATCGAAAATGGAAAGGACCCATACTATATCAAGGGAAAAGGGGCCTTAATGATAATTTTCTTTTAAATGCTCTAGAAGCCACAAATATGGCCCAATCATCATGAAACTTGGTCATAATTTTGGCCAGGTAACAAGGATAAAACCTATTGAAAATGGGAAGGATCCATGCCATAGCACAGGAAATGGGGCCTTAATGACAAATTTATTGTTTACTTGCTAGATGCCACAAATATGGCCAAATCTTCATGAAACTTGGTCAGAATATTGGTCAGATCATAAGGATGAACCCTATTGAAAATAGGAAAGATCAATGTTATATCACAGGAAAAGGGGTCTGAATGATAATTTTCTTGTTGTAACTCTAGAGGCTACAAATTTGGTCTAAACTTCATGAAACTTGGTTTTTTGTAGAAATTATCTCCTTAATGACATCTACCTATTTAATTGATGAGATGTCAGTCAAAGAGACTCAGGGGAGCGATCTAGGACCATCTTGGTCCTCTTGTTAAATTAGGGGGACATTGACCCCTTGACCACAAAATTGTGGGGGTCGAAACTCGTTTTGAAGGAGTCAAAAGAAAAAAAAAAAGACCAAAACATGGGGAAACTTGCCCGTCTTTAAAGTAATCTATATAACTGAAACAACATAAACAATAAAGTGTAGACACACTTTATTGCTTATGTTGTATCATTTATATAGATCTTTTGTAAAAGTCCTATAAAGAATATATATGTAATTGATAGATATAATCTTTAATATCATTAGGTTGCATGACTGGAAATTCAGTGGGTCAAAATGACCCCCTGCAGGAAATTTTTTAGGGTCAAAATTGGATTTTTGGGAGTCAAAACCCTGGTTTAAGGGTCAAACACGAGCCCTGCCATGTCTCAAGAAATAGTCTTTATCTAAAGCAGGAACTCCCAAACCAAATGAAAGGACACCTAAGATCCCAATGGTTGGACCCCGTATTTTTAGGTCAGACTAAAACCATGCAATATTGTTTTTGAGTGCTTTCTAAGGCATATTGATGGCCCTGGTTTGAATCCTAGCAGTATTGAATATGTTTTAATGGCAGAGCATCAGATAGAGAGGGTATTTTCGATTTTAGATTAAAAAAAAAATAATAATTTTTTAATAAATCATATATTGTGGGTACTCATTGGAATCGTCTCACTGAGACGATACAAACGAGTACCCACAACATTTGATTTCATAGAGACCAGCTTTACTCCCTCTTATCTGTATCTCTTTAGTGGATTATATATTGCAGATCTAAAGTTTAGCGCTGGCTTCTGACTTTTACATCTTCAGTTGGTAGTTTTATGCCAAAACATGAGAGCAAAGAAATACCACATTGTGTTTCTTCGATGCTTAACCATCTGCTGCAATTACCCAACATTGTTTTTCATTTACTGGAGTTCAGCAACATTATTTCTAGTGGCCTTTCAAAGATGGCTCAAAAACGAAACATTTCCTGGGTGTTTGGGGGTTAAGCTGTAAAATCAGTACTGCTGTAACATTTTGTACAAGTGTCGAATGATCATACTGAACGCATGACAACAAAATAGTAAACTAAATGAGTCTTTATGGTACCAATCGGAGTTTCTGAAACACAAGCTTCAAAAGATCAAACTGATAACTTTGGATCAAAACATGCAGATGGGTACAACATGGATGTTCTGGCAGAAAAAGTTTGCAGGGTTGCTGAGGCACCTTTGGATAAGTAACTGTCATTTTAAAAACAGTAAAAACTCTTTCAAACAACTGGTTAATAATATGCTTAATAAGTGATCAGTGTCTGGTGGTCTAGTTGTCCAGATAGAAAGGTCTATCCCTTTCATCAGCTCTAGGCTCTACCTAAACAGACCATCATCCATCGTAAGTTGTTAAGAGCTTCAGGGCCTCTACCAACATCACCAATGGTAGCATGACATGCCCATTGTCAAGGATAGATTGGCATGCTTTCAAGGCCAACCATTGTTTAAGATTACATCATCTAATGTCAACTTTGGACTCAGATCAAACCAAATTTCTCAATGTGTTGCTGATCATTAGCACATTTAAGGTTCAGATAACTTTTCGCTAAAAGATTGACCCCTTGGATATGCCTTGGTGCCAGATGGGAAAAGGACTTCCACCAGTTATGTCAATCAGATCTTCCAATTTTCACAGATGATGTAAACAAAAACTCAAAAACCAGTGCAAAAGTGCCTGAATAGCTCAATGTGTCCTTTCAGAAGATGATTTACTCACACATGCACTGAGCTAACAATAACAAACAGTTTTCTTGCAACTTACAAATTGCAGTTGGTTTCTTTTCACAATTTGTCTGTGTTTAAAATTCTTTGATGGCAGTCGGTTTCTTGTGGCAATGTGTCTGCGTTTTAAATTCTTTTTTATGATTTTGTTACCAGCACTTGAGAAAGTCAAAATATTTAATTCAATTCTTGCAAAAAATGAAATTGTTGTTGTGTTTTTTGAGGAATGGGGGACGATTATTTCCCTGGCCCTCAACTGTGGTTCTGCAGTATATTACAAGCAGTGAAATTAGGCTGATAGAGCATTACAGACATGCTCACATGCCATTGGTAAGGACAAATGTGTTGTAACCTAAGTTCAACCTAGGCAAATTTCATTGCTTTCCTATTACAAAAATATGCTTAATGACTTTCTATTTGATTATGAGATGTCTCTTTGAATCAGTATTTAGTGCACAGGCTTTGGGATCTATCTCAGTGAGACATTCTATGTCCTAGAGGTTTTTAGGCAGGTTTGTCAAGTATATAGTTATTTGAAGTTAATGAAAAGGGTCTCTGGTTTTTTTGGGGTTTTTTTTTTTGCTATTGTCATGGCAGTATGTCAGTTGTGGGTTGTTCATACATAAACATTTTTTTAACATCTTCTTCTCCTAAACCGATAGGCAGATTTTGATGAAACTTGGCAGAAATGTTCCATCGATGACCCTTTTTTAAAGTTGTTCAAGAAATTTGGAGTGACCCTCTAATATGGGTGTGGTAGGACGGGCCTTTTCTTCACTATGTAAATTTTAAAAACCTTCTCAAAAACCATCGGCCCAATTTAATGTTACTTGGCAGAATTGTTCATTTGGTTACCCTCTTCTAAAGTTGTTCAAGAAATTTGGATTGACCCCCAAATATGGGCAGGGCAGGGCTTATTTTTACTATAAGAATTTAAAAAAAAAATTCTCCTCCCAAACCATTGGCCCTATTTGTATGAAACTTTGCATGAATGATCCTTTGGTGACTCTTCAAATGTTGTTCAAGAAATTTGGATTGATCCCCAAATATGGGTGTGGTAGGACAGGGCTTATTTCACCAAGATAAAATCTCCTCCTTAACCATTAGCCTGAATTCAATGAAACTCAGCAGGAAATTTTTCCTTGGGTAAATCTCTAAGCAGAATTTTGAATGCCCCATATATGGGTGTGGCCTCGCAGAGCATATGTTGAAAAAAAAAATGATTGTCATTTTCCCATGATATATACAGTATTGTTTCATGCATATCTGTCTTATAAAAAAGACATTTACTTATTAAGAAGCAGTACTAATAAATATTTTGAAAAACTTATTTCCATATTAGATTTAGCCTACACTTTCTGTTCGTCTTTTGGCCTCTTCACAAATTTCCTTGTAAACTTCCAGTAAAGTTTCTCATTGATAGATATTAGACAGCCAGTGGAGCAATACAGGCCCTCTTGGGCCTCTTGTTTAGATTTGAGAAAAGATTATAATGATATAAATTTACCTGCAGGTTACTGGTAGAAGAGTTGAGAAAGACATTAATATTGATATGGGAAGGAGGAAAAGCAGCAATCTCACCCGAGTCTCTACTCACAGTCATCTGGAAACTAGTCCCCAGATTTAGGTTTGTTGTGTTTACTTCCCCAGAGGTACATATAGTTAGGGGTAAAGCCAGTCTTACATAAAGGATATTGAATGAGTGGTCATTGAATACTGAATTTATTAAACCAGTCATCTATAAACAGATAAAAACGAGGCTGCGCCGAGTTTTTATCTGTTTTAGATGACGAGTTTGATAAATTCTGTATTTTATGAGCACAGATTTTATATTCTGTTTACAATATGACCTGAATTTTAGCTATAAATCATCAAATTCTTGAAATTCAACGTTTCAATTTTCCATGAAACTTATAACGCCGTTTCAAAATGACGTAACAAAACATAGATTATGATGTCATTTTCGTGGTTACAATATAGTGTTGCTATTTGCTCTGAGCTCATTTGCATAATTATTCCACTAGTGTAATAACACCGGTAGGCCTATCAAAAATATTCAACGGGTTTATTTCACTCTGGCGACGCTGATCATATTATAAATTTTATTTCTCAATTAAAACCTATGATATGGGTACTCATTGGAACTTTCTTAATGAGATGATTCCAATGAGAACCAAGACTTTTCCTATTATGGTAGTGGACCTGTATTAGTTCGGCAATTTTTTGAAAGTAATGAACTTTAACAGTGTTAACTTAGGTTTCCTAATGATTTTCATTAGGAAACCTCTGTCAACATTGTGAAAGATCATGAGTTCCGGAAGGTTGGGGAACTATTACAGGTCCACTACCTTAATATTGAAATACTTTGGTCAAAAATCCAAAATACGCCTGCTATCTGTAGCTCTGACTTCTAACAATAAATTTTTGGGAACAAGTTCTCTGATAAAGGTTTGTATCAGAAATTCTTCCATTGGTTATTACAGAGCATCATTGAATCACCAGGCAGTATATATTATAGAAATAGCTTCTACCTAATGTCTGACAAGCAATGAACTGTCAATCTTTGAGTTGGAACTTTGAACCCTGGCTTTGCCAACTTTCATCCAACATTTGATGAAGTCATTTATCTTTCACCATTTTGCGTATAATAAGTAATGGAAGGAGTAAATAATGGCTCTGATGAAATGTTTGTACTGGTGCAAGAAATGTTGGGTAGGATCACCAGGCGCCACAATATCACTACCTTTAAAGTTGAGCTTGAAAGTGGCATTAAACCAAGTTCTTGCATGTGATAATTGGAAGAAGGCTTCTTTAGCCAAAAAATTGTGCACAATGAAATCATTAAAATGGTATATATTATAGATTATTGATCTTTGACATTATGTCAAATGTCTTTGTCTTTTGGTGGCTAAAACATAATTGCAGCTTATTGAAAAAATGGTTAGCAAAAATGAAACTTTGATCTTGGAACTCATTGGAGTTGTTCAGAAATGATTATTTTAGATAGTTATTGAGACTAGCTATGGAGGTTTAAAATTGTAGAAAGATAACCACAGTCACAGGTTTAACTTTAATTATTTGAGAATTTGCGTGACGTTCAAACAATTTCAAATGTGCATAAGCAAAGACTCTGGTTAGCCTAACAAAGCCTGTGCATCCATACTGTCCGACCAGAGTCTTCACTATGTACTCTGTAAATAGATAAGGTCTGGACATTCTTATCAGTCTTATTATTGGTTGATTGTTTAGGTTGTTCAATGTAAGTACCTCTCAAACTTTGTCCTGTGAATATGTAGGAATTGTCACATGCAGGCTGATTTATTGTTTTCAGAGGTTACCAGCAGCAAGATGCTCATGAGTTTATGAGATATTTACTAGACCGGTTACACACAGAACTTTTGGCTTTATTGCCATACACAAACAATAATACTAATAGTCCTTTTATAGGTAAGTCTTGTTGTTCTTAATCTTTGCCTTCCTTCAATTTTCAAAATAATTCAAAATAATTTGGCCCTGTCATTGGCCTCCGTCTTTATATGGTATCACAGGGTTGGACACTTACGTCTGAGAGAAAATAGTCAAACACTTTTGAAGCAAAGGAGTCCAACCTAAAATTAGGGGTTCCATATTTCCATATTTTTGGGAGAACATTGTGGAAAAGGAGAAATTCCTTGTTGGAAGCAATCGCCTTTTCTAACAATATAACCTCCAAAATTAAAAGATGGTTCTTTAAAATTAATTTGTTGATACAACTAAATGTTATTATCAACAACTATTGCATTAAATACATCTGAAAGTTTGACAAATTGAGATTATGGGTTGAAACTTGCTTGTAGATATACTCTATAAACAAAGAGACCATCAGCCTGCTAAATTGAAAAATAAAGGACAAAAAGTCCTACACACCAAATAAGAAGTCTTGGACTCCCCATAGTGTCGAACGCTGCAGTACAGGGGTATTTTGCATTTTAGACAAAAAAAGTTCAACAATGCCTATGTAAACCCTGTGTTGTTCAAACCCATTGTACCCATTGGAGTCTCCTTGAGAGAAAATGAGGGAAGAACAATAATATTTTCAGAATTCAGAAGGATTCAAAACCCTGGTTTCAGATCTCCTCTTGTGTAAAAATTGTAAGGTATATGATGTTTTCAGGTCCCAAAGGGAAAAGTACAATAGTTACAGCCATATTTGGAGGGTTATTACAAAGTGAGGTGAATTGTTTGATATGTGGAATAGAGTCCAAAAAACATGATCCATTTCTAGGTGAGTGCCCATTTATCTTAAGTGTCAGTAATTCTTGTAAAGGATGATATTAAAGTGAAATGAATTTCATTTGATTTATGGAAATGTAGCCATACCATATTTTGTCCTGTAAGGAGATAGTTCATTGTTGAGAGAAAACATTATCATACAAAGTGTGCTTAAAAAATTTATAGCATTAAGCTATGTTTTCTACCCAAAATATTACTGGATTTCAATAACACTCACTTTTAGTTGTCAAAAAAATCTACAATATTACTAACTAGTCTTGTTTGTGTATTGCATGTACGTATGAACTTACTTTAAATATGAGAAAAACAGGTACAATTAAAGTTGAATATCGTACCTTGTAATTTCAGCTGGAGTTACAAGGTTTTGAGTGCCCACCAATGATATACTGATTATATTTTCAGACCTTTCATTAGATATACCAGTGCAGTATCATAATTCCAAGGGAACAAAAGGGAAAGAAAATATAGATCATCCCATTTGTAAATTAACAGGTTGGTGTCATTATATTTGATAGCCGTACCAGGAAAACTTGTTAATTCAATGCTTCAAAAATTGATTTGCTTTAAAGTTTTAATTTGGTTTTCTGAGTGTACTGTTTCCAAAATTATAGTAAAAAGGTCTGTACACTTAAATCCTACAATTGCCAAATGAATTTATTCATGAATCACCTTTGGTTTTGATCTCCAATTTGCTGCCACACCAGTAGCCTCTTATAAAGCCCCATTACCTTTTAAAGGAATTGTGATGATTCTAATATAATTTAAGGGTTGTATAAGAGCTTTTACGGTACTTTGTTTCCTATCTTGGCCTCTACCAAGTTTGTTCATATCAAGACCCAGGAGTCATATTTGGGCTCCATCTGGGCGCAACCCTGTTTACCTAGAATAAAAGAGCAAACAACCTCAAAAATCTCCTTCTCTGAAAGCAGAGGGTAGACAGCTTACATGATATTTTTTGTAATATTATATCTAGTGGACTTCTTACAACGTTTTCATGTTATGCCTCTGGGGTCATATTTGGGCTCTGAGTGAACCCAACCTATTTTCCATACACATAAAGGAGGCAATCTCAAATACTTGGCCTCTGAAACCAGAAGGCAGGGACTTTTCATAATAGTCTCATTTAATTGTATTTCATGAAGTTTATTCATAGCGTGCCCATATGTTCTTGTAAGGTCTGTACCCAGGTATATCTTTTTACTCTTTGCTGGAAACATTCCATGGTATTGATCTTATTTAGAAACTATTTTCTTGTTGACATCTGCCTATTTAATTGATGTTATGTCCCAGGGGTCAAAGGGACTCAGGTGAGCGATCTAAGACCTTCATAGTTCTCTTGTTCCAATTCTGATTGTCTTTTCAGTATTGTTTCCGTTTTCCCATCTCAGATTGGCTTTCAAGTATTGATTCCATTTTCTGATTTCAGATTGTCTCTCCAGTATTGTTTTCTATTTTCCCATTTCAGAATGTCTTTCACTAATTTGCTTCCATTTTTCCATTTCAGATTGTCTTTCACATATTGTTTCCATTTTCCCATTTCAGATTGTCTTTCACATTTTACAGAGGTTGAAGAGTTAGAGGATACAGAACTCTATATGTGTACAGGGTGTAAACAAAAACAGCGGTCTACGAAAAAATTCTGGATAAGAAGGTTGCCAAATGTAAGAGTCTGAAATAACAATTATATAGTCATCAGAAGAAAAAAATTAAAAGTAAAAAATAAATAATTACAAACCATTGAAATAAAGAAATCTGACTTGTTTAAACCACATCATGTGAAGAAGTCTGATTTCTGTACGAGATTAAATAGAATTTTTGGGAAACACCCCAACCTTCAAATCCCACTAGGCTTCACCAAAGGACATATAACCATGTTGCATTTTCAATTTTCTCAAGCCTATTCAATACACAAGCCTCATATTTGGTATGATGTTAGATCTTAATGATGTGTATCTGTAGATACCAAGGTCATTCATGTGAAAAGGTCAATGTCATCTGTATAGGTCAACATTAAAAAAGAATGCAGTTTTGGAGGCATTTCTGTTTGTCACAAACATAGATATCTCTTTGAATGTCAAAATGGGTGTCAGTGTTTAAACTTTTTACTGAATTTTATGCCAGCAAACTTTAGAAGCAAGATTACAATACTTGCTGGCAAGCTAAAAATAGATTTGTTTATTGATCAATACACACAAAAAGAAGACTGAACCTTTATTATTTAGCTGAGTCTTTTAATTGTTTCTTAGATCCAAAGATTTGAAATTATATGGGCAGAGTTTCTTTTTGATGGCAAATATAAACTGAAATTGCCTTGGCACACATCTTCACATACATGAGAACTATTATCTACATTGTAAAGAGTAATTTTTTATCTGTCATACTTGAATATTATTTAATTCCAGGTTTTATGTCTACATTTAAAACGGTTTAAGTGGTCAACATTCTTTCGACAGAAAATTGATGCTTTTGTGGAGTTTCCTTTGACCAATTTGGATATGAACAAATTTATACTAGACATGGTAGGTAGTATGACAATACATGTGTATATATTTAACACATAACAAGAACTGGTATCATCTTTTAACCTTTGTCATGCTGTTTATGACAAACTCATGGTGTTCACAAAGCTTTGACAGACAGTATAGACTAAGATCAGCATGCACAACAAGTGTGCAGGCTGATCTTAGTCTTCACTGTCTGCATTCTACTACAACATTTTGTGTAAAACTAGAACTTTAGCTGCCTGACTGGTTGAAATTTGCACATTTCAGTATGTATAGCCATAGGCATACTTTCTTGTTGTAGTATAAAGATTCATATGTGCCCCAACATGAAGGGACAATTATCTGTGATTGGTGAAATACATCATTACAGCTGAGATCAGAGTGCAAACACTGTAAAGATGGAATTAGCTAAAAATGTTTAGAATAAGCAAAGATCTACTTCTTTTCTATATTTTTCTCATTTTTTGGAAAAAAAAGTTTTGTCGAACCTATTTCTCAGCATGTGGGAGTAAACTTGTGATAAACGTCAAAACCTTTAAGGCATAAAAAATTTGGTAATTACTTTGAATTGAAATTTTGGTATTAACATTACTAATAATTAACATGTTTTCTTTTTTTCTCAAACCCAGCTATCATGACATGTAGTTCATAAGAACATTAGGATAAATGAAGTGTTATGTTAAAAATCATACATGAACATTAGTAGACCCGTAATAGTTCCGTAACGTTTTGGAAGTAATGAACTTTAACAGTGCTAACTGAGGTTTCCTAATGATTTGCATAAGGAAACCTTGGTCAATATTTTGAAAGTTCATTTGTTCCGAAATGTTGTGGGACTATTATGGGTCAGCTAACTGAATTGTAAGTAGAGATGTGTATAATCTGTATACCTGTTGTATTTCCCAGCATGAAACACGAGGTACATCAGCAGGCAGTAACATCTATGATTTAGCGGCTGTTATTGTACATCATGGGTCAGGGTAAGTTGTGTCTGGGTTATCGTCCTCATTAAATGGCAAAACAATTTTTTGCCCCTATACCAATAGAACAGGGGCATACTGTTTTACTTGCGTTTGATTGTCTGTTTGTCCAGCCATCTGTTTTTGAAAACTTAATCCTGGAAGGAAACATTTTCCCATCAGGTCAACGCTGTTAAGGTGGCAATGCTCTTATTTGGCATGAATATTCCTCTTATCAATTTGCATATTTTAAGCACAAGGTCAAGGTCATCTGATAAGATCAATTATCAAGGTAAAAATACTAAATGAGCCTGATCATGACATTTCAACCAATCTGAAATGTTTGTGAGGAGAAAACACTGAGTAGCGTAGACATCCACATACTGTAAATATAAAGTTACCTGAAGGTCTACAGATACTTTGAGAACTTATCTATCTACTAAGTGCATGGTGAAGACTCTGTTCAGACTGTGCAGATGCACAGGCTGGTCAGAGTCTTTGCTATTTGCATATTTGTAATTGTTGGAAATCTTACTCACAGGCTCCAATTCTGAAAAAGGGGAGCTGTTTCAGTGGTATTAGTGTAGTGTTGTGGGAACACTTAAAAGATTATGAGAGCATTTCTCAGTCTCATGAAGTTATGAATTTAAAAACCTAATTGCACTTCATGAAAACACAAATATTAACATTTCTATTCTAGACTTAGTTAAGATGAGCTTGACTTGGAAGAATTTTTATGACATATATCTCACTAATACATCACATTAGTTCATTGTTTATTTTTCAGGGCTGGTTCAGGCCATTACACAGCGTATGTTTTGAATGAAGGTAAGTTAGCTTAGATTAGCTATCCTGAGAATAGCATACATATTAGCTCTTCTTGTCTTTGGATGTCTGGCTTATGCTCTCTTTTGCATAAATTGAATCATCTTCAATTTAGCACTGTCAGTCTTTGCTCGATCTTTCTCAAACTTGCTAAAACACGGAACATTCCTATTGAATATGTAAACAATTGTACCAATAAAAGAGAAAAAGGGGCCCACATAGCAAATTCATTTTTGTTGCTGTACAGATCATATTTTTTACCCCCGCCTATGAAACAGGAGTTATTGGTTTCAACATGTCTGTCTATCTGTCCATCTATAGACCTTTTGTTTCCATGCTCTATTTTAAGTACCAATTGACCTAGAATCATGTGATTTTATACAATTGTAGCCAATGACCCAAGGAAGTGCCTGTTTGTTTGAATGTCAACATAGGGCAAAGACAAAGGTCACAAGAAGACTTTGTAAGAAAACCAGTTCCTTGCGCTTACTCAAATACTGAAGGTCTGTTAATCATGAAAATCACTGTCTATGACTCAAGGAAGTAACCTAATGTTTTAAGGTCATGCAGGTCAAAGGTCAAGGTTGGATTTAAACTTTGAAAAGTGCTTCTGTGCTCTAGCTTGATTATCAATCGTGGTAAGGGTATAAGTATGCTTTGCATCTATTCTAGTTTATGTCAGAATTACTCATAATACTGATAATCTAATGGTCATAAGACTGAGGAAAAAGAGAAATTCATATCTCATATCTTGTGTTTTTAGCTCACATGAGCACAACATACTCAAGGGGAGCTATTAGGATCCCCCTGAGTCTGTCATATTGTCCGTTGTCAACATTTGAGAAAAACTTCTTCTCCTGAACCACTGGGCTGATTTCAATGAAACTTTGCCAGAATAGTCCTTGGGAAACCCTTTTTAAAAATTGTTCACCAAATTCTGATTTGCCCATAAATATAGGCGTGGCAGGGCTTGGCATTTTTTCACTTTGAAATCTTTGAACGACATCTCCTCCTGAACCACTGGGCCGATTTCAATGGAACTTTACCAGATTGTTCCTTGGGTGACCCTTTTCAAAAATTGTTCACTAAATTTTGATTGGACCATTAAGATGGGCGTGGCAGGGAGGGGCTTATTTTGAGCCCAAAACCTTTGAATGACATCTCATGAACCACTGGGCCGATTTCAATGATACTTTACCAAAATGTTCCTTTGGTGACCCTTTTCAAAAATTGTTCGCAAAATTTTGATTAAACCCTAAATATGGGCGTTGCAAGGTGGGGTTTATTTTGAGCCTGAACCTTTGAACACCATCTCCTGAACCACTGGGCCAATTTCAATGAAACTGTACCAGAATGTTCCTTAAGTGACCCTTTTCTAAAATTGTTCGCAAAAGTTTGATAGGCCCATATATATGGGCGTAGCAGGGCAGGGCTTATTTTGAGCCTCCTCAGTAATGAATGGGTGGGCAGCGTCTATTCTCACTTTTAAATCTTGGAATAAAATGTCCTATTCAACAATTAGGCAAATGTGAATGAATCTTTGCCAGAAAGTTACTTGGATGAGTTCCACTGTACCAATAAATTTCAGGTGAGCGATTTAGGGCCATTCTGGCCCTTTTGTTATAAATTTTTAGTATGCCCAATCTTAGTTTCTGAATTTTTGGCAATTTTGTTCCAAAACTTCTTTATCCTGGGGATCCAATCAGTGGGGTCTACTTGTAATGGGTAAATAATTTAGAATTAACTGGTTGGCTGAAAAGTTGTGTTTGACTATTCTCAGAATTTCTTGTCATTCCAGGACAATGGTACCATTTTAATGACAGCACGGTGACAGCTTGTGCTGTTGAAACAGTGATGAAGTGTAAGGCGTACATCTTGTTTTATATTCGACGGGAAATCAGACTACCAGACTATTTAAACGTAACTCTCAACGGAAAAGTGAGAAATGGGCTAACAGCAACACGGTCATGAAGATTATTCCTTTTTAAAAACTAAACATTTGGTATCTTGTTTGCCAAACACCAAAATTTGATTCAATTCATAGATATCTTTGCCTACATATAAACACATTTTAATCATTTCTAGATCTTATGTATATTCTTAAATTCTAAGGCATAAAATATTTTATACAATGGAAAAACTACATCTCTTTAAACTTTAGTCATAAAAAGTGCTATTTATCTTGATCTATTTGAGATTAGTAACACCTGATGTTTAATTTCTGTTATTTGGTTTTCCCTTTCCTAGTTTTTCGAAGTTTTTGGACCAATCCAAATTTGAACAGGTCGCTGACGACAATGAAAAGTGTTTGTAATCTAAAATGAAAGCAATTTATATCATAGAAAATATTGACGGAAAAGAAGAAATTTCTTCCTTTTCCACAATGTTTTCTTGGATATTAAATCACAGGGACATAATATCCTTAGGGACATAGTATCCTTAGACTATCTAGGAAAGGGATTTGATACCTTAAAACAGTACATGTAATTTTAATCTGCTGTATAAAGGTAGTGGACCAATAATAGTTCCCCAACATTTCAGAACGCATCATCTTTCATTATTTCCACTAAGGTTTCATAATGAAATCATTAGGAAACATCTGTTAAACACTCTTAGAGTTCATGACTTCTGAAATGTTGCTGAACTATTACAGGTTCACTACCTTAAGTTTAGGAAAACTTTAGCCTTATTTGTGTAGGTTCATCTCCAGTGAAACTTAGTAAAGATGTTGACTTTGATAAGTTGTAGTGTAGTTAAGGTTTATTGGGAGGTGGGAAAATAGCCACTGTCTTTCGGGTATGAATGATGCTGTTTGTGAGTGTGGAAGGAGATTGTTTTGAATGGGGTCTGAGGAGCTCACTCGACTGTGAATAATGTTGATTGAGGGGATAGAAAAAAGCATTTTGAATGTGGTCTGAGGAGCTCTCTTGACTGTCAATAATGTTGATTGTGGGGATGGAAAAAGGGCGTTTTGAATGTGGTGTGATCAGTTTACTTGACTGTGAATGATGTTTAAGTGTTGAATTGTATGTATGTTGTATTCTGATTTGACTGGTGACTGAAGATAGATGTGTCAGAGATATGTGTATTAAAGTAAAATGTTTGTAACACTTGTGATTTTCAAGAGGTAAAAGTTGTCTCTGAAAATTGATGTTATTCTGCAACAAATGGTAAAGAAAATGGAAACTGACCTTTTGACTAGTAATTATATAACCAAGAATTTAAAACCGATCAATACAAACCTACAAGACTAGGGTCTGTTTTCCCCAGCAAGTTTTATTTGAAAGTCCACCAACAGATTTTGTAAGGAGGGCTGTAATTGGATGAGACAAAAAGATATTTGTTGACCATTCAAAGTCCATATAATAGAATTCAAGATGAAACTTTGATTTAAACTACCTTGCATTCAGGATGACCAAACGGAGCTAACTCTTTGCAAATTATACCTAGCTTTGCATGTGCACCTTCCTGCAAAGGCTAAGTATAAATTGTAAACACTGCACCATTTTGTCATCCTGAATACAGGGCATGTAGGTGAATACAAAACCAAGGTGTTAAAAAAATTTAAGGGAAAGTAAAGTAGTTGTAAGTAAAGGAGAATGACGACTTTACATTAGAGTTCTACTTTTAGACTAGGATGTTTTGAGAATGACAAGTTACATGTTTATCAAGCCTACGCAATCCTGAGTTGAAAGAGTTGTATGTTTGAGTTCTTTATGTAAGAAAGTGAGAATTGATTGCACAGCGCAAAAGGCTTGTAACTCCCTATAAATTAATAGGGAGTTACAACTCTTTTGCCCTAAGCCATCAAATTGGAAATTGATGGTGCAGCGGTAAACAGTTGTAACCTTATACTTATGTTTATAGGGAGTTACAATTGTTTTTTTGCTAAGCCGTCTAAATGTGATTGAGAAATGAGATAATGAGATTTGTATTGTGTTGCCATATTGTGTGTTAATACTGAGTATTGTGTTGATGGATTAAGTAAGTGGGTGTTGGAGCTAACATATTACTAACTAATCATATATTTAACCCTTGGCATGCTGAACCTGCTTGGTCAGGAGCTGTAGACAAACATCAGCCTGCACATATGTGCAGTCTGATGTTAGTCTACACCACCTGTTTCTCACATTCAAACCAGATTTGCCCATAGATTTAGTTTTTCAAATAAAAAAATTACATACAGTGGGTACTTTCAGTGCTTTTTGCCCTTTAATTTTGATGAAAATTTTTAGCCAAAATTTATTCAGCATGACAAGGGTTAATATAGTACAAAT
Source organism: Fragum whitleyi (assembly GCA_948146395.1). Classification (NCBI taxonomy): domain Eukaryota; kingdom Metazoa; phylum Mollusca; class Bivalvia; order Cardiida; family Cardiidae; genus Fragum; species Fragum whitleyi. The sequence continues at coordinate 8,331,860 of OX411543.1, forward strand.
AATTACATAACAGACTTCACTGATGATAACTGAAGAAGTAGTGATTTGTACCAATGCCTTTATTTACTCTCACTAAAAATAAAACGGTGTTTAATGAAAATTAGAAAACGAGGGATATATAACAGATAAATATCAGGGTCTGAGTTTATTAAACTTTTTTTCATGCTTATGAGCAACTTACTCAATCTTCAACTTAATTAAAGTAGTAATTATGTTATTAAACTATAAATATTTGAAAAAACAAAAGATAATATTAATGTTGACATTACAAAAAAATATCAATACATGTATTATCTTTAAGCCCATTCATTTATTCACATTTTAAATTTGAGAATATTCTTAGCTGAGAACTTGAAGTAAATGTTGAAAATGAGAAAGGTTGAGGAGTGGGTCATTGGTGAATGATACAGTTTGTACATTTTGACTGCTTTTTGTGATTGTTGCTTGTTAATAGCTTCAAAAAGATCAAATACATGTGTAATTGTTCCATTACTGTATGGTGTTTGGTAGATAAGTGTACTAGAGCAGAATATGATTCACTTCTTGTATGAAAGGGATGAAAAATCATACAAATGAGCCTAAATATGAAAATATTAGGCATGTTCTCTTTAATAGCCCCATTTTTCATGTGATTACTAGGCAACTTAATGATAGCTTGGCTGTATTGGTTCACTCTTAGATAATGTAATGTATAACGAAAGAAGGATTATAATCTTTTGGTAATTTCTCTGGTTTGGTAGGGAGGTTACCAATTGATAATCTACTCCAGTGCAAAGTACTCAAGCATCTATTATCTTTCCCTTGCCATGACTTTTCTCAAAAAAATGATACTTGAAAAAATGAGACAAAAAAGAAAATCTTTGAATTTCTGCTCAAATTTATTGGAAGCAACAAGAATCTTTTCGGTCTTTCATGAATGTTATTTGTACTACCTGGGATGAAAAATATGGAAAATGAAGTAGCTTGATGCAGTCTGTAAATACGGTTACAACATTGTATATCTTTGTATAATATCTAAGGATTACATATACAAATGGGCCTATGTGTGACATTTCCAATAGTGGACAGATTCAAAACAGTGTAGACACCTACATGTTGCATTAAAAAATTCATTTGATAATGAACAGGGAGGAAAGTTCTGTATCCAGCTATTGAGCACATAGTGAAGACTCTGATCAGACTGTGCATATGCACAGGCTGATCTTAATCTTAACTTTGTGCAAATCTGAAATTGTCAGAAATGTCAGACACAGACTCAAATGATTTTATGGAAATTGTAATGTTTTTAGAAGGTTTTACCATGTTGTTCAATTGCTTTATGATATTTTAAATGAAAGCAGGTGCTCTTTCATTTCTTAGGGGAAAAAAAGTTTATTTCATCAAGTACAGGGTTTTAGCTCTAAAAATTTGCCATTTTAAGTTTGTTCATGCACTTTACTTTGAAATACAATACTTTTCTAATACAAAGACAAGCAATTAAAATTTTTTGCCCAGCATCTCATGAAACTTTGGTTTGTCAAGCTATCAACAGATCCTTCACATAATTATTCCACAGGGAATAGTCTTAACACAGAGCGTGTAGTGACTACTGATTGAACTGGGTACGTAAACTGGCTCATCTTAGTCACTACTTGATGTTGTTGGAAATCAGAGTTTAGGACATCAGCTCAATGTAAATACAGGATTAAGAACTACTCAGATAAAATGAGATTTTTATTGACACTTTCTTGAAATGGGTCATCTGCAAATGGTGTTAACATGCTCTTCAAAAATAGGTACCGTACTTCCTCTAGTAAAACTTCTCTACCATATAGCTGCTTCCCCTACAAGATAAACTAAGATGACTCCATTTCAGGTAATCATAGTTGCCTGAATTTATCTGTTTTGGAACATTTTTCTTGAATTTAGTGTTAATTTCTGCCTAAACAATGATTGTTTAGGAGAAATAAACACCAAATTTAAGGGGGAAATGCAAAAAAGATTATTAAATTTATTGATATATTCCTTCTAAAAAAGGGTTCTAAAGTGTTCATTAGGAGAAATACAGTACCTAAAATAGTTTTGACAGACCCCTCATTTAACCTGTAGACTGCTTGCCTATATTAGGTTGTATATTTGAATCAATTTGATATCTGTTGTGCTTCAGTTATGATTGCATAAATGTGGTGAAGAAAACTTGTTTTAACAGTGAATGTATGTTTCCTTGATGGAAATAAATTGATTAAATTGGAAATACTTTGTTGTAGTTTGTCTTCAAACCCTATATTTAACAAGAAGTCTTTGAGGACCTGAAACACAATATTTCACTGTATGTGGTTGTTAGCTCCACTGGCTGAAAGCCGCTGGGGCTATTGTCATGGTGTTGTGTCCGTCGTGCGTCAGTGTGTCCAGTCGTAAACTTTTTCTTTAAAAATCTTCTCCTCAGAAACTACTGGATGAATTTCAACCAAACTTCACAGGAATGATCATTGGGTGACCCTTTTTCAAAGTTGTTCAAGAAATTTTGATCCAATGAAAAACATGGATTTAATGGGCGTGGCTAATTTCCAAATATGGTAAAAAGTGAGTTTTCTCAGATTCTAATCGATGGATACCAATGAGATTTTACATGAATGATCCTTGTGTGACCCTTTATCAGTTAACAAAAGATTATAGAGATTGCATGAAAAATATGCATTTTATGGGCGGAGGTTATTTTCTCTATATGTTATATAGTGGAAACTTCCAAAATCATTTTCTCATAATCTAAATGATGGATATCAACATTTCACTAGAATAATCCTTGAGTGACCCTCAATCAGTCTACCAAAAATTATTGTGATCGGATGAAAAATATGTATTTTATGCGCGGAGGTCATTTCTCTATGTGTTATATAGTGGAAACTTTGAAAATCATTTTCTGAGAATGTAATTGATAGATACCAATGAAATTTTACATGAATGATCCTTGAGTGACCCTTTATCAGTCTACCAAAAATTATTGTGATTGGATGAAAATATGGGCGGATGTCATTCTCTATATGTTGTATAGTTGAAACTTTGAAAATCATTTTCAACATCAGTAGAATCCAAAATATCAAAAAATCTAGACAAAACTTTTATTGCTTTACAAGAATTTAAAGCCTGTGGAGCGACTCAAGCCATTTATGGCTTTCTAGTTTCTTGGGGACTCGACAGTGTTTAGCGTATTTTTTTTCTCTTGTTTGGAAAGGACCATTCCTATGAAATTTAGTTGAATTTTGACCTGTATTTACAATCTAAAAGGTATCATGGCAGTCCCTAGTACCCATGATTTTAGACAAAAGGAATCTTTGACAGCATGTCTTGATGGTCATTCCTGAGTTTGGTCCTATTCTACTGTGCAGTTTTGGAGGTTTTAAATTCCCCTCTATAAAGCTTATTATTTCTGTGATTTCTATTTATATTTTTTTTTTTAAAAAATCTTCTTAGAAAGTACTAGATGGCTTTCTATCAAATATCAATTGGTTTTTTGGGCAAGGAAACATTTTGAACTATTTCTTTATTTTTTAAGTCCACTGCCTAAAATACCAGCAGACTTGTCTTCACTGTGTGTCTGTTGTCAAAATGCACAGGAATGTTCTTTCAAAGATTTTTAATCAGTCAAAATAATGACTTTTATTATACCCCCCACCTACGAAGTAGAGGGGGGTATATTGGTTTCACCATGTCTGTCTGTCTGTCCGTCCGTCCGTCCGTAGACCTTTTCGTTTCCGGACTCTAACTCAAGAACCAAATGACTTACAATCATGAAACTTTATACAAATGTTCCTTATGACCCAAGGAAGTGCCCTATCGTTTTTGGGTCATGTAGGTCAAAGGTCAAGGTCACAGTCAGCCTTTGTTCAATTTTTGTTTCCGGACTCAAACTCAAGAACCAAGTGGCCTACAATCATGAAACTTTATACAAATATTGCTTATGACCCAAGGAAGTGCCCTATTGTTTTTGGGTCATGTAGGTCAAAGGTCAAGGTCACAGTCAGCCTTTGTTCAATTTTCGTTTCCGGACTCTAACTCAAGAACCAAGAGGCCTACAATCATGAAACTTTATACAAATATTGCTTATGATTCAAGGAAGTGCCCTATTGTTTTTGGGGTACATAGGTCAAAGGTCAAGGTCACAGTAAATTTTTGTTCAATTTTTGTTTCTGGACTCTAACTCGAGAACCAAGTGACCTACAAGCATGAAACTTTATGCAAATGTTGCTTATGATCCAAGGAAGTGCCCTATTGTTTTTGGGTCATAAAGGTCAAAAGTCAAGGTCACAGTCAATTTTTGTTCATTTTTCATTTCTGGACTCTAAACTCAAAAACAAAGCGACCTAGAATCATGAAACTTCATGCAAATGCTACATATAATGACCTCAATAATAGTTACAAACACATCCTGCACTAATAGCACTTGCATTCTGACAAAGCGCTTGTGGGGGGTATTAGTCCGCTCTGCGACAGTTCTAGTTATCATAGTTAATTTTCGTTTACATATAGGTGAAAAATATGACTTAATGGGCAGAGGTCATTTCTATTCTTTAAATGTTGCATAGTGGAAATTTTGAAAAGTTGTTTCTCCTTTATTTGGTAATTTGATTCAACCAAATTTTATTGTAATAATCCTAATATGACCATTTAAGCAAACCCCTAAACTTTAATTTGTTTAGATGATAGTCAACTTTTATGGACAAGTCATTTGATTTCTATATATACTGAGAGATTTTAAAAACACAATATCTAAAAATATCACTCATATGCAAATATAAGTACACAGGTTCAGACTTAAATTTTAACTGAGCCTGTTTAGACATTTTCAACAATTTGAATAATAGTGATGTGTAAACGTTGAGAGGCCCAGGCATCCAAATATATAAATATATAATATGTAAATTGTAGATTGTCAACAGATACTTTGAGACCATATCTTTCTATTAAGCCCATAGTGAAGACTGGTCAGACTATGCGGATGCACAGGCTGGTCAGAGTCTTTTCTTAGTGCATACTTGAAATTTATTGAATTGTAACACACAGGCTCATTTTGTACCCTTAATAAGTTACCTTTAATCCATCATCAATGTCAATCTGAAACATTCTCTTGTATTCCAAAATGGTGATAATGTTTCCTGTAATATGGCAAATCCTTCTCATTTTCAATTCAATTTCATCCTTGTGACCTGACATTTTTTCTGACAAAGTTTCATGAATTTTGGGCCAGCTTTGCATAGATGCTTGTGTGCAGCGAGGATAATTTGCAGTTTTCATTGGTTTGTCATCCTGAGTGCAAGTTTTTGTTCTATTTATTATAATGCCTTCTTTTGAAGAAGAGAGGGGCATATTGCTTTGCACTTGTCCAACTGTAGATCGTTTTTTTTTTGTCCAGAGCATATCTCAACAAGAGTGCCATAGTCACAAAATACGCCGCCACTTTGCTGATGTTTCACGAAAATAATTGTAGACATCACTTATTTTGACAGAAACAAATTCAAAATGACCAAGTTTCATTTAAATCAAGACAAAAAGTTAGGAGTTGCCTTCACAAGGCTGCAATTTCAATAAGCCCCAGACACTAAGTTTTAAGGGGGCATAATTCAGGGAAATAAATGAGCCATAAAATCCTTGATCCATGTACATCTACAAATTATGGTGATGACAAGTTTCATTTAAATAAAGACAAAAAGTAAGGAGGAGTTGCGTTCACAAGGCTGCAATTTCAATAAGTCCCAGGTACTAAGTTTTAAGGGGGCATAATTTAGGGTAAAATTAATGTACCATAAAATCCTTAATTCATGCTCATCTACCAATTTCGGTTATAACATCCACCAAGTTGGATTTAGATCCAGCCAGAAACTGAGGAAGAGGTTCATTCACAAGGCTGCAATTTCAATAAGCCCCAGAGACTAAATTCTAAGGGGGCATAACTGAGGCAATAAGCCCCAGAGACTAAGGGTTTAAGGGGCATAACTCAGGCAAAAATCAACGAACCATAAAATCCTTCCTTCATGCACATCTACCAATTGAGGTGATAACATTGACCAAGTTTCAAGTAGATCCAGTCCGAAACTTATGAGGAGTTGTGTTGACAAGAAAAGTGGACGTATGTATGGACGGATGGATGGACGGATGGAGAAGATGATGCCAATATACGTCCGCCTCCGGCGGCGTATAATACTATGCAAGCTAGAATGATGAAACTTTGCAGATGGAGAGATCTCTTTCATGGGAAGTGCAGTGCACAATAACCATGACTCTACTCATCATATTTTTGAGTAAATGTCCTTTGTTGATTGACAAAGATTAGACTATTGACCTGCTTTTAGAGGGGGGGGGGGGGGGCATAAATGTTTTACAAACATCTCTTGTTTCTTCACCAATCTGATTGAAAGTCAATGTTGTTCTGGTTAAGGTAGTGTAACCCTAATAGTTCAGCAATATTTCGGAACTCATGATGTTTCACAATGTTGACTGAGGTTTCCTAATGAAAATCATTAGGAAAACTTGGTTATCACTGTTAAAGTCCATTACGTCCATGGTGTTGTGACACTTATTCGGATCCACTACCTTAACTCTTGTTATGCGGAATTAAAATCCTCTTTCAGAATTTTACTCATATCAAAGTACTGAAACCCTATTATCCAAGGGTGTATTTAATCTTTTTTTGAAGATTAAACTCATTAACAACTCTGCCTTGGGGACAGACAGGTGGTGTTGACTAAGATCAGACTGCACATAGGTGCAGGCTGATCTTTGTCTATACCTCTTGTCAAAACAGGAATATTCCTGGTTCAGCATGATGACAGTTAATATATGAACTAAGACAGGACATTGTTATTCATTCATTTATTAAAATACATTTGGCATATGGGATCATATCTAAAAGTATCCCATCCTGCATAGTTAAATAGAATACACCGTGGTATAAAGTAAAATTTACATACAAAATGGATGAAAATAAATTATCATTAATTATAAATTAATACTATCTAAATGTGCTCATTGGGATCTCCGAGTGATTACAGTTAGTTACATCGTGAAATTGACATTCGCCTCAATCAAAACTATTCTAAATCGGTCACTCAGCGCTCCTTTCATTCATTCCAAACACTCACTCAAACCATTCAAAAAACTCAAACCCATTGAAAAATACAGATTCAACAATGTCATCCAAAATAAATTTTGATAGAGAAAAATCGCGATTTAACTGATATAATTCAAATTGAAAGTCTAATAGGTTATTGAGGAAATAGGAAACTATCTATAGAACTTGTATGCATATTTTATTACAGGGAGGTAATCAATGTCGCTAATTTTGTTCCTCCTGAACAAAATTTGTGATACAGGATTACCTCCCATTAAATTCACTCAAAACTCGCTCCACACACTCATCCAATTTCATTCCTAAATCATTCCAAAATTATTCACCTTGTCAAATTCACGATGTCATTAACTGTAGTGATATAATATGATTTATTTACATAGACATATTCAGGGATTATGATTATAAAACAAGATTCATACACAGTTGAGGATTAACTACGACGTCAAGTTGACATTGAAGGAAATTATTTTCATTAAAGGTTTGCTAAAAGCATGGAAATTTAGGATAATATTGATAAAAAGTCACTTTTTACATTCATGGCCAGCTAAAAATGTTATAAAACTTCAAATTTAAAGTTTGAGTTATTTCTCAAATTTAGTATGAAATAATTTTGTAATCTTAAGCACTGGAAAACAGGTTATATAAGAGAGACTTATATTACACTGGAAAGGTATTCAATCAGTCAGCACAACAAGTTGTTACTACCTATAAACATATAGGCAGTTACAACTACTGTTTCATGCAAAGCCATTGAATTGGATCAAGTGGTACCATGAATGATTTTGTTCTAAAATTGTGTTATCTGGAAACTGCTTTACTGTATTAACCCCTCGACTTGATGGCTCAATAAGAAACAGTTGTAACTGCCTATATATTTATAGGCAGTTAAAACTGATTCATACTGAGCCATCATACTGTTGTTGGTTTTTTTTAAATCAACTCTACTCCGAATTTAAAGGGGTTGCAGATTACAATGAAGGGTGGAGCTTTTCAAAATAGAATATCCTACTTGTTTATTGTAGGAAATATTGTGATCAACAAAGATGTTCTTTGTTAAAAACATTTCTACTTTTTCCAAAATATTTTTGCCACGCCCACCTTGCTCAATTTGTAACAACTTTGGCCTTCAATCCTGGGATCACAAGTTAGAATCTCGGCTCAGCCAACTTTCATCAGAAATTTGATTTAAGTCATTGTGACAAGCTTAAATTGTCTGCCACCAATGGGTGAATGTTACGTAGTAAACCTAGGTAGAATCGGCAGCTGGTGGCTTGGATGAAATGTTGTCGTTGTACTGGTGTGAGAAACAACAAGAAGCAACGGATAGGAGCGCAAGCCACCCTGATATAACTGAAAAAAGTTGAAAGTGGTGTTAATCCCCAATTAAATCAATCCCTAATCAATCAATCAATATTGTCTAAAGTATACAATCACAGGTACCTAAAATCAATTTATATAAATTGAAAAGGTCACTGCAACTTCTCTCACAATGAATTTAAAACTAGTGCTCGTTTAAATCTTAAATGTAGGCTTCAATTGAAATGATGCTAGAACAGATTTCAGCATATACCATAAACAAGGAAGGTGACCCATTACACAATAAGGAACCATATTAGGACAATCTTACAATTGACCCTGCCCTGTGTTGCCCTTTGCACGCAAAGTGGGGTATAATTTGCAAACAGTTTGCACCTTTTTGTCATCCTGAACACAGGGTGGACTTGACAGCACAAAATGGGCCAACAGACCAGACTCAACACTTCTTCTCAAAACTATTTATAGATCTAGTTCATAATTGCAGAATATTTTTCATGCATTTTGTTGTTCTTTAGGTTGCTCTATGTGTTTGCAGACTTGAAATTGTATGAAATGTTGTGAATTAACTCAAATATTTTTGAAAAGCCAACCATTGTAAACCTGTTCCACATCCGAATATGAAATATTTACTTTAAAAAATGATGTAAAAAGTTGTTTTTGAGGAAGAGCATAAAGTGTCAACCCTGGTCAGTTTGCTCCAACAGCAGGCTTTGGTCAGACATTATTCTTTTTGGAGAATGTGCATTACATTTTCAACATTTATCTATCTATCTATTAATCTAAACATACTGTCTTACTCCCCTTTCTGGTATTACTAGCACATGGATTTAACATGTGTGCAATATTAAGACTCTGATCAGCCTGTGTAGCCACACAGACTGATAAGAGTCTCCACTGCACACTCAATGAAAGGCTGTGAACCAATATTCATTGTTCGCAACTTAAGAATAATTTCACTGCACTGTGTACTTGTACAGGCTGTTCAACACTTATCTATCACACATAAATAAAATTGTTGGAAATGTCATGCATAGGCCCATTTTATTTCTTTCCACAATAAGAGTTGACATTCTACATAAATATCCATTTTGTAAATAATGGACTGTTATTGACTGATACTAGATGTGATATCTTGATGAAATATTTGCTTGATATCATCCTAGAATGTCTGTTTTTCATGTGAGGGTCAGATACATGGCATTTTCAAACAACAGATAACAAACACTGGCCTTTCATGAAGTATTAGATACAGGTCAAATGGCACATACAGTGTATTATACATATCGTTAATTAAACAGTTTCTTGCTGGGATATATATCACAATTTATTTCCAAGCCATAGGTAATGGTTGCCATTATGATTTACTGCCGGGAATAGTTATATGTCCAGGCAAGAAACTATATTATGAATTTAATACACACCAAAGTTTTAGAATATCTGTCTTTTGCCTTTTTAGGCTATTGTATAAACCGAATTCTTTGAAAGCACTAATTTCCCCAAATGTGCCCCAAATTGAAAAGTAAACATTTACAAAGTGACCTTACAATGTAGTTGTTGTCAAAATACTACATTCCTCAATGTTGTGATATGAAAGCAGTTCTTGGCTGAACCTGCAAGAAAGTTGGTACTTTAAATTTACAGATTGGTAAAATTGAAAGGTATTTATTGGCATTTATATCATTTTTTATTTGTATGTTGTTATTAGAAATTCTCTTTACAGTAGCATAGGTGTGTTATCAGCAAAGTGAGACAATCATGGCTGCCATCACCTGTTGGAATTTTTATCTTTGTTCCTGGCAAGGCACTTAATATAAGTTATACTGAAGCGGCTGTAGATCTCAATTTTTTTAAAGTCAGCATTAACCAATTTAAATGCTAGAATAAAACACAACACGAACATGGACCAGAGACATTCTACTGGCTATTAGAGGGCATAATACTTAATGTTTGTCGAACGGGACAAAAATATACTATGATTTAAACAATACTGTTTTTTAACATTTATTCATTTGTGACCCATACCTTGAAAAGGGACATCTTGGAAGTGTGCAAAGTGTCTACCCTTGTTAGACTGCGCAGATTGCAAAGACTGACTAGGGTAAAAACTTTTCACACTTTGCTAATTTTCTGAATCTAGAATAATCAATCTATCTTCCTGTGAAAGAATCTTTGAAATGCGATCTCTGGTTGGCCTGTTCTAGAACCAATCCCTTTTTCAAATATTTATTTTACAAATTCCATATGGTCCCTTTTTGCATGACAGGTCACATTTATAAAAGCATCACAAATTATCTTTTATAAGAAAGGCTGGTGCACCTAACCATAGATTCCTGGTATTTCTAACTCCAGTACTACCACTTTTTATTTTATTAACCTCCAGCTGCTCATTCCACTTATTGTATGAATATTATATAACTCAACATTTCTGACATGTCTAAAGTATTTGATAACATTTTTATCTTTAATACAGGGATATTATTTTTTCCAAAATTAGTCTGTAGCAAAATTTGGATAAAAATGTTTTTTTCTGTCCTCTGAGCATTGTTATAATGGGAGTTGATATATATTATGTTCTCAAAATAAAATATGTTAAAATCAAAGTTGTATAGCAAATAAAAGACAGTACTAAGCAAAAGTTTGAGGTAAAATATAGTCAGTGGAGAGACTTTAAAGGAATCGAGGCCTGAGGTCATAAAACTTTTCCCATTCTCAACTCAAAAATTTCTCAAATTTCAACTCCAGATTAATACCATAAATCTGTTGTAATACAATGTACTGCTTATTATCCTTTAGGTTCAAACATTTATTTGAATTCTAAATTTGAGAAAAATTTTCAGTTGAGCATGAAAAAAGTTTGATAACCTCGATCCCAGAACAAAAATGCAAAACAAAATACATGTACATGTATAATTTTTCTAGACGATTTGTGATCACAATTTAGATACCTAAGTATACTCCTTTTAAAACACTGTGTATTTTCTTAGAAAATATTTTTTTACATTTCACTAACATACTTAATAATCTTTTTTTTCAACAAAAACAAAACAAAATATACAAAATAACACAATATTGCTTAATAACATACATGTATTGCTTCTGATTGGAGGATAAGAGACCTCATGTGGGTTACAGCACTCGGCTGTAGGTGGTAGATATATTTGCGTTGAAATATTTAGAAAACTCGAGATCTTATAGGCTAGCTCCTAAAGCTTGTTCCTTAATTCATAGTGTAGAATAGAAAATCAGAATAGAAAATGAGATAATATGATGAAATTGCTTGTTATAAAAAAATGTCTTCTTTCCCTAACTTTTTCTACAGCTAATCATCCTCTTTTCACCAAATTGTAATACCATATGCAGCAATGGTTTTAACGACTGGTATAAACACAGAGGCAGCTTATTAGTCATAAATGGGTGACTTAACACATGGAAAATCTTAAATTTTCAACATGCATACAATAACTATACGATCCACTTTTTTGTTATCCTGAGAACAAATTGCTAAATTACAAAACATGGCATTTTTGAGTACAAGCAATAATAATTTTTTACACTATGGTTTCTATCCTTTATTGTAATTTCATCCATCTAATTCAAATTCTTTAGGTGCTTTTTTTTGGAATATCAAAAATTTGTGTGATTTGGTACTGGATTATGGTAAAGTATAAAATTGTTATAAATTTCTATAAACTTAGCCAAGAATCCCAAACACCTTTTCAGTAAGAAATACATCCAATCACTTATTTCTTACTAAACAGTGTTACTACACAATTTTGATGGCTCAGTGCAAAACAGTTGTAACTGCCTATATGTTTATAGGCAGTTACAACTGTTTCACAATGAGCCATCGATATTGTTGCCAGTTTCTAGGCTGCAACTCTGTGCAATAATAAAATTCTATTAAGGCACTTATTTAACCTATTCAGGGTTCAACACAAACCATTACAAGTGCCTATAAATATATAGGTTCTTACTATAGATCAAGTGTTGTGCTGACCACTCTTTTTATTCCATCCCCATAAAAAGGCACTAAAAAATATTGACAGCTTAGCGTAAAAGGTTGTAACTGCCTATATCTTTATACGCAGTTACAACTGTTTCATGTTTAGCCTTCAATATGTCCTTTAACCAACCACAAACTACAGAGTTACTTCTACTTACAAATTTCTCATAATGAGACAGTGCAAAACTGTTGTAAATGCTTATGAATAAATCAATGGCACTGTGCCATACAGATGTAACTGCCTATATGTTTATAGGTAGTTACAACTTTTTTACACTTGGCCATCAATATAGGCACTTACAATGGTTTTGCACTTATCCCTTGAAATATTTTTCTACCCAAGTTCTTTTTTCATTTTAACAAAATGAAAATGATACTTTGATATGCTATGGGCTCCTTCATGGAATATATGGCTGATGTAATATCAAATGGTATATCACAAAATACTAACTGGACGATTCTTTTCGTATTGTTGCCATAATTTGTTCATGAAACTCATAAAGTTCGGTTATTTTGCTGCCTAAAGTGTCCTGTAAATTAAGAATCTCATCTTTATCATTTTCTTGCGATTGTTTGCTGTCCTCTAAAAGTTGCTGTAGATTGTGTACTTTTTGCTGTAATTGACGGTTATCCTCCTCCAGGGCCTATAAATAGATATGAAAGAAATCAGGAATAAAAGTATTAATAAACAAACAAGAGGACCATGATGGTCCTAGATCGCTCACCTGATTCTTTTTGAACCCTGGGATGTCACAGCAATTAAATAGGCAGATGTCATAAAGAAGATAATAAAAAAACAACTTTCATGAAGTCTGGACCAAAAAAATGGCTGGCCTCTAGAGCGTAACATGAGAATAATCATTAAGACCCCTTTTCCTGTGATATGGCATGGATCCGAACCATTTTGAATGGGGTTCATCCTTGTAACATGATCAACATTCTGACCAACTTTCATGAAGATTGGGCCATATTTGTGGCCTCTAGAGCGTAAACAAGAAAATTGTCATAAAGTCCCCTTTCCCTTGATATGGCATGGATCCCTCCCATTTTCGATAGGATTAATCCTTGTGACCCTGCCAACATCCTGACCAAGTTTCATGAAGATTGGATCATATTTGTGGCCTCTAGAGTGTAAACAAGAAATTTGTAAATAAGGCCCCTTTTCCCTTGATTTTGCATGGATCCTCCCCATTTTCAATACAGTTCATCCTTGTGACCTGGCCTACATTCTGACAAAGTTTCATGAAGATAGGACCATATTTGTGGCCTCTAGAGTGTTAACAAAAAAGTTGTCAATAAAGCCTCTTTTCCCGTGATTTGACGTGGATCCTTCCCATTTGCAATAAGAATCATCTTTGTGACCTGGGGAACATTCTGACCAAGTTTCATGAAGATTGGGCCATATTTGTGGCCTCTAGAGCGTTAACAAGAAAGGGGCAGGTTCAGAAAGTGGCATTTTTGGCCCTGTTACAAATTTTAATAAAAATGTGCTCATGAGTTTGATTTTGATCTATGATATTTAAAATGCAAGCCGAAAACACGATAATTCTATCTTGCGTTGCCATGGCAACCATAAATCTCGGATCTATAATTTTTTCCATTTTCATCCATTCTTGATATAATACAGATTTAGGTATGTATAAAATGTGTGAAAAACTTTTAACAGGCTATTAAATAATTGTATTATTACATCAAAACATGATGAGACATATTGCCATGGAAACACAACCAATTTTAATATAAAAATATCAAAATTATGTAAAAAAAAAAAAATAAAATAAAATAAGGCATATTTGACAATATTGTATTGAATGACAGAACCCTTTTTTTTTAATTCATATATTATATCCATTTATTAGTTGTTAGATACATAGTTCTTAAACTAACAAAAGAAAATATGTTACCATGGCAACCGCTTACAGGTTTATCAAGAGTTAATAGCGATTCACCTTTCATTTTTTCAGTAGAACATTTTGCATGGCATGTCTTTGATTTCAAGAAAAATGGTGGGTCTAAAGTAATAAATTTAGTTAAAAAATATCCAATTTACATTGTATTTCTGGTTGCCATGGAAAATGACTTGTGATAGTGGAAAAAAAAAATCATTTCAGGAGTTTTGAAGTCAGATACATCAGTTTTGCAAGAAACTAAAACTGTGGCAGAGCGGACTTATACCCCCACAAGCACATTATCAGACTGCAAGTGCTTTTAGTATAGGATGTATTTGTAACAAATATTGAGGTCATATGCAACATTTGCATGAAGTTTCATGATTCTAGGTTGCTTGGTTCTTGAGTTTCAGTCCGGAAATGAAAATTGAACAAAAATTGACCTTGACCTTTGACCTATGTGACCCAAAAACAATAGGGCACTTCTTTGGGTCATAAGAAAAATTTGCATAAAGTTTAATGATTGAAGGACACTTGGTTTTCAAGTTAGAGTCGGGAAACGAAACTTGAACAAAGGCTGACTGTGACCTTGACCTTTGACCTTTATCATCCAAAAACAATGTGGGCACTTTCTAAAGTCATTATCAACAGTTGTATAAAGTTTCATGATTGTAGGTCACTTTGTTCTTGAGTCTGAGTCCGTAAACGAAATTTGAACAAAAATTGACTGTGACCTTGACCTTTGACCTATCCGACCCAAAAACATTAGGGCACTTCCTTGGGTCATAAGTAACATTGTATAAAGTTTCATGATTGTAGGTCACTTGGTTCTTGAGCCTGAGTCCTTAAACGAAAATTGAACAAATATTGACTGTGACCTTGACCTTTGACCTATCCGACCCAAAAACATTAGGGCTTTTCCTTGGGCCATAAGCAACAATTGTATAAGGTTTTGTGATTGTAGGTCACTTGGTTCTTGATTTAGATTCCGGAAACGAAAAGATCTACGGTGGGACGGACGGATGGACAGACGGGTGGACAGACAGACAGACATGGTGAAACCAATATACTCCCCCCCCTCTACTTTGTATAAAAATATATCAGTCATTACAAGACAACTATTACTTATATTGCTCACATATGCCTCCTGACTAATGTTGTTTTTAAATGAATAACACTTAATGACAACTAAATGCTCATTTTCAGCAAAATGGTTTTGGTTATCTAACGCACTATAACATAACAAGATCTTTATAGTACTTTGGCAAATGCATGCCTAAAATAATAAGAGACAGGCATATATGAATTACTAGTTACATTCTCACTGTGCAGCCGAATGGCAAATGCTTTGAAAAACTTGCACATCAGTCAAATGATTCCTAGGAAATTGCTTTTACAGTTCCCTTTCTTGTGACAAAAATTGGAATGCTGCCAAATATCCATCGGGTTCTTCTTTATGACTAGGAAAAATAGTCTTAGCTAGTTTGAAGAGAACTGTCTTCATATAATCTTGGACAAGTTGGTCAAATGGGGTTAAAAGCAAGGTCACGAGGTCAAATTATTGGGTATAAAAGTATGGATACTCTACATGCCTAACTTTTTGCCCAACTAACCTTTCCGATCAAGTATCAAAATGAAATTTTACACACTTTCAAAAACGGGTCAAGTGGGTTCAAAAACTTTATCTCCAGTCAAATATAAGAAAATTTGAAATTGAAAGACCTCTAAAGTGGTAACAAAGAGAATGTCCTTAAGACTCTTTTCCCATGACATATCTGGGAAAACCGGTATAACCAAATCACTAGGATTCTTCCATACAGACAAATATTTACAGCAATTTTGAGAAAGTTTGGAACAAAGTTGTGACCTCTGGAATGACACCAAAGAAATTGTATATAGGGATTCTTTTCCCAAAATAAACCGGTGCCTCAAAATGAAACCATAATCAGTAGGGTCCTTATTTCTTATTTTCCTGATACAAACATCCTAAGCAACGTTAAGAAAGATTGATCCAAAATTGTAAGAAGGGAAATTGTCTTTCAGACTCCTTTTCTTGTAACATATGTTGGAGTGCAACCACAAGCAACGTTTCGTCTAGACAAACATTCATAGCAAGTTTGAGAAAGATAGAGCCAAAGTAGTTACCTCTGGTGCTAAAACAATATTTGGCCTTGCCCCTTGGTGTTACCTTGACCTTTGTGATTAAGACACGATATTCACATATAACTTTTGAATGGACAATCTTGCCAACTTATGTGAAAATCCATCCATAGATGGGACATTAAATGACCAGAGAGCAATATTTTACACCAATTTTGACCTTTGACCTCTTGCTGTGACCTTAACCTTTGAAACCAAAACACGAGGTTCAAAAAAAACAAAACACGATATTCACAAAAAAATTGTTTAATGGATAATCATGCCAACTTATGTGAAAATCCATCCATAGATTGGACAGCAAACGACCAAAAATCAATATTTTACCCCAATTTTGACCTTTGCCCTCTTGCTGTGTCCTTGACCTTTGAAACCAAAACATGAGGTTCAGAGAAAAAAAAACAACAAAAAAAAAAAACAGGATATTCACAAATAATTTTTTCATGGACAATTTTGCCAACTTATGTGAAAATTCATCCATAGATGGGAGGATAAACGACCAAAAATCAATATTATACCCCAATTTTGACCTTTGACCTCTTGCTGTGACCTTGACCCTTGAAACAAAAACACAAGATTTAGGAAAAACAAAACGTCTTATGCCTATGTACAATTTTGCCAACTTATGTGGAAATCCATTGTCAAATGCCTGTGATATTGACCGAAAATGAATATCATACCCGAATTTTGACCTTTGACCTCTGAGGGCAAAATGTTAATTTTTAAGCTGGGAGCCACCCGACAACCAAAAATTGCTTCTAAGTTTTAGTTTTTAAAAATTGTAAGAATTTCACTATAAATGAAATAAAGTTGGTTGTGTAGTGGCCCCCATGGTTTTACTGGGTCTAAAGTTTTGATTTTCACCTTTTTTCTAGGAATTTGCATAATTTGCACGTGTTTCTCTTCCATTTTCTACAAGAAGGTGACGCTTGACATACACTTCGGTGCAAGTATTTTGAAGTTCAATCTCCACTTGCATGTATGATACATCAATATCAATAATTGAATCAAATTAAAAAAACAGGGATTTTTAGGGCCAAATTCTGTAGTTAGTGAACCTGCTCCTTTGTCAATAAGGCCCCTTTTCCCGTGATATGGCATGGATCCCTCCCATTTTCAATAGGGTTCATCCTTGTGACCTGGCCTACATTCTGACCAAGTTTCATGAAGATTGGGCCATATATGTGGCCTTTAGAGTGTAAACAAGAAAATTGTCAATAAGGCTCCTTTTCCCTTGATTTTGCATGGATCCCTTCCATTTTCAATAGGGTTTATCCTTGTGATCTGGGGAACATTCTTACCAAGTTTCATGATGATTGGATTTGATTGTGGCCTCTAGAGTGTAAACACTCAAATTGTTGACGCCGGACGACGAACGACGCATGACGGACATTCAATGATCATAAAAGCTCACCTTGAGCACAATGTGCTCAGGTGAGCTAATAAATTTAGTGGAAAATGTTGGAGATGACAAATGACTGAAGAGAGTGAAACAAGTTGATTCCACACCTGGCTGCAGGTACCTGACAGTAAACCAATCCTATGTAATAAAAGGAGCATAATTTTCACAAAAAATGCTTTAGAGTAATTTCCCTTGATACTGTGGTTGATCTGATTGAAGAATGTATATGCAAAGTGTTGAGCAAACATATTTACTAATGACCAAGACATAAGGGAAAGTTTACTCTGATGTCAACAGGGTGATGACAATTTCACATATTTTCATTCTAAAAGTGTTGAGCTAAAAATTACGAAGATGATACTATCCTGTAAAATGGGATTTATCACATTTGAGCCTGTGCTTGACGTTTCACAAATTTTGATCATGCGCAAAGCAAAGACTGGCCAGCCTGTGCATGCGCACAGTCTGACCAAGGTCTTCACTGTGCTCTATGTAAATAGATAAGGTATCAAAGTGTCTTGAGACATTCAGGCAATCTTCTTTTTGGACTACATAGCTTTCTAGGATGCTCAATGTTTACCCTGTACACACATGTAAAATTGAAGGAAATGTCACACACAGGCTCATTTGTCACAGAATGTTATGAAAGAAAATGCTTCGTCAATGCAATTTTTTTCTAATTTGTGATCAGTCACGCAAAAAAGGACCATCTTGGTAGTGCCTAAAGTGAAACAACTTCTGGTTGACCTATACTGGATGAAATCTCTTCTTCAATAATTTGTTTTACAGAATTCCTGGATGGTCCTTTTTTGTGTGACGGGTCACATATTTTTAACTCAGGTGCACCAAAGAAACTGCTTCAAAATATTACATACATATAAATTAAACACTGGATAAAGCAATGTTCTATGAACAAGAGAATTGCATCTTTATAATCAAATTTCATTATATACTTAAGAACAATGTAAACATTTCAAGGTGAATAGTTAAAGAATGATTTTGGAATGAAATCAAATTAATGAAACAAATAAGTTTTGGGTGAAATTCAAAGGAGCTAATAGAACACCGCTAATTTTAGCAATATTTTATTACCCCTCCTTTAATATAATTTGAAATTATAAGATGAAAATTAGCCATTAAGATAGTTCAATAATTTTTTCAATTAGAATGAAATGTGGATTGTTTTAACTTATTTTAAAGTATTTTCGAATAATTTTTGAGTGTTTTTGAATGGTGTGAGTGAACTGAGTGCTGAGCACCTGATTTGGAATGGTCTGAGAGAAATGAGCGTCAGTTTCAAATTGTTTTTACCAGTAGGTGATGATTTGTCTTACAACTAAGAACATAGTGAAATTGACAAGATAAATGATTTTGGATTGATTTTGGAATGAAATTGAATGAGTGTGTATGGAGCAAGTTTAGAGTGAAATAAAGAGGAGGCAATCCAATATCGTTGATATTGTTCAAGATTAAAAAGATAAACATAATTTCCTATTTCTTCCCGAACCCATAAGATGCTTTAAATTCCAGACCAGCCAAAATAATTTGGAATGATTTGATAATTTCAATGAAATGTTGAATTATTTTTCATGAATTTGGAGTGTTTTTGAGTGCTTGTTTTGAATATACATGAATGGCACACTGAGTGAGTGATTTAGAATAGTTTTGATTGAGGTGAATGTCAATTTTATGATGTTACTAACTGTGTGAAGTCTGTTTGGACCATTTTAACTAATATATTGCATTTACCAATATATTCAGAATTTACAATAGTAATGCTGGCAAGAACTATTCTAATCCCAAATCATAATGCAAATCCTTCCCAACAACTTGTTTTTGCAATTTTAAAATAAGTGATCATTTTTAACACAAAAATAAACAAGATGACTAAAATCTGATCAATAAACATGAATTGAGTTAAACTTTTTAGCATCAAATGTGACTCTTCAAGAAGATATACAACACTCAAAAAGGCAAGCAAGTGATCTCACATCTCAAACTACACAGTGCATGTACCACATCTCTAATTACAATCCTTGTACAGTGCATGTACCATATCTCTAATTACAATCCTTGTATTACATTAAAGATGTTGAATTAGGCATCCATGGCAATCATCAGTATACTTATCAAACAGAAATGTCTCTTAAATCTGGTCATGCAAAACTTCACAGATGAACATAAAAAATTGAAAGCACTTCTTGGTCAACAGATCTTTTAGTAATGAAATTATGAATAAACAACCTTGTATTAAAAGGAGCACACATGAAAGTTAGACTACAAAAATCTGAAAATGAATGTGTGAAGGCTGATCTTTACTTCCTTCCAAATAGAATAATGACAGACTAAGGAAATCAAGTTCAAATATTGAAATATGATACTTGTATTTTTGACCATTGGGAAATGCAATTTATAAGTGTTTAAAAAAAAATGCAATAATTTATTCAGTTGAAGAGGCAAACAATTTTGTAACTTTTGACACTGTTTTATCGTCATCTCAAATTGGACATGCCATCCCTACGAAACATGTTCATGTATTAATTTATCTGCCCTATATTCAGGACAAAACCAGTGCAAACTGTTTGCAAATTATACCCCACTTTGCATACAAGTGCGTATGCAAAGTGGGGTATAATTTGCAAACAGTTTGCACTTGTTAGATTATTCGTATTTCATATCTACTACTCATTCATTAAACATGCCAAGTAACAAACTGTAACTGAAAATATAAGAACTTGGCATGCAATAATCAAAATTATTTAATGCTGCGATGTCAGAGGCAGGTCTTTTAGTAACATAAATATCATCTAAGCTAATCAAGATGTCAATTTCAAAAGTCATTGTTCAAGACTTATAACATTCTCAGACTGATGGAAATCAAGAAACATATTCACATCCGAATAATGTATGTTTTTGCCTCAACAAAATGCGCCCCATTTTTTTATCCTACAGCAGTGCTTTATACAAATTACAACGCTGTCATTATAAAGTAGGGCCAGCTCAAACGTGGACTGCTAGAAAACTTCAGTCTTGAAACAGTAATGCTCAAACAAAGAAATGCTATGACCACAAACCATAATCAATATGTAGTAACAATATCCTTAAAATCTGGTCACAATGTAGAATTAAATCTCCAAAAAATTTGATATATATTGTCTATTATCAATATTAACTTAACCCTTATCTCTAGGAGTTTGAATTTTGTTTTACAAATTGCTTATTTTTGGGACATTTCATCCAGTTTGACACAAAATTTTTGTGATGGATCAGTGGGAAACAGTTCAGATCAGACTTCAAATCTACATAGGCTGACCTTCGTCTATACTGTCTGCCAAAGCTTTTTGTTAAGAAGGAATATGTTGCAAGAGTATGGTAAGGGGTGAACATCATGTTGTGTCATCATGCCTGTATGATGGAAAGCCCATATTTGCCCAGAGAAACAATTGGCAATACTGTATGACAACTTAAGAATATTTGGGAATTCAGAAAAATTAGATATGATGAGTGAATTAAAAATTCGTCAAAAAGTCTAGCCATACATAGAAATAGATAAATGTAAATGCCAAGATAAAGTTGATACATTTTAAAAAGATCATGAAAACTAGAGCTGTGGCAAAGAAGACTTATACAACCACCACCCCAACACCCTCGCGCTCTGTCCAAATATAAGTGCTATTGAAGTTTCATGATTATAGGTTCTTTCTCGAGGTTATAGTCTTGAAACCAAAATTGCACAAAATTCTAATTGTGACCTTGACCTTTGATCTATTTGAACCAAACACTTTAGGGCACTCAATCCTTCGGTGAAAAAGCAGCATTTGTATGAAATTTTATGATTCTAGGACACTTGGTGCTTAAGTGAGAGTCCAGAAACAAAAAAAGGTTTACGGAAGAACGGACAGACAGATGGACAGATATGGTGAAACCAATATTTCCCCCTCTACTTTTTAGGTGGGGGTATCATAATGAAGTAATGTAGAAAGGGCATAGGAATATATACATCATGTTTTACATCAATAAGAAATGAAAAATACAATTTAATCCAGATATATATTTATAACACATGAAGACTTCATCACTGGTATCCAATGACTTTTCTTAATATGAATATGAATGAGTCCTTTTGGACCTTGAAATCCACATGGATAAGCAATACATAGTTAAAAACAGAGCTAACTGTATCATTAAAAGGTTGGATATTTTTTTCTTTTATAGAAACAGATCTATGTTCATTTAATATTTAATATTGAAATGGATAACTTGGTCAATTTAGTCGTTGATGTTAGAAAAACAGAAAAACTGAATAGCAAGACAACTTAAAATAAATAATATAAAAAAAACAAAGAAAATTAAAAAGCGAAGAAAAAGAAAGATAGGCAATCAACTTGAGAATATAATACATCTGGCAGTCAATTTTCATTTTCAATATTTTTGGTAACCATGGCAACTCAAGGTGCTGTACTTACTTTTACATCATCAACCTAAAGATTGATAGAGAATATAACAAAATCATTTAAATCAAACCAAACTATGCAACTGAGAGAAAGTACTATGAAATAAAGACAAGATCTTATAATAAAATTTTATAATAATGGTAGAATTTGCTTTTCATCAAACTTTTTTCTTTTCAATTATCTCAAAATAGAAAGGTCTGATCAAAAATGTATTTAGGCACTAAGAAGCACCAAGAAATATCTTAAGATTTTTTTTAAAAATAAAACCTAGGAATAAAGTAGCAAAAATTTTATAACAAATATTTTCAAGAAACAAACAAAATTTTAATAATAACGAAAGAAAACTGAGCCTTTAAAAACATCATTCCTTTTTTTTAAGATTTTTCTAATTTTTTGTTGTTGCTGTTGATAAGCCCAGATATTGTTAATTATCTACTGGGTATTTCTATTCACCACAGCAAACAGAATACACATGTGCTACATAAGAGGGTATGACAAGTGGATTTTTTTGTCTTTATTTTGAAGATAATTTATGATCACTATCAGAAACCTTGGTGATACCATCATTAAATCAAAAGAGCCCAACAGCTTTTACAGTACAGTCAAAACTGTCAATAGGGACTATCCAATGGACAAGGCAAAATTTGCCGCATATGGGAGTTGGCCACTTAACAGAAAATCCTTCCCTCCCCCTGGCCGCAGAGACAAATAACAATGGGCTAATATCATAACTCCATCAGATGGGTCACCAAAAAAGTAGTAATCGTATCAACAGTATTCTGTATCAAAATTGGCGAAAGGAGGCAAAAATAGCAAAAACAACTTGAATAAGTGATATTTACAATGTTTTGTACATTCACAATCAGTATTTTTTTACCTGGGGTGTTTTTCCTAGTTTTAAAGCAACAGCATACGTAAACAAGAGCCATGTTGGACATGGGCATAAGTCCCCTACCGGCTTTGTTTGTCTCAATGTTTTCCCACGCCAATTCTATCAGGGACGTCAAAACCAGGTCTTGTTAAAGGGTTAAACAAAACTTACATGAGTTGTTGTCTCTGCTGTGCCCACTATACAATTCATGGAAGCAATAGACAGATGCAAGAAATAGTATCAATAACAGTTACCTTGTCTGATCCCAGATGTTTTTCTTCAGTCTTGTTGGTAAGAAATGAGAACTTTCACTGGAGGTGATTAATACTGCTGCATCACCACCCTGACTAACATGGCTTATAAATTTTTTTACATTTTAAAACAGGTTTCATCAAGTTAGCTTGCTTAGTTATTAAGTTATTGCAGGATCCATTTTTTGCCATATTTTCACTATTTCCGTTACCATAGCAACCGCACTTTTTGTCAAAGAACAAAGATAAAATGAAGTGCATAATCTACACATTGCCATCTAGTCATATACCAAGTCTCATCAAATTAGCTTGCTTACTTATTAACTTATCGCAGGATTCAATATTTTTTGCCATATTTTCACTATTTCCGTAACCATAGCAACAACAATTTTTGTCTAAAAACAAAAACAAGAGGGCCATAGTGGCCCTAAAGCGCTCACCTGAGTTAACAGTCTTAAGATCTGACCTCTTAACCTAGTTTTTAACCACACTTGACCCAAATTCAAACCAGACAGATTTTTAAAGACAATTTCAATCTGGCTAATTCTCTGGATGAAAGGGCAAAACTTATGGCCTCTAGAGTGTCTACAAGGATTTTTTAAGATTTGACCCTGTGACCTCATTTGTGACCCCACTTGACCCAAGTTCATCAAGAAAGTCATTCTGACCAATTTTCAAGTTGATTGAGCAGAATTTTGGCTTAAAGAGTGGATGTCTACAAGTTTTTTCTAAAACTTGCACCAGTCTTGTGTCCTTGTTTTTATTCCCATTTGACCATAATTCAAACTTTACCTAGACTTCATCAAGACAATCATTCTGACCAATTTTCAGATTGATTGAGCAAAAAATACGGCTTATAAAGTGTCTACAAGGTTTTTCTAATATTTGACCCTGTGACCTCATTTTTGACCCCACTTGACCCAATTTTGAACTTGTCCGCGATTTCATCGAGACAATCATTCTGACCAATGTTCAGGTTGATTGAGAAAAAAATATGGCTTCTAGAGTGTCTACAAAGTTTTTCTAATATTTGACACTGTGACCTCATTTTTGACCCCACTTGACCAAATTTTAAACTTGTCGGAGATTTGATCAAGACAATCATTCTGACCAATTTTCAGGTTGATTGAGCAAAAAATATGGCTTCTAGAGTGTCTACAAGGTTTTTCTAATATTTGACCTTGTGACCTCATTTTTGACCCCACTTGAACCAATTTTGAACTTGTCCGAGATTTCATCAAAACAATCATTCTGACCAATTTTCATGTTGATTGAGCAAAAAATATGGCCTCTAGAGTGTCTACAAGGTTTTTCTAATATTTGACCTTGTGACATCATTTTTGACCCCACTTGACCCAATTTTGAACTTGTCCGAGATTTCATCAAGACAATCATTCTGACCAATTTTCATGTTGATTGAGCAAAAAATATGGCTTCTGGAGTGTCTACAAGGTTTTTCTAATATTTGACACTGTGACCTCATTTTTGACCCCACTTGACCCAATTTTGAACTTGTACGAATTTTGATCAAGACAATCATTCTGACCAATTTTCAGGTTGATTGAGCAAAAAATATGGCTTCTAGAGTGTCTACAAGGTTTTTCTAATATTTGACCTTGTGACCTCATTTTTGACCCCACTTGACCCAATTTTGAACTTGTCCGAGATTTCATCAAGACAATCATTCTGACCAATTTTCAGGTTGATTGAGCAAAAAATTTGGCTTCTGGAGTGTCTACAAGGTTTTTCTAATATTTGACACTGTGACCTCAATTTTGACCCCACTTGACCCAATTTTGAACTTGTACGAATTTTGATCAAGACAATCATTCTGACCAATTTTCAGATTGATTGAGCAAAAAATATGGCTTCTAGAGTGTCTACAAGGTTTTTCTAATATTTGACCCCGTGACCTCATTTTTGACCCCACTTGACCCAATTTCGAACTTGTCCGAGATTTCATCCAGACAATCATTCTGACCGATTTTCAGGTTGATTGAGCAAAAAATATGGCTTCTAGAGTGTCTACAAGGTAAATGTTGACGACGCACGACGAACGACACACGACGGACGACGGACGCCGGACATCATGCGACCACAAAAGCTCACCTTGAGCACTTCGTGCTCAGGTGAGCTAATAAAATGATGTGCATAATCTACACATTGCCATATAGACATATACCAAGTCTCATCAAACTAGCTTGCTTAGTTATTATCTTATCGCAGGATCCCATTTTTGGCCATATTTTCACTATTTCTGTAACCATAGCAACCTCAATTTAAGTCGAAAAACAAAAATAAAATGATGTGCATAATCTACACATTGCCATCTAGTCATATACCAACTTTCATCAAAAACGCTTGCTTAGTTATTAAGTTATCGCGGGATCCAGATTTGAGCGGACAGACGGACAGACGGAGGGCAAACCTATAGTCCCCTCCGGTGTGAACACCGGTAGGGGACTAACAAGTTGCATTTTTTACAAGGTCCAGATAAGAATAAGATAATCTTCACATGAGAAACATGATGAATAAGATTTTGACACTGATTATATTCCTGCCTACTAAAAATACATTATTATTCATTACAAAAAGTGGTAATTTTGAGTTCATTCCATGAACATATATGCTCTTAAGGTACGTTTAAAATGTTTATAATTTTCATAGAAGCAGGTTCCTGTAGATTTGGCAACAATTTGTTTCACTTGTGCAGTATCTAAACAAATGGGGTTTTCCGATATGCCTTGACAAAGTTAGTTGATGTCATTTTTTAAAATCCCCAGACATTTTTGACAATCTGCGAAATAGGGCAATTTAATTATTCATCATTTATTTTTCTTTCCATGTCATTAAATTTTCCCTAGAGGACACATATTTTGTGAAAAGAAAAGCAAAAAAATGCTTATTGTGATAAAAATATTCTTATGAAGTTGTCATAGGGAAATACCCTCTGAGATCAATCAGTCAAAATCTTGAAAAGTTCGGATAAACAGCTTAAAGCCTTAATAGATTGATTTATTGGGATACCATTTATCTGCTACCATCAATCAAATAATATGCTGGTCGCTCAGACAACAACTAATTAGTAGATAAGTGCCATGGTAAATGCATATGATAATCCTGACGCATTATCAATTTTTCGGTAATCAAGGAGTCAACTGTCATAATTTGATGATATGCGCGTCCGCTTAAGGGGACATACCATGGTTGCGTTCCATATGAGAGGCTGCATATGTGAGATTGTGGCTATACAAAGTAATTTTAAAGACCAAATTTGCATGGGCAGACCTGAGCTGGCCACTTATGGCAGTTTGGCCGCTATTTTCAGGTGACCCCTCACACACTTTTGAATGTATATTGAAATTTAAGATAACCATATTTCTCAGGAAAATTTGTTTATCATTCATTTACTTTATATTCACACTCCAGAAGCAGTTTGTTAATATAGTTTGATTATTTACATCTGCTGACATGCCTTACAACATTGACCATAACAGGCTCCCACCAGGGGGCTCTGTCTGTCTTACTTTGATCAGTTTTGATTTCGATGACGATCTAAAAATAGATCCAACCTTTATTTTGTTTTGAAGGTTCCCATTGGCTGTTTCCCTGGTGGCCATCTCAGCCAATCGTTGCTGTAGTCTATCTACTTCCTGAAAGAAAACAGTTTGAAGTGATGTTAAAACAAAATTAGTTTGTCCAACAATAATGCCCACAAAATGGCATTTTTTGTCTAAGTTTTATTCATTTTTTTAATATGTTTACAGCAGATAAGTTCTCTTAAACATGTCTTCTAAATCTTAGAAACAAATAAACACCATGCTAATGTTTAGATGATGTTATGAGAACATCTTTTAAAGTACTTGTACACAAGAGCAGGACATATTGATGGCTCAGGGTAAAATGGTTGTAACTGCCTATATGTTTAAAGGCAGTTACAACTGTTTCACGCTGAGCCATTGATATGGGATATATAGGATAAATATAAGATATATAGGATATTTCATAAGATATTCTTTAAGACAAGTTGATCTTCCTTAAACAGAATTGAAAGTTATTGAGAGGCCTATTTGAGATTAAACAGTTCAATTCTAGATAAAATAATCATGGGCTGTTGAAAAAAAAAGTTACAAATTCTTTTTCTTGACACAAACAAAGGTCATGTGTTTTGAATTTTTGCACCCGTTTTCTGAATCCAACTACCAGAGAAATAATGTTGAGCTTTAAGTGCTCTTACACATGTGTTTGACAATGATAATTATAGGGAAAGTTCACTATAGACAATTACAAAATCTTTCTGAGGAAAAGATATGTCTTATGGCTGTTTTCCGCCGACATAGCACAGTTGGGTAGCATGTCGGACTGTCAATCTAGAGGTCCCAGGTTCGATCCCCGACGGCAGCACTCATTCTTTCAAACTATTTGTCTCTCACCAATGGGTTGATGATCGAAGACCTATGTGAGATAGCAGCTGCAGGCTAGGAAAGGATGTGATGGTTGTATTGGTGAGAGAAATACCAGGAATCCATTGTTAGGTGCCCCAGCAGCCATGATATAACTGAAAAAATGTTGAAAGCGGCGTAAAACTCCATTACATCAATCAATGTTCTCCGAGGAAAATAAGGTAACTCTGTTAGAAACGTAATTTACCTCATCCTTATAATGATTGTCTCTCTGCACCGATTCAAGTCTGTCATTTAACATTGTTATCTCTGATTGTAATGCTGCTATTTGATCTGTGTTACTTGGCTTCTTCTCTAACTCACCAATCTGGAGATATAATTCATGCACCAATATCAATATACCATAGTTCATGAAACATATTTGAAAGATAACTAGTGATAATAGCTAACCAAAACCTTAGTTTCACATCCTTATAATTGTGCGACAGATTTTATAAACTACTTAGGACCTGAATAAGATAACCTTTGAAGTGAAATAGTTTTAGAGTGTGATCTTGACCTTTGACACCCCAAAACAGTGAGGCACTGGCTTTCCTCAATGGCATCAACCATGAAAAGTTTCATTATTGCAGGACACTTGGTTCTTGAAATACAGAACAGTTTTCAAAACATAGTGAAAAATCCTCGACCTTTGACTTCAATGAACCAAAAATAATAGTGAACTTGCCTGGGTCAAAAGCATAAAGAGAACTTAGTGTCTAGACACTTAGTTGATTTGCTCTTGAGTCAAAGAAATAAATCATTTTTTTGAAATGTGACCTTGAAATTTGACCTTGACCTTTGAAATTTGTGACCCCAAATCAATTAGGCTCTTCCTTCCGTCATAAACATCAAGTGTACAAAGCTGCATGACTCTTAGTCATAAGGTTAATGCACAGTAGTGGTTAAAAAAGTTCAATAATGACCTTGGTCTTTGACCTTCAAGACCGAAGAACAACATGGTCATGGACAATAATTTTATAAATTTTGATGATTCAAGATATCTTGGTTCTTAATTTATAGCTTGGAAACATTGTTAAAATGTAGTTTTACTGAGACCTTCAAAACCTTGACCTTTGACCTATATAACCCAAAACAATTAGGCATTTGATTAGGATATGAGCAAAAAGTGTGCAGTTTCATAACTCTAGGCCCATTGTTTCTTTAGTTGGAGCACTTAAACGATTTTTGAAAGCACACCTAAATTTCATGAATATAGAAGATATCTGGTGGAATCCCTTTCTTTAAACTTGTGAGATCCCTCTAAATATTTTGGGATTCTTTCTTTAACACTTTCCTGTTTTACAAAATTTTGGACCTGTCCAAATTCAAAGGTTTTGCAGACGAAAATTTAAAGTGGTTTTAATTTGAAAAATAACCCTTCAGTAGGGTAGAAAATAGTGTGGAAAAAGAAGAAATTGCTTCTCAGAAGCAATTTCTTCTTTTTTCACAATCATAAAATCACAGGTACGTAAAAAGCAGGGATTAAGCAGCAAAGAGTTAAAGTTGTGGGATCCCTCCCACTATTTTTCCATCCATGATGCTCAACTAGGATAATTAATCCGACTCTCTCTCATAAAATTGGACTAAATAACTTATTCAAGTTTTGTCAAATATTGTGAAATTTGACTTGACCTTGCCTTGACTTGATCTTGTCTTGACTTGACCTTGCCTTGACTTAACCTTGTTCTGAGTGAACTTCTATTAAATTTCCTCCCTTTTCTAAGAGTATGAGCAAAATACAACTGAGTTCATTTTTTAGGGTTGTATTGGACATCAATATTGATCTGGGTCATTTTGCTAAAAGAATTAAAAATCAAAACTGTGAGGAGTTTAAAGTTGGGGAGAAAAACAAAAGATGGAAAGAAGATATTCCATTCTTACCTTTTTCTTCATTCTTCCTGTCTCATCTTTATAAGCTGCCAGTTGTTTCTTCCATTCATCCACATTGGCCGTAGATTCCTGCAACGCTGCCGTCAGACGAGCATTATTGTTTTTTAATGTTTGTAGTTCTATCTCCCACTTTTTAGCATTGGCCGAACTGTAACATGGATGAAATTATATAATAGCTTCTCAAAACTGTAAAATAATGATTGCCAGATGTACAAGTTATTGCCTCTTTGAAACTTCTCACTAAAACACTGTACACTATATTGTAGGTATCCGTAGCAATCATCTAATTGAGACAATTTAAATAAGTACCCAAAATTCTGGATTTGAGCAAGTATTGTAGTAATGTTATAAGAGGGTGTATGGCTAGTCTAAAAGTCTTCATTTCTATATGAAATCTCTAATGACTCAGCATGAAATGGTTGAAACTCCCTATAAATATATAGGCAGTTACAAATGTTTTGCTCTAAGCCATTACTATTTTGTGTCTGTACGAGACAATTCCATTATTCCAATGAGCACCCACAATGTAGGATTTAAGCAAGTACATGTAAGGTGTAAATCTTATAAATCAAAAATTTCAAAACATCACTAATATCTAAATTTCTGACCTGTTTTATTCTGTTTAAACAAATTAATGCCTTTTCTGTGGACCCTACGAAAAAAACATACAGAACATTGTGGAAATAGTACTTGTGGTGCAAGGAGCAATTGCCAATAATCTTGATTTTTTTTCTTTATTTCTTGATTCTTCAAACTGTGTTAATACAGGGTCAAAATTAGAGGCAGTAAAATCAGTCTAGGAATAATGAAATATCTTTATCATTTGAAAACAAAATATCATCTCTTTCTGTAGTTCTGGTAATATCATTTAGACTACAAAAATAAACAGTTTGTTTTGTTGTTTTTTTCCCTCTGAGTTAAATACCCTGCTCAACAAACCATTAGGCCCAGAAGTACAGTGATGATCAAATTTTGTGATACATAGGGACCCTGGTTAATTTTTAACTCTGAATTAATTTCAGGAAAATATTTCAATTCGGGTAAAAATAATTTCCTGAAGACAGATTTATCATTACTGGCTGCATGCCATTCCAAATTCCTGAAATTTAATTTTGTGTGCATCTAATGTAACAGCCAATGTTATCTTTTTATCTCCTTACAAAATAGAAAGTTACTATCTTGGCATGCAGATTGTTAAACCCTGCTGAGATTTCATATTCAGAATATTCCTAGAGGCATTATGTTAACTATTAAAACACTTTCCTAAACAATTACTGGTTTCCTAAATCCCAAGATAAAATTGTAGACAGGTTTTCTTTTTCTCTCTGAAAGACTTATCCAAAACAATATGACTTTTCACATTCATTTACTCTAGATGTCCTTTTTTACATCTTTAAATGATGATAGTTCTTCCAGTTAGGCCGTCTATTGGAAAGAACTGTATCTTGTTTAATGTTACTTTCAACATTATTGCAATTATATGGTGGCTGGTGCACCTATGCATTGCTGCCCGTCTTTTCTCATTCAAGTACAACCACAAAATTTCATCCTACTCACTAGCCACTCAATCCACTTACTGATAGTCCTGGTATGACAGCCCAGCGCATTACCAAATAAGCTAACTAGGCTCAACAGCTATTATTAAACCTCCATGGGTTTTGATCATATTCAACATATTTAGGATCAAGTGCAAGACTGTAAACCGTTTTTGTTTTGTTTGTTTGAATGGGGTTTTACCCTAGGACTGTATGTAGTGTCTATATAATATATCGACACTTTATAGACACTTGAACAGTTTTGCACTTAACCCTCGATAAATTAAACAGAACAGCCACTGGAGATTGTTAGAGGTATGAAAAGTCAGTGGAAAAAGGTGCAGTGGTTGAAATATATTTATATATATATACAGTGATAAATTGGGGCCCTGACTGACAGCTGATCTATGTCTCTATTTTTTGTAAAGGCAAACAGTTGATTCCTCCATTATAGTGCTCATTTCTAAGGCACAGAGTAAAACAGTATTACTGCCTAAAAATATATAGGTGGTTTCAAGTGATTTGTACTTATCCCTCATTTTTTTTCTCTAGTAATGGGTTAAACTTAAAACAAAATCATTTCAGTTCAACCATTTCCACTTTCAGAATATTGAAACAATTTAAAAAAAATATTTGTAAATACCTCTGAGCTAGTGCAAGTTTGAGTCTATCATTTTCATATTTCAACTGACTTTCTGGTGAACTACTATTTGGTGTGCCGTTGGACCCAGGGGTGTTGAAAGAATTTCTTCTTTCTCGTAAATTGATGTTTTCCTTCTGTTCATTTTGAGGCTGAAAAGAGATGCAGTTCATATCTGTATAAACAATTAAAACTGGTGAAAAAGAAAATCTGTTTAAGGAAAGCAAATTATATTTGTTCAAATAATTCAAATCTATTTTGATACAATGGAATTGAATTTTTCACTACTGTAAATTAAGATTTTACTAGCAAAGGTTTAATTTTCGCAAACATTCCTTACTGATTGAGCATGAAAAATATTAAAATAATTGCTTATTTGCGACCCATCACGCAAAAAGGAATCATCTGGGAACTCCATGAAAAAATTTAAAAAAGAGATTGGTTCTTGAACAGGCCAACCAGGGATTGCATTCCAAAATTCTTTCAAAGGAAGGTAGAAATATCATTCTTGTTTCAGGATTACAGAAAATTAGTTGATTGCGAAAAGTTTTGACCCTAGTCAGTCTGCGCAGTTCACGCAGTCTGACCAGGATAGACACTTTACGCACTACCCATATGGTCCCTTTTTGTGTGACAGGTCAAATTTTTTTTTTTGATGAAGAAACTGAGAACAAATTTGACACCACAGTGCTAAAAGGTCAGCTTTTTTGCACTTCAAGGGGTTAGCGCAACACTCTTGTAAGTGCCTTTAGATATATAGGCACTTAAAATAGTTTTGCACAGACACCTTGACATGGATTTGATTATATTATTTTGTATTTAGTTGATGAGTGGTCAAAATGTAGTAACTATAATTATGTATTTGTAGTTTTGACAAATTGCCCACCAATTGACGATATCTAATTTTTCAATATTTTTGGTAATTTGTTTTTTGTTTGAATTGGGTTTTAAGACGCTTTCACCAATCTTTCAGTTGTATCACATCGGCTGGAGCATCTAACAATGGATTCCTGGTATTTCTCGCACCAGTGCTACCATTAAATCCTTTCCTAGCCTCCAGCTGCTATCCCACATAGGTCTACGATCGTCGACTCGACCCATTTTTATTTTAGTAAAGGGATCAACAAGGGGCATACCTGAGGTTCTCTCATCGATGTTAGACTAGAACTGCGTGTATGAAAGAAGCTCCTGTTAGGGGGCGTTTCTCTCGGTGTTGTGGATGCGGAATGACTTTCTTCACTTGTACCATTGACAGTCGTCGGAGACTGAGTCTGTGACGCCGCCTGCTGACGAGTTAATTCTTTCACTTCTTTGAACTTTTCAATGAACTGAAGAGAGAACAATTAGTTAATCAACTTAAAACTATTAGTTGAAAGAATTGTTCCAAATTGAAAATAAGAGCCTTTGAGAATGAAGCTAATTAAACCCATGATCCTTTTTTGTTTTTTTTGAGATTTGAGAGGGGTCAATGAAGTATCTGGAACATGAAAAGAAACCATCGTTTTGGGTAGAAAACATTGTTTGAAATGCAGAAAATCACTGTCTTGTTTCAAGGAAATTCTTCTTTATCCCCAATATTTAATTAAGCTACATAAATTACCTGGACCACAAAAGAAAGAATAAAGCTCTGAATGTCAAACTTCTTTATAACAATAAACTTTCCTGTCTTCTAGGTTTCTAAATCGAACTGCAAATACAGAACTATTTCATTATAAAGTCTGGGATTCAGACCCTGTTAATCTGATACAAGGTGACCTGAATAGCCCCGTATTCTATTTTCAATCTACAAAAACTAAGATAATTATTTCAATTTCTGATCTCTCTAGATAGTTTTTTTTTTATTTAGTCTACATTTACATTAATTTTGTAGATTGATTGATTGATTAAATGGAGTTTAACGCCGCTTTCATCATTTTTTCAGTTATGTCACAATGGCTGGAGCACCTAATAATGGATTCCTGGTATTTCTCTCACCAGTACAACCATCACATCCTTTCTTAGCCTCCACCTGCTATCTCACATAGGTCTACGATTATTAATCCATTGGTGAGAGACAAATAGTCAGAAAGAATGAGTGCTGCTGTCAGGGATCGAACCCGGGACCTCTAGATTGACAGTCCAACGCCCTACCAAAGGCAATATGACGGGGACCTACATTTGTAGAGGAGTATATCATAAAAGCTTACCTTAGCTAGGTCTGATTCAGATCCAAATCCCAGTCCATATACGGTATTGGCTCGTGGATCTGACCACTGGCCAAACTTCTGTGATGTTTTCGTAAATGCCATATTTGGTGTGATTGTGCTATTAATAATGGCCTGAAATAAAACCAGAAAGTCTTAAGTTAATACCTATCGTAGGATTAACACGGATTTATTGCAAGTGCCTACTTACAATAGTTTTGCTCTAACACATGGCTCTATAATACAATTTCATTACCCTCCTAACACTTTGATTTAATAATTCTTAATATTCAACAAAGGCATTACAGTTGGTAGAGCATATTAAGGATTCTGCACAAGACAGTAAAAAGTGTCTATTCAATGTATAGACACTTTGCACAGTATTGTGCTGATCCCTTGATATTTGGTGACAGCTACATGCTTGGAATGCTTAGAGAGAGAATGGGTGAAATCAAATGAATGAAGAGGGAACAATATAGATAAAATAATTTTCTTATTTCTGAGAGTGTATAAGGACCAATTTAAAATCCTATCTATTGGCATGAAAGTGTTAATCCTGATATACGAATTGTTTGAAACTCTGCCAGTATTAAGACTTTTAAAATATTTAAGGTGATTATCTGTAACATTACACATATTTAGATAACATCATTCTTCCTGTGAGCAGTTTCCCAAGCATAACATTGTAAATCTAGAGGAAAAGGCACAGATGAGAATGCAATATGTGCAGTCTGATCTTAGTCTATACAACCTGAATTTTCTTTCTAAAAACAAGAAAACATGTAAATCTTTTAAGCTCCACTGGCCAAAGGCCAGCAAGCTATTGCCATGGTGGGGTGACTGTCATGCTTCCATGCGTGCGTCCGTGCATGCATGCATAAACTTTTCTTTAAACATCTTCTCCTCCTAAACCAATAGGTGGATTTTTATGAAACTTGGCCAGAATGTTCCTTGGGTGACCCTCTTTTACATTTGTTCAAGAAATTTGGATTGACCCCCAAATATGGGCGTGGCAGGGCGGGGCTTATTTTGACCCCGAAATCTTGAACTACATCTCCTCCTAACCATTTGGCCGATTTCTATGAAACTTTCACAGAATGTTCCTTGAGTGACCTTCTTCCAAAGTTGTTCAAGAAATTTGGATTGACCCCCAAATATGGGCATGGCAGGGTGGGGCTTATTTTGAACCTGAAATCTTTGAACAACATCTCCACCTGAACCACTGGGTGGATTTCAATGAAACTTCACCAGAATGTTCCTGTGGTGACCCTCTTCCAAAGTTGTTCAAGAAAATTGGATGGACCCCAAAATATGGGCGTGGCAGGGCGGGGCTTATTTTGACCCCAAAATCTTTGAACAACATCCTCTCCTGAACCATTGGGCCAATTTCAATGAAACTTTAACAGAATGTTCCCTTGGGTTACTCTCTTCCAAAGTTGTCCAAGAAATTTCGGAATCAGACACCCAAATATGGGTGTGGCAGGGCAGGGCTTATTTTGAGTCTGAAATCTTGGAACGATATCTCCTCATGAGCCTTTGGATCTATGGAGACTGTACTAGAATGTTCCTTGGATGACCCTCTTCGAAAATTGTTCATGAAATTTTGATAGGATGAGATCCACTGAATCAATTAAATTCAGGTGAGCGGTTTAGGGCCATTCTGGTCCTCTTGTTTGAGAGTGATATCTAAATAGTTTTTTCCTTGTTACTTTACATTTTAGTTAAATATGTTCATTTCTTCATAAGTCAGTTTCAACTTTGAACAAGTCGGAATTCCTTCTGAATGCTGGTGACTTTCTTTTCCTTCTATTTTCAATATCTCTCTTTCAAATCTTGAGATTTTTAAGCCAGTGGAGCAATACAGGCCCTCTTGGGCCTCTTGTTTATTTTAAGTATAGATACTTACAATCAATGCAGCCCTCAATTTCGGCTCTTTGATATTATGGTAGTGAACCCATTTTAGTTCCACACTGTTGTCGAAGTAATGAACTTTAAAATTATTAACCAAGCTTTCCTTAATTATTATCATGAGTTCCAAAATGGTGCGGAACTATTACAGATCCACAACGTCAAGGAAGTGAACCCATCATAGTTTTACAATATTTCGGAAAACGTGATCTTTCACAATGATAACTGAGGTTTCCTAATGAAAATCATTAGGAAACCTCAGTTAACACTGTTAAAAGTCATTACTTCTGAAACGTTGTGTAACTATTACCAGTCCACTACCTTAATGAAATTCTACAAAGAGTTTTTAAAAAAGCGATATGTTACCTTTGATCCCTCCACGCTAATGATGCGATAAGTGTTTCTGGCACTGTCATAGTAATACGAAACGGCAACGGCAGTTTTTGATGCAGGCAACCAGTTTTTCTTCGTGTCGGGGTCAATTTGGAACACATGAGCTCGTACAGAAAATATAGGCTGCTCCCTGAAACGGTACATAATTAACACATTATCTATCTTGTTGGTAATTAAACCAATAAACAGGCAATTTATACTAGGAGAGTTCATTCTTCAGAAATTAGAGAGGTTTCAGAGGATGAATCAATTTGGTAGAAATCACAACTTGGGTTTATTCAACATGGAAAACACAAATCAGCTATCATCAAACTATTATCCACTGTTTAATTTTAAAAGGTCATAATTATAGCTTTTATTAAGCTGTAGTTGTAAGATTCAAGAATTAAACATATCAATCATTGTTATTCAAAAATCTCGTAACTACAGCTTTGATCAAAGCTGTAGTTTCGAGGTTTTATAATAACATCGACAATATGATATTGATAGATCTGAAAGTTATAAGAAATATTTGCAGTGTTACATTTTTATTCAAATTTTCTTCTATTATCACAATGACTATGTTTCATCATGAACAGTAGTTCGGATACTATTACTACAAAACTAACATCGTTTTTGGACCACCAAAATATATTTACAGCTTTATTCAAGCTGTAGATATGATAAATCGGTAGTTCAATCACATCAAAATATCTGCAAGTGATATATTATTCAATTCCCTCACTCAATAAATGCAAAATCAATATTTTACACTCAAAGAAACGGAGCAATCTGTCCCGACATGTCTAAAGACACAGCAAGCATCTGTACATGTAATCAACCATCTGTTTTTCTTGTTTTCCCTTTCAAGCTGTCTGAACTTTGATCCCGGACCAAGGTATTCCAAACAAAACCTGGCAAATCTGCAGTGAATGCACCAGCGATCAAAACTTCCAGATCCTTGCCAACATTCTCATATTCCTTTGAGAAAATTATGTGACCCGTCACACGAAAAGGGACCATCTGGGTAGTTTGTAATTTGTCGACCCTAGTCAGACTGCGCGGATTGCCCAGACTGACAAGGGTCGAAACTTTTTGCACAGTGCTTTTTTTCTAAATCTAGAATGATCAATCTACCTTCAAGTGAAAGAATTTTTGAAATGCGACATCTTGTTCTCTTTTTCAATAATTCATTTTACTGAATTCCCGTGATGGTCCCTTTTCGCGTGAAGGGTCACATAAAAAAATTGGCACGTTAGGATCAGAGCTTACAGATAGAGGGGGGATTTTGGATTTCAAATTAGATTATTTCAACTATACTTAAGAAAATCCTATATTGTCGGTATACTGTCGGTACTCGATAGGAATTGTCTCATCGAGACAATTCAAATGAGTACCTACGACATAGAGTTTCGATGAGAAATACATATTTTAGACTGGCATTAGCCCCCTCTTATTTGTACGGAGCAGTCAGTGTTGTTAAACTATTTACCAAATGATAGTATGGTTTTGGCAAGATAAAAATCTTTTTTTTTTTTGTTGTTTAAAATTTACTGTGATCCAATCATTCTTAATCTTCATTTTTCTTTTCTTTAAAGCAAATGAGTTATTTTACCATTCAAACAGAAATATTATTTCTCTCACTCAGGTTAACATACTTTAATTGTAACTAATGCAGAATTTTGATCTATGATTCCTTCTATAAATGTAGCCTACAGTTTTTATTTCATACAAGCCAAAAGGTTGCTTGATAATATCATTATGAACTGTATAAACATGATGTAAGAATACTGATAGAACAAGATAAGCATCTATAAGACCTTTTTTCTGATTGTGATCTGATCTTCAAATGAAGCTTCCGCTTTACAATAATGAGTTGGATGTTATGTTCCTGATAATCTTTTCAAGCAATTTTGAATTTTCTAACAATCTTAGTTGCAACTGATAAAGGAAGTGAACTTGTATAGGTCTGCAACATTTCGAAACTCAAGATTTTTCACCATGTTAGGCAAGGTTTCCAAATGAAATCATTAGAAAACCTCAAATATAACACAGTTAAAAGTTATGACTTCCAAAACAAAACAATCTTCTACATTTATTACTCTTTCCTTAATTTATCAGACTCTTGAAAATGTCCCTTTTCACCATGAGGATTTTTAACACCATTTTGTTGTGAGGTAATATATTGATTCAAGACATTATGATTATTGAGCTACCATTATGAAACCGATGCTATTTTTACATAAGACTCAGATAATTTATTCAAAACTGATTGTTCATCAAGCCTGTGATTTCTTATTTTCTTACAATATTTTCTACCCGGCTAGGCAAAGTACAGACAACTCAAATCAACCCCTGTCATACTGAATAAAATCTTTGCAAGATCGCATAATAATCAGGTACTGGATGCACTAATAATGTTTGTCAGTATTTGTTTTGAAAATACCATGTCTAAACTTTTCTGGTTTAAAAAGGGAAATCAGGAGCTATAGACTAAGATGACACTGCACATATGTGCAGTCTGATCTTTGTTTTTACCTCCTGCCAAAGCAGTAATATTCTAGGTTCAGCATGGCATGGGTTAATTTCAAAGAACTGATTATAATTTTAACTTGACTAAAATATCTCATTCAAAATCGATAGTTCATCAAACCAGTCAACGCTTCTAAATCTTTCATCAAATTTATTTTCAAAGAAATGACAACTACTCGAAAAAAAATAAAATTCCCAGAATCCTCTACTTACTGTGCCATCACTTCCTGTGCGTGAGCCTCTAAATGAGGAGCTAATCCTGGGGGTTGTTTCATTTTACGATTTCACAAATTATATCACTCCAATACACTTAAATATGGGGTTGTTTCATTTTACGATTTCACAAATTATATCACTCCAATGCACTTAAATATCTATCAAAACTTTCATCCCACTGATATTTCATTATCAATTGTCTTATGTTATGGTTTCTCTTTTTAAAATCGCACTTCTAGTGAACTGCCATGCAACTGACTTCTACAAATACATATCAGTTTCACTTAATTTCTGAAACAAAGTCAATCTATCAGAGAAGTAGAACAAAACTTAAGTAAAAACCTACACCTTTAGAACAGCTATTTAAAAGTCTGCATATTTATTATTTGATTTACTTATGAATTTATATACATTGTATTCTGATGAGGAAGCTTGCAAACTGTTGCATGTAGATTACCAATTCCATGGCTTAGTGACAAGCAAAGCAGTTTTAACTACTTTTGTTTGATTGTTTAATGCAGTTTGACGCAGCTTTCAACAATCTTTCGGTTAAATCACAGCAGCTGGTGCACTTAACAATGGATTCCTGGTATCGCTCTCCCACCAGTAACCCAGCTTAAATCCTTTCCTAGTCTTGCAATCCTCATAATGTTCATCAAAAATAAT
This sequence comes from Fragum whitleyi, assembly GCA_948146395.1. NCBI lineage: Eukaryota > Metazoa > Mollusca > Bivalvia > Cardiida > Cardiidae > Fragum > Fragum whitleyi. The sequence continues at coordinate 8,371,696 of OX411543.1, forward strand.
ACAGCATATGTTCAAGGTTTAAATTCACACAAAAAACATTTGCAATCCATTTCATTTACCCAGAATCTCCACGAAAAAATCAAACACCAAAAACCTTAATTCACCTGAGATAACAAGATAGTTAATGGTTCAGCTACAAAATGAAAACATCATCATGCCAAACCAAGACCTTATCATGTATAATCACCCCAGGGAGCTTACAGAATCAAACCCCCATCAACTGGTAACCAGTAAAATCGGGATAATTTTCCGGTACAAAAATATTGAATACCAAACATCAAAAACTTTCAAAAAAGTGCAACACTGCAACAGGGAAAACAACTAGACTAACAATATTTATATTATCACATAGGAGCCCAGAGTTCCAAATCTTAGAATTAACATTAGGGGAATAGGCATTTTCTCAAAAATACTAGGGGTCCAGCCCAAAATCTAGGGGCCATTGGCCCCTGCCATTTTTTTCCATGTTGATATATAATAACTTGACATGTTTAGCTATACACTATATAGCCTGGATTTTTTTCCGATGTACCATACATCTCATGATCTGTCTATTATTATCCATAATTTTTTATTGTTTGAATGTTTCTTTGAATTAAGTTTAATGCCACTTTTAACAGTTCTTCAGTCATATTGCAGCCACTGAAGCAGATTCCTGGTATTTCTCGTAACCTCAGAACTTACCATTAAATCTTTTCCTTACCATGGTAGAAAAATTGTTGTAAAGGATAAGTGCGGCCATGGGGAATCAAACCAAGGACCTTACAATTGACAGTCTGATGCACTAAATCTGCCATGTGTTCAGGATATAAAAGCATTTCGCGAGCGCTTTGAGATGATACCCCACTTTGCATGTGCACATACGTGCAAAGCTAGGTATCATTTCAAAAGTGTTTCGCTAACGTTTTCATCCCGAACCCAGGGCTGAACTGTGCTATGATGGCCATCCTCATTCCTACAAGCCACAACACAGGGTTTTACAGCAGTGCAAAACTGTATTTATAGTATAATTTCAGTTATGTCCATCAATGTTTGTGCGTTCTGGTTGGCTGAAAACTTGATTTTATTCCTAAATGAAAACAATTTTGAGTACACACAGCTGTTTTGTAAGCTTGCACAAAAAAGCAGACCTGTCAGAAATCCGTTTCTTACTTGACAAATCTTAGATTTTTTGCTTCATGATATAAAATTATTAGATATGAAGATAATATTTGTTGATTACATAGAAGTATGAAACAAGAAACATAATCACACTCATGCAGTATGATTAGGTTTTTTAGTTTCATTTCTCAATGAAATCAACATATACTCTCTTCATCTCTTTATTGAAATGATTTTCCGAATTCACTTCCCCCTCCCTGTAGCCCTGAGTTCCAACCTTATCAAAAAAGTACATCAGCAATATTTTTCTTTCTACACCTTCAAAAATTGATCAGACTACCAGATGAAATATCAGCAAGTTCTAAATCAAGCTCATTTCTTCTTGTTCACATCTTACTCATTTTTTGTGTTTCTATGAAATTCATCTGTTTTAAGAGAGGAAAGACTGGGACATCTGATAGTGTTCAAGTCTCCTTGTGGTAAAAAGATCTCTCATTCAAGATGAAGTAGGTCTATATCTTAGTATCATTAATTATCTTAGCATAAAAAAGTTAAATTTGCCCTACTGATTTTTGTCAGGGACAGAAAATATGGTATTTTTTTCCTGGTGATAATAAAACCCATGTTCAATTATTTTCCAATTTGTTATTTGATCTGCATAATCATGGTTAACCAGAGTTATCAGTAATTTAATCTGTAGACTAATTATACATACACTGTCATTGTGATATCTAAATTACCTCCCTTTTCACACTATTATGCAACCCCCTTTCAACTACAAAATGTAGAGAATTAAAAAGTCTGCGATGTTTAAAATAAGCTAGCTATAATTACATTGACAGGCAATATGTCCCGTAAAAACTTTTGTAAACTTCAATAAACGTTTTGTAAACCGTTTAAAATACATTTATCGCATCAAGTGTTGGCTTTTAACACTGAAGCTGTCTGAAGAAATTAAGTTTAATTAAATCACATCATCACTCTTAAATCCAATTTTTATCCAATCAACTAAAAATTCTAGTGTCAATCATAGATTTTAACATACAAATTATGTTATCATTTCTTAACATTTTCATAAATTTTATAGTTTGAGAATAATAAACCAATAAGTATAACCAATTTATGGTTAAAATAAGGTCAATTTCCTGGGGCCAAACAGCAATAAAATTCAGATTGTATATTGGTCAACTTGTCAGGAGTAACATCTCACTCAATATCCAGTTGTTAAACTGTTTTATCAATTATTTCTCTAGGTTTCCCTTACATCATTTTGCCAAATAGACGAATGTATTAAAAGGAAATATCATCAATCAATTTGAAAAGAGATTTAAGTCTTCCTTGTTTTTCACCTTTTTATTTTGACTGTAATTTTGAGGAAAGAAAACATGGTGGACAATGAAGAAATTGCTTGTTACAAGCAATTTCTTCCTTTTCCACAATGTTGTCAAAGCATTTCATTAAGGGCATCGTTATACTGAGAGTGTGGGAAATATGAATGAGTTGAAAGTTACGATAAGCAAGCCCTATATATCACCCAGTGAAGAAAATGTGTCAAACTTAAGCAAATATAATTTTACTTATGGTCAATTAAATTTGCTGAAAGCCTGCAATTTTCTGCTGTTTACATAAACCCTTTCTTTTCACATTGCCTAAAAATTCAAATAGTCACAACACTAATATAATTATTCTTGCAAAGCTACCCATATTTAATCCCTTGATTTGTTGAATATAGACTGCATTTTCAGGTTAAGTTTGTAAACAGATTTATAAAGGAATCAAGTACAGGAAAAGAGAGATACTGTAAGTCACATGTAGTTATGGTCATATTTTGTTTTCTTTTTATAACAATGCTTTATAAGCTTATTTTTTCCAAGCAGGTCAAAACTGTAATAAATACAAGAAGTTTACTGACATGACAGTAACTTTAATATAGTACATCCCTAATAGTTCCTCAACATTTTGGAACTCAGGATCTTTAACAATGTCAACCAAGGTTTCTTAATGAATAATGGTTCAGAATGATCACAACAAGAGTACAAAAAGCCATGTTCAGCACTAACCCTAAATAATGAAATGATATGAGCCTGTATCTGTATAGTCCGTTTGACTTCTATATGGACCAACCTTTTCATCAATTACATAAAATTGCGTTTCAATAAAGGATTTGTATGTAGTAAAATCTTAATTTTAGCTTAATACCATTCCAAAAAATATTTTTTGAAAATAAAATGATTTCAAAATAATGATTTTGTCTATCTAGTTAATGTTAATATTTTCGCATTATCCGTTCTTAAACACGAGGGGTGGTGGAGGCTGTTCAATAGTAAGAAAATGTCAACATATATAGTAAAAACACGTGGTTTTATACTAAACTTTTGACAGATGAAACGTCCATTATTCCTTATTTGGACATGCTAATTAGCATATCGACGGTCATGTCATCTTAAACTTAAATAGCATGTGATTTTTACCGTTAGTACTCGCCTTTTCATTAAGTTTTCCTCGTGAAATTCCCAACTACTTCGTTCAATAATGCTTTTTGATTGGTCTTAACATGTAAATATAGGGTTCATCTCAGAATGAATAAAATCAATAATCAATTATCTGGTCAAACAGTTTCTGAAGAAAGAGAGAATATACACAGATTTGATATCCAACGGTAGCAAACATCCTAGACAACCTTAATTATATTGAAAAACTCGATTTTATAGTAATACAATTCACTTAAAATCTTACTCTTTTGACTCGGCCCCTATGCAAATCAGTACTATTTTTGGTTATACAATTCGCTGTTCCGTTTAATACAGTAACAAGTAGGTATGAAATGCTGAAAGTTAACATGTAGACGGACGGACAAAATCATTATTTTACATTCAAAAATTCTGAAAAACAAAATTCGTCATGGTATTAGCTGGAAAAAATGATATGACAAGAAAAATATGCGTTTCATTAATTAATTTCTGAGATTTTCGGCGAAATGTTGGTCCATATAGAAGTCAAACGGACTATATCTGCACATGTAGACCTTTATTTATAGTACTTTATTTACTCAGTGTTTCCCCCAAAATGAACATTTTTAAATTGTTGGAAATGTCACGCATAGGCTTATATAAAGGCATGAAGTTAAACTTGTTCAGAAATTGTTTTAAATGGTTTGAACTCTGCTTCATTTCTGTTAATTGAATTTAGAACTCATCTGAAAAGAAAAATAACTAGATCTCAAACTTCAAATTTGCTACAAAAACTAATTTTGTATATCACATGATCTTTACACTCGCATAACTTCCAACACACAAAAAAACTAGAAATGAAATACCGATCAGGTGACAAACAAAGAGTTGGGTATATAAATATTTCCTTTCTTAAATCTATACTCTGTGGCTTTTATCTTTTTATCCCTTTAAAAAACACACATTTATTCAATAAATGGTTTTACCAAAGGCTTTAGAAATTATCACATCTATTTATTGTGTATTATTTGAAAGTGAATGAAAGAACTGAATGAATGCAATAAAAGACATGCAGATTTTTAAATATTCATAGAATGTATAGATAAAACCTTATTTATATCACCATTTTTATACTGAAATGGTTTTAAGTACACTGGTAAGAGGCCCATATTGGGTAGCCTGTACATTGAGTTCTTTTTTTCAAAAGTTTAAGTTTTGAAAAACCATTACAGACAATCATTTTCAATGTAATATTCAATCTTTGATACCTCACTTGAAATTATTTATCAATATGTCCTCCAAAGAATGATTTTTTAAACTAAAAGTAATGAATAAATCCTTTGGTAAAATTGCATTCAAATCAAAGTGCTAACAACACTGAATGCACTTTTTGTGAGTCAGCATCTGTTCGTTATTTCTATTTCATTTGTTTTATTTCTGGTTTAATTAGGAAAATCAGGTCGCAGGAGCCAAGATCAGTCTGTACATTATGTGCATACCGATCTGTGTTTACACCTCCTACCAAAGCAGGAGTACAGTACAATTTACAGAAGATAATTTTTCATAAGCAGAAAATCTAGTGAATGTAAAAGACATATTTTCTAACACGCAACTAATATTATACTAACAATATTTTACATTATATAAGTACTAAGTACTATGTTGCCTTGTTTTTTTAGATTCAAAAAGAGATGTGAAATTGTTGCCTGAAGGTAATTCAAAATATGACCAATCTATATAAAATGCTGTGATCTGCTTCTGGTATTATAGTAATCTCAGACATTTATCACTCATTTATCACACCATAATCACTTAATTACCAATATTTCACAAAGAAATTTCTAATCTATCGGCACAATACACACATTATAATGATCCCAACCATCAGAATGATAAATCTTCAAATAGAAACATAGATAACACAGATTTCAATGACAGGACAAGTTGTCAAGTATCGAAAAAATTCTACTGCGCTGTCTTAAGCATAGGTAAATATTATCACAGTTTTCACTAATAAAACTCGATCTATGTCCCTATAAACATCCGTTAAGAAGCACTAAATTAACCTTACTAAAAATAACTGTCATCCAATATTCTTACTGAATGGACCCCTTTTGAAACCCTTTCTTCATCTACCTAACAAATATTTTTACAGTCCTCTTTAATTATCCTTATTGGATGCAACAATGGAATCCTTATCAAGGCCGTGAGCTTTCTTCCTCTTGTTGTAGATCATAGAATATTCTTTAATATTTTTTGGTGGTTTATCAAGGAATAGCTGCAGATTATCATTTTGATAAACTCATCCCATAACCAGTGAAATTATCAAAAACTTATACCTCACTTTCGTTTATTTCACCCTTTTTGACATCATCTAAGCGGAGACCAATAAGTGACATCATCATTACAAAGCAATCATTAGCAAAATTGTCCTAAAACTTTCACCTTTTGTTTCATGCATTAAAGAAATAGAATTATTATTTGTTTTGAGCAAGATCGATCGATTCACATGAAAATTAATAATAGTTTTTCAAATTTTGCTGTTCACAAAATGAAATATCAATTGGTTATACACTGAAACAAACAATTGTCCTCTATGTTACGGAAAGTAAGTATAAAGGTCAGGTGTGGATCCCACATTGAGAAACATACCACATGATTCTTGCCCCGTCTGAAATTTTGACAAAAAAAAGGTTTGGATAATCTGGAAATTTAAGATATCACATAATTTCAAATACTGACATAGATGATTCTCTCCTTGCCATTCATATTCTCTACTAGAAAGAACAGCTGTCGCAATGAACAAGAGCAGAAAAATTTGGCACAAGTGCTGGATAATGCAACAAAATTTGAGGTGAAAAAGGGACATAATTCTTACAAGTATGCTTTTGGAGTCACAATCCTCCTTGGTATACACTGGGTCAACTTATTCCTTATATCGGGGCCCGTTGTTGTTGTTTTTACAGCTTGAAACCCGCCCTGCATTCAGGCTGAAAAAATGTTGCAAACCGTTTTCAAATTATACCCTGCTTTACACTCAAGTATGCAGATAAAGCTGGATATGACTTGAACCGGTTTGTCATCCTGAACGCAGGGCGGGATTCATGCTGAAAAAAACAACAACGGGCCCCTATAGGGGAGAAATAAGTTGGCCCAAAGAATTGGGAAACTTTGATAGTTTTCTGTCATCAAGTGGTTGAGTTCATCACAAATTCATTATCATTTGTATATCCATTGTACCCTAAAAGGGTTATATTTGTTCAATTCATTTGTTTGGCACATTGACATGAATGATATCCATCTAAAGTATGTGAAAGTTGCCATCCATAAATGGTTATTGCTATTTCTACCATCAAATTGTCAATGAAAAACTATTGTAAGTGATATAGAGATAGTGATATAGGCACTTACAACAGCTTTGCACTGACCCTTTGAACAGTAGACTAGGAAATCATACAAACACAAAACAAACAAGAGATGTTTATGCTCCCCATAAAAGCAGGTGAATAGCCTATTCTTTGTCAATCAACAAAGGGCAATAACTTACAAAATATGATGAGTAGAGTTATGGTTCTTGTGCACTGCACTTCCCCTCAATGAGATCTATCCACTTGTGAAGTTTCATGAATCTAGCTTGCACACTTTGAGATACACTCCGGAAAAAAAAGGTCTTACGGACGGATTGACGGACGGACAGTCCAACCAACCGACCAACAATTGCAAAGCAATATACCCCCTCTTCTTCGAAGGGGGGCATAATGAATTAAAAAGAAAATCACAGGCATCACTCATGCTAAATGTACCATCTTGGTTTATTGCAGGCACTTTTTTCCTTTTCCAAACCAAAGAATTAGTGCATCAGTCTGTCAATCTAGAGGTCCTGGGTTCAATCCCCAATGGCTGCACTCATCCTTTCCGACTATTTTGTCTACCACCAATGGGTAAATAATAGTATATCTATGTGAGATAGCAGCTGGAGGTTTGGAAAAGAATCCATTGTTAGGTGCTCAAGCTGCAATATGACTAAAATAATGTTGAAAGCAGCTTAAAACCCCATTCAAACAAACAAATCAAAACAAAAGAATGCTCCTCTGAGAAAGTCACCCAAATGTTGTTTGAAAGAGTTTTGAAGTCAGGCATATCAAACAGGTCAATCATAACAAGCCAGGAGTTAAATTTTTATTCAATTTTATGGACAAATGAAGATTCAAGAAATTTCATGGGAACTGCATGCATGCACTTTTGCAAGGGTCCCTTAACCCATTACCAATCTATCAAGAAATTTAACTACATGATACAAGATTCTGCTGAAATCTGGCCATTCATTATGTAACCGGCAATTAAATATCCAGGAACTCAGGACCTCTGTGTCCCAAAGCGAGTGCTCTACCATGTCACTATAAAAGCTAGCTGAAATGTATGGTAAGGCACTACAAACACCCCTTGTACTTAACCCAGCTATATACACCCCCTCAACAATTAAGATTCTTCCACAAATCTTCTGTATTTAATATTATCAACTGCCAAATCACATAACCACAACCGCATGTGAGTTATTCACGGTGGGTGCCAAATTTTACCTGCAATTCAATATTCGACTCCTTCGGGATTCCAACTTGGGACCTCTGTGTTCCAAAGCGAGTGCTCTACCATGTTGCTATAAGAGCTAGCTTGTACTGTAAGGCAGTAGAAACACCCCTTACTCAACCCGGCTACAATTACCCATATGGAAATGATAGACCTATCACAAACATTTCAAAACTCTTTTACTGATGGAAAGAACACATACAAATTTGAAAAACAATCTATTGAGAAATTGATGAAGTTTCAGCATACCAAAAAAGCTGACAGATGGGTGCACAGACACAAGATTAATAATAAGGTTGTTTGATACTATGGGCAGGGTTCAACTGCATGAGACTTTTTGGTGCAAAGACCCTCTTATCGTAACTGGAAGTTATCTTTAGCATTCCATAGATTTTGATGTCTTTTAAAGCATCTCATCTACCGACCTACAATATCAGAAAACAAAATTTTGGACTGGTCTTATTCCAAAGAAATTGTAGTTGGCATAATGTAACTTGTTAGAATATTTTTGTAAAGAAAACATTGTGCACAATGAACTAATTGCGTGTTGTTGTTGGAGTTTTTTTGTTGTTTTTTCTTCATTTTCCATGATATTTTCCAAAGCCTAATCCTTTAGGGGTGTCACATGGTGGGATTGCAAGAGGATGTATTTAAAGGGTATTTCAGTGAAAGGTAAGGGTATTTATGGTGTTAATTTCCTATTTACAAGCCAGCTACTGTAAATTGATAGTCAGATAATGACCAAATATGGGATAAAAATCTCACAAAGCCCTTTATCACCCATGTACTGTTGTGTGGTCACTCAATATTGGCCCTTTAATAGACCCCTTATGGTGCATTCAAGATAATCCTTGCCCACACCATATTTTGACATTGTGGAATCTTTATTAACCCTTTCCCATATTTTGAAATTTTAAACTGGTCCAAACTGAAGAATGTGCAGACATAAATGAGAAGTGGGTGTACCGTAAAAGCTCTTATAGAACCCAGGGGCTCTATTAGACCCATGAACCATCACATTTCCATTAGAAAGGGATAAAGGTTTTTATTAGAGGATACACAACATATCAATGGCTCAGAGCAAAACAGTTGTTACTGCCCATTAACATATAGGCAGTAACAACTGTTTTGAGCTGAGCCATCCATATACTTGTTAAGACAATGAAAAAATGGCCAAAAATAAACATATTCCGCGCAATATTAACATTTGATTGGGGAAAAGGAGCATAAAACCTCAGTTGAATTTTTAGTGACCTTGATTTTTCTAGGTATGTGTCTTTAATAGAGGCTTTAAGATTTTGTAAAATCACATGAAAATTGAAGATTTCAGCCTTTGAAAATGGGGATGGGGTTTTGCAAGGGGCTTTATTAGAATTTTTACATAATCTAATATGAAACCACTGTGGTTACAAGCAACTAAAGTTTATAATCCTCAAGCCTCTTAATTCACACACAATAATAGAAAGTTAAGTTGAGCTGACCAAATCTAGCTCATTTGCTAAAGCACTGGCTGGGCTGTCAATCCTAATCAAATGTTATCATTTAATTGTACATGTACTGGTGTTCAAAACAAAAGGAAATCATGGGAAGGCTGTCACAAGACATATAGGATGTAACACTTTGCTGTAACATAGTTCACAGGGAGAGATTAAAGATGAATAGTTTTGTAGCAAGGATCCACTGGACAGTGATTGTTTGTATTATCATATAATATTAAATATAATCATATAACAGACACTGTGACATACTTAAATTGTGGTATATTGAGAGATCGGAGCAATACTTCAGTTAATTTTTAAATTGAACAAACTTTATTAAATTCACATTTTGGTGGCTCAGCACAAATCAGTTGTAACAACCTAGATTTTTTAAATATGTACCAAAGCTATCTAATTTAATGAAAAGAAAGTTTCAGAATAATTGGAAAATTCTGACCCTTCCCTTGACTTCTTCCACATACATTGTATTCCTCTGCAAATTCTGTTCCACTTTTTGTGATCTTCAAAATTAATTGTTGCAGCAGTCCATATTTAAACTTTAATATTTGATATTTGAATTTGATCTTACCTTACAAATATATAGTAAACTTGATTCTTTATCAAAATTGAACAACCTTAAATTATGAATTCTATTATTCTCCAACAGATCTACTACGGCCTCCTACTTCTCAAAGGATATGTTATAAAATAGTGTAAATGTTAACAAAATCAAACAAAGGGAAGTAAGCCATGCAGACTTGTTAACCACCAAAATAATTAGTTCAAGAGTTACTTCCCATATGTAAGCTGCATCATAGATTATACAAAATTAAGTTAAATGAAATATTCATCATTTTTAACTCTTTTTTTTTTTTAATTTTGATTTAAAAAAATTAAAATGATAAAATATATACCATATGGATTAAATTGATTGATTTATTTTTCTTTTTCAACCCTCAAAACAATCCATATTGGACACTGTTGTGAACATTTAAAAGGGTATTAAGTTAAACAAAGAAACCATAAAACTTATTCACATGTAAATGTTAGATTTGTTAAATCCTTTGGTAAACAATTACATATTGAGGGCTCAGTGCAAAACAGTTGTAACTCCCTATAAAAATATGGTGAGTTACAAAAGTTTCATGCTGAGCCATTGATATGAGCCTGTGACAAATGCAAAACCATTGTTAGTGCCTATAAATATATAGGCACTTTCAATTGTTTCACATTAACTCTTCAATTTTGTTTTCCAGAGCAAGTAAACCTTTCCTGATGAATATAAATTTTTCGGGTAATTTTATGCAAATTCTCAATTTTTTTCAGATATTTAACCAGTCCTTCACAAATTTTAAATTCCTCCTTATTACTTTGATGAAGAAGGCTGTTTCTTTAATGCTTTGCGGTGGTTTATCGAGAAATAACGGTAGATTATCACTTGATAATCTCACCGCAAAAGCAGTGAAATTATCAAAAACTTATACCCTGCTTTTGTGCATTTCATTCTATCTGACGTCATCTATGCGGGGCGAAATAAGTGACGTCACAATGAACGTTGCATAGCAATCACATGCAAGATGATGCGCTTTACGAAAATATGTCCTAGAAAAATAACATTTTGTCCCATTTTTACATAAAAGAAATAGAATAATCGTTTGTTTTTCGAGTAAGATCGATTAATATTTCATTTCTTGAACAACAAAAGCTGTGGAGCCACTCGTGAAAATATAGCTTTTGTTGTTCACTCAATGAATATAAATCGATCTTACACTGAAACAAACGATTATCCTCTATGTATGCTAAGGCCTGTTTGTGTAGGATTATATTTGTTAATGCCCAAAAACCTTAAAAAAAAAAAAAAAAAGATACAGTCCTTAAGCTGAGGTTATGAGCATTTGCCCATCTTTACAAAGTTATATCTTCTAAAATAGCCTAGGGTCCTCAAATTTGTTTTTAGGTGAAAGTTTTTATGGGACATTGCTAACCTTATTTGTACAAATTTAAAGTGGACATAAGTTTTATGGGTTTACAACATTTGTTTGGATTTAAAGATCATAAAAATGCCATCACATAGATAGACTATAGAGATCTTTGGGTCATGAAATGACAACCTGTACCTAAATACAGCCATAGCACAAGCATAATTCAATGGCTCAGTGCCAAACAGTTGTAACTGCCTATAAACATATAGGTAGTTACAACTGTTTCCCACTAAGCCAACAAATTATGATAACTGAACACTGACCCTTGTCATACTGTTTTTTTTGTTGTTGTTTTAATGGGGTTGTATGCCACTTTCAATTATCTTTCAGTTATATCCCAGAGGCTGGAGCACCTAACAATGGATTCCTGGTATTTCTCTAAACCAGTACTACCATCATATCCTTTCCTAGCCTTCAGCTGCTTTCCAAGATAGGTCTACCATTATCAACCCATTGGTTGAAGACAAATAGTCGGAAAGAACGAGAGCTGCTGTCGGGAATCGAATCTGGGACCTTTAAATGATAGTCTGATGCAGCACCATTGCGCTATGACAGCTAGCTAGCAGCCCGTTATCATGCTAAAAAAAACTTTGATAAAATTGCATCAAAATCAAAGTGCTGAAAGCACTGGATGTAAAACTAATGAGTCAAAGTTCATTTTGAATTTTTTTCTATACTTTTCTGGATTTCATGGGAAAATCATATTAGACTAGTATCAGATTGCATTTATGCGCATTCTAGTTTTTGTCTATATCTCCTGTGAAAAAGCTGGATTATTCTGGGTTAAGCATCACAAGTATTGATGTAGAGGAGCTATTCCCATGACCAAGTTTCATGCAGGCACCAACTGTGGTCTCAAAAATGATTTAACACTTTGATATAAATAAAGAAAGCACAGTATGGGTACTGCATGATGGATACTATAAGTCGAAATTGAACAAGATAGGTTTGTAAAATATTAATGCTGCTGAAAAAGTAAAATATTAATGCTGCTGAAAAATTATTTATTTTCAGATTTTTTGCCTTAATATTTGACCTTGTCAGATAAACCTGACCTTTAAGATGCTCATTGATAAGATGAACTTTTATGCTGGATAAAAGCATTAAAACTTGAAATGAATGTTGAAGTCATGGAAAAATGTTTAGTTTGCAGTTCAGTTTTCTCAGACAGACATACAGATGCTCTGCTCTACTGACCAAGCCATTGATGGCTAATTTCTGATCAGTTGTCGTTGTACATCTCTGCTTTGAGGATACCAAAACGCTGCAAACAGTTTGCCATTTATACCTCACTAATTGTATGAGCACTTTGGTGCAAAGCAGGATATAATCAGTAAACAGTTTGCTCCATTTTGTCATCCTGAACACAAGACTGGCTTCTAATAATAGACTACAGAAAATGTCAGCAAAAACATTTTGATTGGTTTTCTAACTCTATTTTACAGCTGGGAGAAAATTCTTGGTGGATGGGGAATTTGATAACAGGTCAAAGGGTACCAATTAACACAGTTGATCGAATATGGAAACTTTATCGATAACGATCTTGACTCACGTTAATGAGGAATTTTCAATTCTATGTCATGTAGCTGTCGTAAAAATCTAATATAACTTAATCACACAACAGCCTTTGAATACCTGGCCAGATTAGTGATTTGACCTTCATACCTTTTTTTTCAAATAGCTTTTAACATTTTTCTGAATGATTTTGAATTGATGTCTTAAAGATTAAGTGGAAATAAATTATGATTTATAAAGCAACAACAAAAGTAAATGATATTGTAAACAATCCATCCAAGGCTGCATTTTATCATCAAAAGCTTATAAAATATTATGCATTGCTTTATAAACCTTGTCATTCTAAATAAAAAAACTTTGCATAATTGCAATAAAATCAAAGTGCTGAAAGAACTGGACACACTAATTGTGTCAGAATTTGATTTATAACTTTATTTCTTAATTTCTTGTTTAGCTTGGAAAACAGGTGGCATAGACTAAGATCAGACTGCACATTTGTGCAGGCTGATCTTTGTCTAAACCTTCTGCCAAAGCAGGGATATTTAAAATCATTTTGTCATTCGACATAATCTATTATACTGATTTAATGATGTTTTAAAATTAATCCAAAATTACCTGACAAGTCTGAAGCTATAATTCCTGAGAACTGATGATGATCCGGCTGTGGTAGCCTTGACAGGTCCTGATACAGAACTCATCAGGTCAACTTTCATAATTTTACAAACAGTGTACACCCATGTAAGTTACAGCAAGTTTGGTTGCCAGAGATCACACACAAGAATGCTTTCAGAAGGAGCGATAAGAATCTCTAAATTAGTGGAACTGTAGGTAGGAGTTCCACAACATTACAGAGGTCATAAACTTTAACAGTGTTAACAGAGGTTTCCTAATGATTTTCATTAGGAAGCCTCTGTTAACATTGAAAAAGAACATGTGGTCCAAAATGTTGCAAAACTATTACGGTTCAACTACCTTAAATACCTAAATTAACTAAATTTCTAGGAGAGTAAAAGTACCTTCTCAAGGTAAGAAAAACTTTAAATTAACAAAAATGTAGATAATGAATGTAAAATTCTTGGATTGAACAATAATTTTTAGTTAACATAGATGTAAAGTAAAAAATAATTATAATTAAAATTTTGCAGTCTTTAATAAAGCCCAAGTTTTAATTATAGAATCCAAAAGAAACACACTGGCAATAAATTCCATAAATAATAAATCTGTGTATGTTTCACTTCCTAGACAAGGTTATTGGTTATATCAGGAAAATCCCATATTTGTTCAAACAGGTTGGTTTATCCAATATAAGGGCTTGTTTAAAGCACCTTACTAAATAGACACACTTAAAGGTAAAAGTTTTTCACACAATTTAAACCTAATGGAGAAAAAAATCCTATACAATCTTTAAAAGACAATGTCTTTGAGGCATTGTTAACAATAATTACTATTTTTTTCCTTTGAAATATTGCAGTATGCAATATTTTGCAACCAAACTTTAAGGTAAACTGTGCACCTGCTTCCATTTAACCCTTTGCTGTTTAATCCCTGCCTTTTATGTGCCTGTGATTTTATGATTGAGAAAACATTGTGAAAAAAGAAGAAATTGCTTCTGACAAGCAATTTCTTCTTTTTCCACACTATTTTCTACCCTACTGAATTGTTATTTTTCAAATTAAATCCCTTTTAATTTTTGTATGCAAAACCTTTGAATTTGGACAGGTCCAAAATTTTGTAAAACAGGAAAGGGTTAACATAAATAAGATATTTCATTTACTGGCAAATTATCACAAGTTGAAGTGCTGGATCTCCAAGTATAAAAAAAACAAAGGGGAGTAACTCAGAAATTAACCTAGGTAGAGTTGCAGTTCTTGTGCAAAGCACTCTGTAATCATTAGAGAAACATGACTGCCAAGCTTCAAGTCAATTGGACATAAGGGGACACAGTTATGCTCCGGAAAAAGACGCGGACACCGCTTGCAGGACACCGGACGTCATGGGTGATTCCAAAATACCTCCCATCTTTCGACAGGCATATAAATAAAGTGGTCTTTCTTTAATGCTTTTCGGTGGTTTATCGAGAAATAACTGTAGATTATCACTTGATAATCTCACCGCAAAAGCAGTGAGAATTTCAAAAACTTATACCCTGCTTTTGTGCATTTCATCCTATCTGACGTCATCTATGCGGGGTGAAATAAGTGACGTCACAACGAACGTTGCATAGCAATCACGCGCAAAATGACGCACTTTACTAAAATATGTCCTAGAAAATTCCCATTTTGTCTCATTTGTGCATTAAAGAAAACGAATAATCGATTGGTTTTCGTGTAAGATCGATTAATATTTCATTTCGTGAACAACAAAAGCTATATTTTCACTCGCGGCTCTGCCACTCGTGAAAATATAGCTTTTGTTGTTCACTCAATGAAATATAAATCGATCTTACACTGAAACAAACGATTATCCTCTATGTAACTTCTTTCAATTTGGAATATTCTGAATAATAAGTGATGATAATATAGATTCAACAAAGGTTTAAACTCCTTGAATAATCTGATCAAAATTTTATCTTAAAGGTTATACAAAAGATTTCAAAGCATTGTTAGACATTCAAAATTTGATAAATGTAGATAATAACACTTTTATTATCACAATATATTCAATTTTTACAGACAAAATTCACTTTAAATACCGTATGTGATAATTTTACATACAAACTTCCATAAGCCCTGCCCCACGTTCAGAATGACACAACTGTGCAAACTATTTCCAAATTATATCCTACTTTGCACATGAACTAACCTACTTTGCACACAAGTTCATGCGCAAAGCAGGGTATAATTTGCAAAAAGTTTGCACCATTTTCTGATCCTGAACATATAAACTGAATGAGACTGTTCTAAAATTGCCACTGAGAGATTGCAAGTTTGAAGGGCATGCAATTAATTCAATAGATTTCTGTTTAGGGCACCTAATCATGGATTCCGTCTGAAACAAATGTTGGATAGTATGTAAGGGGACTTATTTAGACTTCCCAGGCAGGCTATTAAAATTCATTGAATCTTTAAGTATTTGATGAATGGATATAGAATAGAATGCAATTTGAAATATTATATGACCATGGTATACTCCTAGTAAATCCAAGACATTGCTTACAATCTTGAAACAACTAAGAACCAAGAGAAAATGATAATATATATGTAGCCGGGTTGAGTATAAGGGGTGTTTGTACTGCCTTGCCGTACAAGCTAGCTTTTATAGCGACGTGGTAGAGCACTTGCTTTGGGACACAGAGGTCCCGGGTTCGAATCCCGACGGAGTCGAATATTTATTTGCGGGTTACATTTGGCGCCCACCGTAAATAACCCACATGAGGTGGTGGTTATGTGATTAGGTAGTTGATGATGTTGATTTGAGAAGATTCGTGGAAGAATCTTAATTGTCGAGGGGGTGTATGTAGCCGGGTTGAGTATAAGGGGTGTTTGTACTGCCTTGCCGTACAAGCTAGCTTTTATAGCGACGTGGTAGAGCACTTGCTTTGGGACACAGAGGTCCCGGGTTCGAATCCCGACGGAGTCGAATATTTAATTGCGGGTTACATATAAGCTCATTATAGATCCACAAGTTTAAGTGAGTGATCAAAGGTCAACTTTGTCTATACCTGTATAGACAAAATTGACCTTTGATTACTCACACTAAATTGCAGAACTATAAGTAGAATTCGCAATTTCAACTTGTTGATTGCGTACAGATGTATTGTTATAACAAGTCACGATACGGTATTCGAGTTATATACTTTGACCTGGCCCTATGTTGTGTGTACTGTTTTGAATGTGTCTTTGATGAGATTTCAAATATTATTAAGCACCTACATTAAAGGGATACTTTAAAATTAAATGCATACTAACACATTTGATTTGAAATTGAAGTCACTCCTTTAATCTTTAGCCCTATAAAATGGGATCAGTTTCTGCCAGATTAATAACAATCCTAGTGTATCAAGTAATGTCAATATTATTAGAGATCATTAAAATAATTTGATGTCACAGAAAAGTGGGATTGGTTTTGCCTGACATTATTATCATTTCCTATAGTTGAATTAAACCTATTTATATATATCGATTGGGAAACAAGTTCTTAGAACTTAGATTAATCCCTCTCGATTCTGCTTCCTGGAAAATTCACCAGTACATGTACTTGCGCCGAATGTATATTTCATATAGATCCGACCATATGCTAGATAATGTCAATCTAAAATCCATTTTAATCTTTAACTAATGTCAAACAATTATCTTTTATGATTATAAAGCAAAAGTTTCATTCTAATTTCCATATACCATAAAGGTTCTAATAGAACACCAGGGTTCTGTTGAAATTGATTGCATATAGGTGGAGCTTTTATTAGAGGCTATGCTACTTGTTAAAATGGTGAAAAAATGTCCAAAAAAAAAACATAGTCCATCTGGGAGCAAATTTGGGACCTCTAATTGGAAAGTCTGATACACTACAAGCTGCGCTATAACGATGGCTCTAAACTATTTATTAAATGTCCCGAAAATTGACAATTTTTTGGACACAAAAATTAACTTCAGCAAGATAAGGGCTTAGTAAGATGATCCTAACAAAATTATTCAAATCAATAGCATATGAGCCTGTGTGTGACATTTTCAACAATTTTAAATATACATAAGGTGCAAATACTGAGTAGCGTAGACAACCACACACAGACTATTCTTTAACCTCATCAAACCAAATCCTGCTTTGGCAGGATGTATAAGCAATGATCAGCCCGTATCCTGCACATCATGATGTGCAGTCTGATCTTAGTCTTTACCACCTGATCGTCCTTTCTAAGCAAGAATAATAGAATTATATGAAAATCACATTTTCAAAATAAATACCCAGGGCTGTTGAAATACCAGATTTCTCCATTTGTCCATGGACAAGTAAAAGTGTATTTTCTACTCGCCCAGGATCAAAATTAACTTGTCCGAAAAAGAGGTACTAGATACATTTGAGAAAAACATTGCTTTTTGATGAAGAAAATGCTGGATAACAGAATTTTCTTCATTAAAAACAATGTTTTCTACCCTTTGAAATAAACATTATGATAATATCTCATTTAATTCTTTTAAGTAAAATTGCAAGATTTGCCCTGGTATTTACTTGTCCTCGGACAAGTGGCTTAGAAAAATGTACTTGTCCACAAGTACAAAACCCCGAGTCGGACAAGTCGGTCATGGGAATTCCACACCCCTGATACCCTTTAACAAACACTGCATCCAGTTCTTTCAGGACTTTCATTTTAATGCAATTTTACCAAAGTTTTTATTCAGCATGACAAGGGTTAAGATTTGACAGAATAAGTTGATCAAAAATGTACTTCTGTCTTATAATAATCCACTTAACCCTGACAAACCTACAAGATTGAAATTAAAATTCTTCAAAACCTGTAAAAACCTGCTGCCCATTGTGTGTTGTAATCCCATTGTCCTTGTTAAGACTAATCTGACTAATAAAAAATATAAACAAAATAGTAATTGATCTGTGAAATAATCAAGGAAATAGCACAGTAACTTTTCATTCATACTCTAGCTCTAAACCCTTTCCCTTCTTAATTTGAATTTTGTTTCCAATTTTCAAATACAATTTTTGGTACATTTTAAGCACTGTGGTCCACAATTGTTAAGTACATGTAGAAGGCATGCAGTGTGGGCTAAGATCTATGGCGCGCGAACGGGGTCAAAAGTCAGAATACTGCTATACCGACAAAATAATGGAGGTATACCCCTAATATTATATCGGTATACCGATAAAAATGAGGGTAAACCTATAAAATGAGGGTAAACCCATAAAAAAATGGGAGTATACCGCTAAAAGATGGAGGTTTACCGTTAAATTATAGGTACACCCTCATTATTTTTGACCCCTTTCATGATAATCTCATTATCCAATCAGAATGCGCGTTACATCCCGACTTTTCGGTACTTTCCGTACTTTTCTGCGGCGCTGTTTTGTTTACACTGGAGACCGCCAGCCGGTTTTAACTCCGAAAAATTAGTTAAACTGGCATTTTAACAACGATTTCAAGGAACTTACGGTAAGAATTAAAGTTTAAAAGTTGTTTTTTCGATAACACTTTTTTAAACGTTGCGAAGAGAATTTTGTATCGATGAAAAACTGAATTCGTCCCATCGAATTTCGTTCCAATCTAGACAGTGACATAAAATTACACACACCTACTGTTGAGCAACATAGATATTTATTATATGATAGAATTAAAAAAAAACTAGGTATATAGTGCTGTTCCTATGAATGAATACGCAGAACCTGGCAAGCTCAGCCAGTAACGCATTTGGCTATCTTCTAACAGCATGGGGCTGTGAGTTTGTGAACTGATGAAGTGCTGTGATCGACAGTGGTTAGACTAATGACCAGGTGCCCGGCATGCTCAGTTGGTTAAGTGACGTCCCAGTGTTCTGAGGGTCGTGGGTTCGAGTTCCATGTAGGGCACAACTTTTCTTCCTAAATTAACTTTCAAGGCTCATGCAGCTAACTTTAATGTGACATTTGTCATAAGTGGATGACACAAGTTCTCAATAGGGTCATACGTCTCCCATCAATATAGGTATGATAATTAATATCCTAGATCACTCACTTCTCAATAGGGTAAAACACAGTATGAATTTTGTTTTCCAGCAAAATGATTGAGCACATGCTTTTTAATTCCACTCAAGTCATGGGGTAATCCTGTGTATTGTCTTAAGCTGCACAGCTATATGACATCATGAAACACAAGAAAATGGCCACAAAATCTAAAAGCAAAAAACCTGTTTTTTCATGTTCAAAAAATTAATCACTAAATCAATTTTAAACACTATGTTTGCATCTGAATTATACAGAAAAAAATATTCCTGACTTTTATCAGTGTTTTTCTTTTACGGGTATATTAAATTTAGGTTCTCTTCTGAACTGCACTGTTCGATACCCGACGGCGGCACTCATTCTTTCCGACAATTCGTCTCTCACCAATGGGTTGATAATCGTAGACCTATGCGAGATAGTAGCTGGAGGCTAGGAAAGGATGTAATGGTTCTACTGGTGAGAGAAATACCAGGAATCCATTGTTAGGTACTCCAGCCGCCGCGATATAACTGAAATAATGTTGAAAGCGGCGTAAAACTCCATTCAATCAATCTGAACTGCACTTGTTTAGCCGACAAAAAGTGTGGCTATTAAACATAACGGTGTCTTTAATCATCACCTGATTCTGTATTTTAAGAGACAGTTTCTTCTAGATAAAATGCCATTTACATTGCCAAAATAGTTCAAAAGTTCAGTTGTGTATTGATTTTTTGTGTATATGCACATATATATTGTGTATATATATTATATATTTACATGATTGATGTACTTGACTTTCTTATGTGCACAGTATTAACCAACAGGACTTTATATTATTGTTGAAAAATTTGAGCAATTATAAGAAATAACACATACTCCCTTTGTCGTCCTTGATAAATAACTTTTCGAAAAGATTATACTGATTTCATTACAATAAAACGTACCTTATCCAATAATGATATCTATTTTAAGACATGAATGTTAGAAGATTTAATTAGAATAGGAAAAGATGGCTGAGGTAGAGACAAAAATGTAATATTGAACATTTTATTGTACATGTATAATGAAGGGTTTTTAGCTCCACTAACCGAAGGCCAGCAAACAAAATTGTCATAGCATTGTGTCCATCATGTGTCTGTCAGTGCTTGCATTAACTTCTTTTAAAACATATTTTCCTCACAAAGCAATGGGTGGATTTTAAAGTTACTTAACAGAAATGTTTCTTAGGTGAGCCTCTTCTTAAATTGTTTGTGAAAAATTCCCCCTCTCCCCCCAAATGGGGCTTACTTCAACTAAACTTGGCCTGAATGTTCCTTGTGTGACCCTTTACCAAAATTGTTCAAAAATTTACCCTTTATATAGGTGTGAATAGCTTTATTCACTTAAATTTTTCATGCCCTTGCATTGAAAGATGGGGGGGCATATTTTACCATTATCCGTCTGTCTGTCTGCAAAACTTAAACAAAAAACTTAACATGGCCAATTACTTCAAGCCTATTCAAGAAACAAGATACTCGTATTTGGTATAATGATATGTTTCAATGATACATATCTGCTGGTACCAAGGTCAGGGTCATGTCATGTGAAAAGGTCAAGATAATATGTAAAGGTCATTTTCTTTTAAAAAGAATCGCCGTTTCATGGACATTCATGTTTTACAAACAAGTCTTGTTTAAAAATCTCCTACCCACTCATGGTGGTCAATTCCATGAATTATGAAACTTGGCATGGATGTTCCCTGAGTGACCCTTTACTCCAATTGTTCAAGAACCTTTTATTGACCCCCAAATATGGGCATAGTAAAGCAGGGCTGACATATAATCTTCTTAACCTATGTCTGCTGTCTGTTTGTCTGCAAAACTTAACCAAAGAACTTAAAATTGCCAATATCTTCAGGCCTATTCAAGATACAAGGCTCATATTTGGCATGATATAAGATCTCAATGATAGTCATCTGCCAATACCAAAGTCAAGTTCATGTGTCAAGGTCAAGTTCATCTGTCAAGGTCATAAGTAAAAAACTTAACCGAAAAACATAACATTGCCAATATCGTCAAGCTAATTTAGGATACAAGGCTCATATTTGGCATGGTGGTAGATCTCAATAATACCCATCTGCTGAAACCAAAGTCAAGGTCATGTGACAAGGTCAAGGTGATCTGTCAAGGTCAAATAAGTCAAAATCTCAACAAAAAAACCTAACTTTAACAAAATCGTCAAGCTTAACATGTATTTGGCATCGTGATAGATCTCAAAGATATGCATCTGCTGAAACCAAAGTCTAGGTCATGTGTCAAAGTCAAGTTCATCTATCAAGGTCAAATAAGTCAATAACTTAAAGGAAACCTAACATTGCCAATATCGTTCAGCTTATTCAAGATACAAGGCTCATATTTAGCATGCTGATAGATCTCAATGATATGCATCTGCTGTTGGTACCAAATCAAGGTCATGTGACAAGGTCATGGTCATCTGTCAGGTCAAATAACTTAAAATCTTAACCTAGAAAACTTAACATTACCAACAACCATAAGCTTTTTCAAGATGCAAGCCTCATATTTAGCATGGTGATAGATCAAACGTATACACATCTTCTGATAGCAAAGTCACGATAATGGTCAAGATAATCTGTCAAGGTCAATATTTAAACAAAAAATGCTGTTGCAGGGGGGTGGGGGGGTGCATTTGTGTTTCATAAACACATCTTATAAACTTTTATAATCTCCTCCCTACTCATTTTGACTAATTTAAATGAAACTTGACTTGAATAATTCTTGGATGACCCCTCACTTAAATGTTCATGAAATTTTGATGGGTACGTGAATATGGGCATGGCAGGGTTGGGCCAATTTTCACTTTTAAAATTTAAGAAGTCTTTTCCTCCAAGTCAATTGGACTAATTTCAATGAATCTTTGAATGTTACATTCAAACTGGAGGTCCCGGGTTAGATACCCCATGGGGACACTCAATTTTTGAGACTATTTGTCTCTCACCAATGGGTTGATAATCGAAGACCTATGTGAGATAGCAGCTGGAGGCTAGGAAAGGATATGGTGGTTGTACTGATGGAAGAAGTACCAGGAAATCATTGTTAGGTGCTCCAGCCGCCGCAATTTAACTTAAAACTGTTGAAAGCGGTGTTTTACTACATGCAATCAATCAATCAATCAAATGAATGTTCCATGTATGACCCTTTACTTAAATTGTCTTTTATTATTGTGAATATCTCTAATTCAAATCTGGAGATGTTATAAAACCCTTGGGATGCTGAACCGGGAATATTTCTGTGCAGTCTGATCCTAGTCTATATCACCTGATTTCAATTTTTAACTAGAAAAGAGACACAGGAAAATGACTTTTCATAATATAACTCTTCCCAATTAGTGCATCTGGTAACTTTGAATATGCAGTTATTTGACTTTGATGCAATTTTTAACAAGGTCTTTATTCAGTATGACAAGGGTTAAAACCAGCAGAGAGCATATGTCAAAGCGCTGTGGAAGCACATCTGAGTATTATTAAAAAGGTGACAGGTTTTATTCCCATCGTCAGCACTCATCCTTTCAAACTACATGAATTTTGTCTTTCACCAATGGGTAAAGGATAATCATAGACCTGTGGGATAGCAGCTTGAGGCTAGGAAAGAATGAAATGGTAGTACTAGTGTGAGAAAATCCAGGAATCCATTGTTTATTGCTTTAGCCACCATTAGATATAACTGAAAGAATGTTGAAAACAACATAAAGCCCAATACAAACAAACAAAGTTAAAGCCAGTGGAACAATACAGGCATCTTTGTATTTTAACTAAGATAGTGGGGCAAAATATTGCCCCCTCCCATCTGAGAATAGTTCTCCTAAAACTGAATTTACCCCTGATATGTCAATTTTAAAATATTAACAAGATTCTCTTATGGTAGTATTCTTGTTTACAATTACAAAGCTCTAGCTATCAGCTTGCTTTGTAAATATCTTCCCTTTGTGTATATGAATTATTTTCAAAGATTTTCAGTAGTCAAGCAAAATACACAAGTGAAAATTTTTATGCCCCCGTATCGAGAGATCAGGGGCATATTGTTTTACTCATGTCTGTCTGTCTGTCTGTCTGTCCATCGGTCCATCTGAAAACTTAACCCGAAAACTTAACCTTGCCAATATCTTCAAGCCTATTCAAGATACAAAGCTAATATTTAGCATGATGATAGATCTCAATGATCCGCATCCGCTGGTACCAAAGTCAAGGTCATGTGACAAGGTCAAGGTCATCTGTCAATGTCAAACTTTGAAAAAAAATGCCGTTACGTGGGCATTCATGTTTCACAAACACATCTTGTTTTCTCATAGAAAGTCATTCAACATAATCATTTCCCTGAAATTAGGGGCCCTGCTCCCTTCCCCTGTGCATTAAAAGAACCACTGATATTAGTTTTTTTTAAAATGCACATTATTATCATTCATTCATTGCAGTTATTTAATTTAAGAATAAAATACTGATTTGATCTGGAGAAATGCAGTAGATGTAACTTTTATGTTGAAATCCAGAGTGTGGAGGTCAAAACTTCTAATTCAATAATAAACTATCAAGAACAACAGAAAGTTGAGAACTCCATTTAGCGACAATACACGAAAGTTGGATGACCAGCTTGTTGTTTGGACTAAATGATGTGGTTGTACTGGTGTCAGAAATGATAGAAAACTATGGGAAGGTCCACATGCAGCAGCAATATAAATGCAATAATGTTGAAAGTGGTGTTAAACCATGGAAAATTAATCAAAACCAACAGATAAGTCTATACTGTATGTATGTATAGAAAATAACACCAGTTATAGCATACTAAAACATGTTCACTGGGTAAAGGTCACCTTGGTCACCCAACGATGGGAGTAAATACAAAAGAAGGGAGAATTGATACAAGTATCATTATCCTTGCTTCAATAGAGCAGGCACATATTTATTTACTGGTGCCTTTCTGCCATAGAAAACCTAAACTGAGAACTAAACATGTTGCTGTATCTTCAACACTATTTTACAGACAATGTTCTCTTCAATACGCTTCATTCAATGTCAAGTTCATAGGTCAAGGTCATAGGGTCCGGCATTAGTCTAGGAGTTTAGAGGTCCAAGACCCCTTGTTTACCAGTTTGGACTCCTTCATTTTGCAAGGACTCAGATGGACTCCCATGATCATATGAGAGTATTTTGAGAAACAAAAGATCTTAAAAATTACTACAAAAAATTGGTAAAGATAACATTGGCTTGGAACTAGTACATCATGTAGTGTTTTTAAAGAAAAACAACTTCTTTGGGGAAGAAAGTTGATGCGAGGAAGAGGCAAAGAAGAAATTGCTTGTGACAAGCAATTTTTTCCTTTTCCATTATGTTCTCCAAATATTAAAATTTAGACTCCTTACTTTGAGATTGGACTACTTGATTAAAATAAGTTGGGAGTCTGATTGACTCCTGACTCACAGAAAGTTAAGTGTTGATCCCTCAGGGTCGTGGGTCAAAGTAAATAAACAAACAAACAAAGAAATGGTGTTTCACTCTCATTCAGGCAATATTGTTTTAAATGAGCACATCGTGTACTTATTTGGGTCTTATTTTCTTCTTCATTTTTGTAAGATGGCAGACTTGATAATATTATCATATTTATTTAACTTTTAAATAAACAGAAGTTACATAACATTACACTTGTTTCAGAAGTCCTGTTTGTTGTCTGTATCAGGGCATCTTATTTAATATTGTGGATCTGAAGAGCTAATCCACAAAGAAAAAAATGGTAGAGCTGAATAAACTTGCATAATTTTGAACATGTATTCACTCATATTAAGTAAAAATTCAACTAGTTTTTGAAATGACATCCTCTTTCAGAAATCTGCATTATAATTTCAGTCTACTTCAATATAAGGTGCTTGGAATAACCCTTAGTTAGAAATTTATAAGTTACATTTGCCTTGCATACTAGTTTTTGATCAAGAGAAAGATTTTAGGGCCTTGTTTGTGGGTATTATTTAGGCTTGTTCTGAATGAAAGCCTTACCAAAGTTTCCATTGACAATTCCTTTTAGATATGACCAACCATGTGAAAAGGGATTATCGGGATACTACTTAAAACATTTGAAAAAGAGGTTCTATATAGCAGAGGTCAACCAGATATACATTAAAGAAAATTATCTCATGGGAATCTTTAAAATCTCTGTCTTATTGTTTTATCCGTGAGTTTCTGTTTCCCTGTCTGTCTATTTTTTCTTTCCGTGTGGTTATCTATTGCTCTATCTGCAAAACTCAACCATTAAACATAATATTGCCAATTAGCTTGAATCTTTTTCTGATGCAATATTCAAATTTGGTGTGATGATAGATCTCACTGAGGAACTAAGATCAAGGTTATCTGACAAGATCAAGAACATCTTTCAATGTCAAACATGAGAAAACCTATCATTTTCTTATTACTTCAAGCCTACATTTGATCAGTTTTATTCAGCAAAATTATAGATATCATGCATATACTAATGTCAAAGTCAAATTAGTAAGTCAGTCAATTATCTATCAAAGACATAGAAAACATACAATTTTTAAATAATATCCAGCTTATTTAGTATGCAATCCTATATATTTGACATGCTTATAAATCTATTTGATTCTCATAATATGCAGGTAGAAAGGTCAAGATTATCTGCCAAGGTCAGGGCAATCTATCATCTGCAGTTATCTAGCTCAAGGAAAAGATCAATGTCCATTCTATCATATTCAGGGGTCAAGGGGTATCTAATTGATACTTTCTTCAAGTAAATCACTTGCAACCCTTTGTACAACAAGATACTATCATGGCAAAGCAAAGCAACTCTTTAAATTTCTAATTCACTTCAAAGAATCACAAAAGTAACAAAAGTTTTGATCCTTGTCAGCCAGCTCATGCCACACAGGAAAGCAAGGATAAATACTTTTATTTTTGGTTGACGGATCACTATTGTGATTGTTATTTTAGAACCTTTTTGATGATATTAAGTCCAACCTTGTGTTAAGGTTGGATAAAAAAGCACAAACTTTTTGGAAGTTATACTCCAGTTTGCATGCAATGTAGTGCACATAATAATGATATACAGTTGAATCTGTGTACAGCAGCCAGTCAAGGGAGAGGGCCAAATTGGCTGCTGTACACAGATTGGCTGCTGATGTAGTTTCAGTAGCAATTGCTTTTATTGTCATGCACATGATCAATTGATCATTCTTTGCTTTGATATACATGTAATTTATTCCTCTGTAAATTAAACCAAAATTGAAAGTAACTTTCAAATATCAATCTTTTAAAAGTTGGCAGTTCATGATGTTGTGCAATGAAGCAACAACCACAGCTTTTTAGGCTCACCTGAGCACATTGTGCTTGAGGCAAGCTTTTGTGATCATTTAATGTCCCTTGTCTATTGTGCTTTGTGTGTTGTCTGTCCTTTGTTGTCTGTCGCTGACGTCAACAATTTAAGTGTTTACACTCTAGATGACACAAACATGGCCCAATCTTCATGAAACTTGATCAGAATATTGGCCAGGTCACAAGGATAAAGCCTATTGAAAATGGGAAGGATCCATGCCATATCACAGGAAAAGGGGCCTTAATGATAATTTTCTTCTTTATACTCTAGAGGCCACAAACATTGCCCAATCTTCATGAAACTTGGTCAGAGTATTGGTCAGGTCACAAGGATCAATCTCTTTGAAAGTATGAAGGATCCATGCCAAGTCATAGTAAAAGGGGCCTTGATGAAGTTTTTCTTGTTTACACTCAAGAGGCCACAAATATGGCCTAATCTTCATAAAACTTGTTCAGAATATTGGTCAGGCTTCAAGTATGAAGCCTATTGAAAATTGGAAGGATCCATTTGATATCACAGTAAGAGGGACCTTGATGAAGATTTTCTTGTTTACACTCTAGATGCTACGAATGTGGCCCACTCTTTGTAAAACTATGTCTAATTGTTGTGAGTCACTAGGATAAACCCTTTTGAATATTGTGAAAGATCCATTTGATATCACAGGAAAATGGGGTCTTAATGACAAGTTTCTTGCTTACACTGTAGGAGCCACAATTCTGGTGAGAATGTATATTTAGTCAAATGGATAATTTCTATTGAAAAATGTAGACTCCTTTGAGAGAATACAGGGAAAAGAACCTTTATTCTCTTTATCCACTCCAGGGGTTATTTTCTCAGTATTTCAGTATGTTAGTCTTATCAAAGGAAGATTCCCTTCATGAACTTGTTTAGAAAAGACTAGAAACTTATGCATGGATCATAGGAATAGAATAATGTATTTCTTTGAAAAATTAAGTGATCATTAAATGATCTCCAAAGCATTTAAATTTGATTAAGGAGTGGTCAAAGAGATGACGGTGAGCAATAGGACTTTTATGGTCCTCTTTTTTTCTCTTTTCAGGAAACAGACACTATAATGCAAGATTAATAAGCAGTAGAGATTCCACTCAAAAAGTATTCTTGTATGAAGATAATGCTATTTATAAAGACAATGCCTAGCAAAGTTAAAAGTCACAGTGAAGTGTGTCACAGACTCATTGACCACAGAAACAGATGGACCAATTCCAAAAAGCATAAACATTGATGGACAGTTCATGAACAGAGAACATATATATATTATACCATTAAATTATAAAGATTCTAAATGCCTGTGCTGAGAGGAAAGAAATTTAATGGGCCACAAGTTGTGAATCTTACGAAATTCAAGTTGCAAGAGAGTTGCAGAGTACTCTGATAAGGTGGTTTCAGTTGACATATTAGAAACTCTTAACATGTGATAAATCAAATTATTAAACCATTCTTGTTTTGTCTGGAATCATACCAGATTCATTTTGACAATTTGGTTTAATTGTTTTAAACTCGCCTGAACAGAAAGTGCTCAAGGTGAGCTTTTGTGGTTGTGTGATGTCTGTCATGTGTTGTCTGTTGTGTGTTGTCAACATTAACCTTTCAAAACACTCTAATACCATTTCTTTTTGCTCAATCAAACTGAGAATTTGTCAGATTGATTGTCTTGAAAGAATCTCAGTCAAGTTCAAAATTGGTTCAAGTCATGTCAATTCTTTAGAAAAAAAACCTGGAAACACTCTACAGGCTGTTTGTTGTGCTCAATCAACCTGTCAATTGGTCAGATTGATTATCTACATGCATTTTTGGTCAATTTTGAAATAGGGCCAAGCAGTGTCAAATTCTAGGCTACAAGGCCTAATCTCATCAAAGATTTTATCAAAAAACACTATTTCAAAAAAGGCCATATTTTTAGCTCAATCAACATGACAATTGGTCTAATTGATAGTCTTGGTGAAATCTCATTTGCTTTGAAATTGGTCAAGTGGAGTAAAAATATGGTTACTAGGTCAAATCTTATAAAAAGAAAAACAACCTTGTAGACACTCATGATGCCATATTATTTGCTAAATCAACCTGAAAATTAGTAAGATTCATTGTTTTCCTAAAATTCTGGAATGTTTGAGGACTGTTGTCAACAATTATAGCTCACCTGAGCACAGAGTGCTCAAGATGAGCTATTGTGATGGTCCAATGTCCATTGTCTGTTGTCCGTCTGTCACAATTTCTTTAAATGATTTCTCCTCCTTAACCGGTGGGCCAATCTTAATGAAACTGGGCAGGGATGTTCCTTGGGTCAAGTTCTACCAAAATTCTTCAAAATAAATGAAATCCGCTCTTAACTTCCAAAAAGGTAAACCTTCAAAAATCTTCTTCTTTGAAACCAAATGGCAGACAACTTTCATGTTTTGTATGTAGCATCATCTAGTGGACGTCTACCAAGTTTGTTCATATCAAGACCCTGTGGTCATATTAGGGTTCCACCCGGGCGCAACCCTTTTTACGTTGAATCAAAGGCAAAAATCTTTAAAAATCTTCTATGAAACCAGATGGCAGACAGCTTTCATATTTGGTATGTAGCATCATCTGAGGGCCCCTACCAAGTTTGTTCATATCAAGACCCTGGGGTCATATTTTGGCTAAAATCTTCTCCTCTGAAACCAGATGGTAGACAGTTTTGGTTTTTAGCTCACCTGAGCACGAAGTGCTCAAGGGAGCTATTGTGATCTATCGTTGTCCGGCGTCCGTCTGTCCATCTGTCCGTCACGGCGTATACTTTTTCTTTAAATGACATCTCCTCCTAAACTTATGGGTCAAAATCAACCAAACTTGGCAGAAATATTCCTTGGGTGGTCCCTTATGAAAATTGCTCAAATGGAAAGGATCCATGCCATATCATGGGAACAGGGGCCTTAATGACAAATTTCTTGTTTTCACTCTAGAAGCAACAAATATGGTCCAATCTTCATGAAACTTGGTCAGGATGTTTGTTAGGTCATGAGGATGAATCCTATCGAAATTTGGAAGGATCTGTGCCATTTCACAGGAAACTGGACCTTAATGACCAGCGAGCTTTTGTCTTGGCAGTGTGACAGTTGTGTGTCCGTCTGTCCATGCGTCTGTGTGTGCGCAACCTTTTTCTTTAAAACTTCTTCTCCGCCCAAACCATCGGGTCAATTTTAACAAAACTTGGTAGGAATGATCCTTGGGTGACCCTCATCTAAAAGTGTTTAAAGAAATTTTGATTGACCCCCAAAATGTGGGCGTGGTAGGGCGTGGCATTTTTTCACTATAAAATCTTTAAAAATCTTCCCCCCCAACCATTGGACCATTTCATTGAAACTTGGCAAGGATGTTCCTTATGTGACCCTTAAATTGTTAAGAAAAATTGATTGACCCCCAAATATGGGCGTGGCTTATTTTCACTTGAAAATCTTTAAAATATCTTCTCCTCCTAAACATTGTGCCAAATTTAATGAAACTTGGCATGGGTGTTCCTTGGGTGACCCTTTACTTTAATTGGTACAGAAATTTTGATTGACCCCCAAACATGGGCGTGGCTTATTTTCACTTTAAAAGCTTTAAAAATCCTCTCCTCCCAAAACATTGGGCGGATTTCAGTGAAACTTGGCATACATGTGTCGATGACCCTTGACATTAATTGAACAAGAAATTTTGATTGCACTTTAAATATGGACGTGGCAGTTGAAGGCTTTTTTCACATTTAGATATTAAACACTCTTCTACGCTCTTTTTGGGTCAAAAATTTCGAAAAATCTTCCGCCAATCAATTGGAATAGTTTCATTGAATCTTCGTTTACATGAATGTAACTTAAATTGTTCTACTAATGAATGGTCTACTAATTGCAATTACCTTAATGTTTGTAATAAGATGGGTAAAGGGTATGCAGGTTACTGGTTAACGATGATTGAGTATTTTGGTGCAATGTGGGCCAGACCCAGTAAATCATTTTAAAATAGTTCTCAAGAGATTTCAAAGTGTTATTTTCAGTCAAAGTAAGCTTTGTTTAATGATGTTAAAGCCAGTGGAGCGATACAGGCCCCTTAGGCCTCTTGTGTAGAAATTATCTCCTTGTTGACATCTGCCTATTTAGTTAATGTGATGTCCCAGGGGTCAAGAAGACTCAGGAGAGCGATCTAGGACCATCATCGTCCTCTTGTTGTCAAATCTGCTAGTGGTGACATAGTTGTCGCAAGGTTTTGGTGTTTTCGGTTAGTCGTCCTTCCACTTGTTTATTAGTCTGAGCGATTTTGTCTGAACAATTACTCTTAATAGATGCATTTTGCATAACTTCGTACAAATATTCACCACCCACCATAAGAGTTGATGTGCCATTTTTAACCCCACTGGCTCAAGAACAAAGAGCCTGTTTTCATTGAAACTTGGTAGAAATGTTCATTGGACAACCCTCTTCCAAAGTTGTTTAAAAGAAATATTGATGGACCCCCAAATATGGGCGTAGCAGGTTTGGACTTATTTACTTTTACTTTTAAATCTTTAAAAAAATCTTCTACTCCAAAACTACTGTGCCGATTTCAACAAAACTTGGAATGAATTTTTCCTCAGAGGACCATGTACCTTAGTCGTTCAAGACATTTTAAATGACTGTCAACTATGGGTGTAGCAGGGCGAAGCTTATTTTCACTTTTAAATCTCCTCCCAAACCATTGGCCCATTTTCAATAAAACTTGGCCAGAATGTTCTGTAAAGCCTAGTTTACATTTGGTATATGGAGCCCGTACGGCGCCCGTAACTCGCCGAAACCACAAAATCGTGCGGTGCCCGTTTAACGGCATACGATGTCGGTGCGAAGATCGCGCGGTTTTACGGGTGCAGTAGACCTTTGCGATTTGGTTTAAAAAATAGTTATACAAATTTTAAAAAATCGCAAGACCGCAAGAAAACCGTAGACACGTCGTAGAGGCATTGCAAGATCGCCGTACGGCGTACGGATATCGCACGGCCACCGTACGATGTTTTGCCTTTATGTCTTAAACGAATCATCGTACGGTGTTCCGTGCGATGACCGTACGGCGGCCGCACGGTTTACGGTGTATATAGTTGACAAATCACACGGTCTCCGTGCGGGGATCGCAAGATTACCTTGTGATCGCCGCACGGGCACCTCAGTGATTCTTCTGACGGCTTTATGCGGTCAACGCACGATTTTGTGAACACAGACGCCGTAGAAAATAAAATCGTACGATGTCAAAAATATCATACAAGATATCGCAGGCTGCGATATCGTACGGCGACCTTTGCAAATGGAAACTAGGCTTAAGTGACCATGTTTAGAAAACGTTTTATATTTGTAATATCTCTTTTTCAAATCTAGTAATGTTACATCCAGTGGAACGATACAGGGCCTCTTGGTAGCTCGACTATTTGTTTGATAGGCGAGGGAGGGCTATCCCTGTCACCCGGGTGTCGGCGTTGGTGTTGGCGTAATGCTTTGGATAAGGCTTTTGGATAAGGTGCAACTGTGTCAAATCTCTTATTTCTTCTGAAGCTATTGGTTTGATGCTTCTGTGACCATAATATCAACGTCTAGACAAAGATTCATTATTCTGATATTGAAATCAGTGAAGTTCAAGTTTTAACCATCAGCGGCTTAGAAATTCTTGGTTAAGTTTTAACGTGCAACTGTTGTATTTCTACTATATACTGAGTTCCATAAGAAAGTGTGCACTTTCACTTTTTGCATTTCTCTAGATTTTTACAAAGTTGGAGGAAAATTATGGAGTAAATTTGATACCATACTTTAGGCAATGCCTTTTAAAATTAAAAGTCCAATCAGATTTGGATAAAGTATCGCATGCTGCATACGCACAGGAAGAACATAAATTGTTGAGATTTGACCTCCTTACAACTTTTTTCTATGGTAAGAGCTATGTGTTGATATTGCCTTAGAGGGTTTAAGAAGCCATTCCAAGCCATTTCCAAACAAAAGTTTTAATTTTTATTCAGACGTTATGTGAACGTCAACGTTAGACATTGCTGCGTTGTTAGGCCGGTAACTTGGTGAAATGGCGTTCTTTGACACCTCGATTTGCTTATTAAAGACCTTACATAATGATGACCTCGATTTCTATTGGAACATGTATGCTCAATCAATCTTAATGACGTTCTAAATCTGACAGGGTTCAATTTTATTCAACGACGTTTATTGGTAGCCAAACTACGCTGTAGCATCAGGCACAATTGTATTGAAGATGTGATTTTATGCTTCGGAAAGCCACAAAGATTGAATTAAATGCATTTTCAGACCAATCATTCGTCCAACGCGTGTTGCACATGCAAAACATGCAAAATCAAATGTCTCAATTTAGCAGAAAGTATTTGCTCATTGCGTGATTTTTGCTTTCAAATATCGTTTGCACATACTCGTGGGGATAGTCATGCGACATTTCATGACGATAGATTGCATAGATTCAGAAATATTCAAAATTCAAAAGTGCAAACTTTCTTTTGGAACTAAGTATATATCTATTTTTCACTCATCGGCCGATGAAAAATAGCGCCGACGTGTCGCCATCGCCGATTTTTAGCTCGGCTGTTTTCGGAGAAAACCCGAGGTATTGCTACAGCCTCCGTGTCGTCATTGTTGGCGTCGTCGTGCGAAAACTTTGACATTTTGTTTTATCTCTAGTTCTACTGAAGGCATTCACTTGAAACTTGGCACACATGTTCACAATCAAAAGAGCAACCTATACTATCAAGGGGATAACTCTAGATGCATTTGTTGCAAATTGTGCCCCTTTTTTGACTTAGATTTTTTCCCACCATCCAGCACTCGGCAGCTGAGCATAGACACCCTTAGGCGGTGCTCTTGTTATGTGACTTAATCATTACCGATTGAGTTAGACGGGCTCGGCAGTCCTCTACCGAAATTTTGATATGTGAATTGTCAGCTTAGAAGAGCCAAACTGAATGTCGACGTGATTTACAGACATGCAAGCCCTTAGCTTAACGGAAATCTTATTTCTGTCCTTTTAGCTCAACTGGTTAGGTTGATGTCCGTCGTGCGACAGTTGTCGTCAACATTTACCTTGTATTCAAATTTTTGTCCGATAAACTGAATATGATCATTATGATTGTAATGATCTAGACAAGTTCGAAATTGGTTCAACAAATCCTGATGTGTATGAGAGATTCTTTCTACATATGACCAAGATACTCGAATAGGTCAGGCCTCGTAAGACGTTAAAGAATAGTCAAAACAGAAGAGCTGTTGCGATACCGGTTTTCCGTCTGGCCGTCCGTCTGTTAACTTTTGCTTGTAAACGCTCTAGAGGCCATTGTCCGATTGTCTTCGAACTTGGTCAGAATGATTGGATTGGAAATATTGGATAAGGATTGTTCGTTTCGAAAATGGGTCAGATCTGTTAATTTAATTAACGCACTAAAGTTCGATTTTCTTCAAAGTTGCTCAGAATGATTATGCCATAACAAGGATCGTTCATTTCGAAAATGGGCCCGATCCGTCAAGTCTCACGGGAAAATGGGCCTAATGAAAATTCAGTTAAAAATCCTCATGAACGTTCTAATGTCCACAGTTTTCATCCGATTTTCTACAAACTTGCTCAGAAAGAATGTACTAGAGCAAGACTGGTTCATTGCGAAGATAGGCCAGGTCCGTCAAGCGTCACGGAAAAAAGGGCCAATGAAAATTCAATTAGAAATTCTTCGTTAACACTTGAGTCCACAGTTTTCATCCGATTGACTTCAAACTTACTCAGAACGATTGTACCAATACAATGATGGTTCCTTTCCAAAATGGGTCCGATCTCTCAAGCGTCGGAGGAAAAGGGGTCAATTGAAAATTCAATTAGACAATTCTTGTTAATGCTTAAAGTAAGCGTTAAAGTCCACAGTTTTCACCCGATAGCTTCAAACTTGATCAGAATGATTGTACCATAACAAGGATGTTTCCTTTCGAAAAGGGATTCAATCTTTGAAGCGTCATGGGGTCTTAAACAATTTAATAAGAAAGCCTCTATAGCAGTCTAGAGATGGCACTTTTAATCGGATTGCCTTTAAACTTGCACAGAATGATTTTATCATCAAAGTTATAATTTTATTCCTTTTTTAGGGCAACGCTGTTTTAATTACCTTTTTTTTAATACAACAGTGTTGCATTCGGCTATTGGTGTTCTGCACTGAAATCTGTCAGACTTTGATTCTTAATTTGAATATTGCAATGTACTGTTCATTCATCACTGTAAATTAAATTTGTACCTTGAGAGGTCGTACTGGTTACTTAATCAATTGTAGTTCAAAATACATCGCAAAAAAATGAATAGCTGAAAATTTGACATGTATTTATATCGTATGCAGACGATTTTTAGCTCACCTGAGCACATTGGATGTCCGTCATGCGTCGTCAGACGTCAACAATATAAAAGTTTACACTCTGGAGGCCACAAATATGTACCAATCATCATTAAACTTTGTCTGAAATTTCTCCAGGTCACAAGGATTAACCCTATTGAAAATGGGAAGTATCCGTGCCATATCACGGGGAAAGGGGCCTTAGTGCCAGTTTTCTTGTTTACACTATAGAGGCCACAAATATTTCCAATCTTCATGAAACTTGGTCAGAATGTTTGTCGGGTCACAAGGATGAATCCTATCGAAATTTGGAAGGATCTGTGCCATTTCACAGGAAACTGGACCTTAATGACCATTTTCTTGTTAACTCTATAGAGGCCACAAAATATGGTCCAATCATCATAAAATTTTGTCAGAATGATTGTCTGGTCACAAGGATGAACCCTACTGAAAATTAGAAGGATCTATGTCCTATCACAGGAAAAAGGGGCCTTAAGGGGCCTTTATAACATTTTTTCTTGTTTACACTCTAGAGGCTACAAATATTGCCCAATCTTCATGAATCTTGGTCAGAATATCTGTCAGGTCACAAGGATAAATGCTCATGAAAATGGGAGGATGAATGGTATATTATGGGAAAAGGAGCCTTAATGTCAAATTCCTTGTTTACAGTCTAGAGGCCACAAATATGATTCAATCTTCTTGAATCTTGGTCATCACATGTTTCTTGTTACAAAGATGAACCCTATTGAAAATGGGAAGGATTCATGCCATTTCATTGGAAAAGGGCCCTTAATCACAACTTTCTTGTTTACACTCTTACAAATCATAAATTTGAAATTAAGACTTTTGCTAGAAAATTTGCTAATTATCTATTATGACAAAGAAACGAATGTGAGCGATAAAGGACCATCATGGTCCTCTTGTTTTTAGCTCACCTCAGCACGAAGTGCTCAAGGTTAGCTTTTGGGTTTACTTGATGTCTGTCGTCTACATTTACCTTGTGGACACTCTAGAGGCCATATTTTTAGCCCAATCAACCTGAAAATCAGAATGATTATCTTGATGAAATCTCGGACAAATTCAAAATTGGGTCAAGTGAGGTCAAAAACTAGGTCACTGGGTTAAATCTTAGAAACACCTTTTGGAAACTCTAGAGGCCATATTTTAGACCAATCAACCTGAAAATTGGTCAGAATGATTATCTTGATGAATTCTTGGACAAGTTCGAAATTGGGTCAAGTGGGGTCAAAAACTGGGTCACAGGGCCAAATCTAAGAAAAACCTTATAGAGACCATAGAGGCCTTATTTTTAGCCCAGAAAATCTCGGACAATTTCGAAATTGGGTCAAGTGGGGTCAAAAACTAGGTCATGGGGTCAAATCTTAGAAAAACATTGTGGACACTCTAGAGGCCATATTTTTATACCAATCATGCTGAAAATTGGTCAGAATGATTATCTTAATGAAATCTCGGACAAGTTAGAAATTTGGTCAAGAAGGGTTAAAAACTAGGTCACGGGGTCAAATCTTAGAATAAACTTATTTTAGATTGTCAATTCAGGTGAACGGTTAAGGGCCACTATGGCCCTCTTGTTGTTGTTGTTGTTGTTGTTCACTGCCCCCCCCCCCCAGTTTATGACGGTATGAAATTAAAAACCTATACTGGAATTGAATGGGTTAATCGAATTCTTTTTTAACTGTAATTAGGTTATTTATTTCAAATACTTGATTCTTTTCATAACTTATAATTCAATATCATGAGGCAAATGATATTTCTATTGGGACTACTTTTTAAAGCAAGCTTACCAATTAATAAATGTTGTTTTCATTAAGGTATGAAACCAATACAAGTTTAGGTTGGTGCAAGCAACCAAAATTGAATTATATGAGAATGTAAAATATCAATTGAAACTGACAAAAAATAATGAAAAAAAAAATCAAAATTCAAAACTCAATCCTTCCACTCATACAATTCCATACGGTAAATGGGCAATAATTCTAACTACAGCTTTGTTTCAGCTGCTGTGGCGTCATTTTGCTGGCCTATTGATGAACACTGTAAAATAAATTCATTTTGAAATTGTCACCTGAAAGAAATATAGATCTGCACGTGCAGTTTACAAGATAATTGATTTAACCCTGCGTCAAAGATATTGAAAGCGCTAGCTCCTGCGTTAAGGATATTTAAGGCCCTCGCTTTCCGAAAATGATAAGTAACTAGTCAGCGAAAATGCCTCGACCATGAGATATTTTTTTAAGATGATTATAGAAAAGGCCCTACAGTTTTCTCTTAATCGACAGGATTTAATTGATCCCAGCCAGCTGAATTTGTTATGCGTGTCACCTCGCCAGATCGCTCGCAGAATAACACGAGCGCCCCAGATCGAGCACACCATTCAACTTCCGCAAACGTAAACCGTTTGGTTAAGTTAGCGAGCGCGTGCGTATCCTACGCTTGGGGCATCAAAGTTCGGTTGTCCTTAAGTCCTAAATGAACTATGGATTAGTCCTAAATGAACCACGGACTTGCCCAGTAAATGTATGAAGTATCCATATGTCTAACACGCAAGATCTTAATAGTCTTGTGTGCATAAATCTTGTTAATAGGTCATGATCACTTCTTAGTAGGCAATGTAAAGAACGAGGGATCGAGTCCGAAAAACCACGAATATTAAGTTTTGAATAAGATTAAGGTGTGCCAATACATTCATTTGTGTAACATACAGGACTATGTACTTCTAACCGTTATTGAGACGGGAATTAAGCCTAGTTTACATTTTGCTTACGGAGCCCGTACGGCGAAACCTCAAAATCGTTCGGTACCCGTGCGGCGGCTTACCGTGTACGTGCGCTCATCGCATGTTTTACGGGTGCCGTGGACACTTGCGATTTTGTATACAAAATAGATATACAAGTTTGGTTTTTTTAATAAAAAAAGCAAGACTGCACGGT
Source organism: Fragum whitleyi (assembly GCA_948146395.1). Lineage (NCBI taxonomy): Eukaryota > Metazoa > Mollusca > Bivalvia > Cardiida > Cardiidae > Fragum > Fragum whitleyi. The sequence continues at coordinate 8,410,116 of OX411543.1, forward strand.
GACCATAGCCTGTAGACACGCCGTAGAGGCATCGCGCGAACCCCGCACGGAAATCACATGGCCACCGTGCGATGTTTTGCATATGTCTTCGGCGGATCATTGTACGATCCCTGCGCGGATACCGTACGATGATCGTACGGCGCCGCACGGTTTACAGTGTAGACTATTGACAAATCGCACGATTACATTGAGATCTCCGTACGGGCACATCAATGATTCTTGAAATAGTTTTATGAAAATCAGTGCGGACATCGCAAAATTTTGTGAACACATATGCCGTAGAAAATAAAATCGTACGATGTCAAAAATATCATACAGGAAATCGAAGGGTGCAATATTGTACGGCGACCGTTGCAAATGTTAACTAGGCTTTAAGTTTTCCTGGGGTTCGGTGGTGTTAACAATTGCACGACATTTAGTGGGTTTTCTTGTTTAATTTTCGGTGTTTTAGTTCATCTATTTGTCCGTCACTCTGCCCGTATTTCTGATTGACTGCTTTTTTGTGTTGTGACATTTTGGCTTTTCATCTGATTTTACACCCATATAGGAAATTACTTTGAATATTCATTATTCTCACACTTTGAAATTTAATCGGGTTCAAATGAGGATAAAAAAATTAATTATATGTACACGTATGCAGCGCTAGAATTGCATGTTGTTCGATATGCAACGCTCTCTCACCAATGGGTTGATACTCGTAGACCTAAGTGAGATAGTAGCTGGGGGCTAGGAAAGGATGTGATTGTTTTACTGGGGAGAGAAATATCAGGAATCCATTGTTAGGTGCTCCAGCACTTTTTTCGATATAAATGAAAAAATGAAAGCGGCGTTAAAATCCATTCAATCAACAAATCAGTCTATCTCCCACACAATTTTTGAGAATCCAAAGGTGTTGCAGACAGCTAGTTTTACCCGTGCCTTATATTATATGAAAAAATAAACAAACCTTTTATTAATAATTATCAATGCATCTTTTCAATTTCAATATTTTTTCATTTGTACAAATGGTGAATCCGGCATAATATAATGAGGGGAATTTCTTATACATTTTCGAAATATTTCAAACAAAAGAAATTTTCCGCAATTTCATGGTATTATGAATGTGTGCTAGATTTGCAAACGTTTCTGAAAAGCCAAAATAAGAAGATACTGGTACATGTATATCATAAGACAATTTATTCTATGGTTCAATTAATGAATGTATCTGCGTTTTACCCATGGGCGATTTTGTAAGGACTTTTTGGCTAGGGCGTTTTAGTCATGATGTTTTGGCCACGAACGATATGTCCACTATATTTTTCAAAGTAGGACCTTTTGGCAAAATATCTATTATGAGAGGAAATAAAATTAGATGTGACCATTAATATTTGTTAACATTTTTTTTTTCTAAATTAACTTAATGTCCAAAGGAGAAGTTAATATGACATATACAAAAAGTTGTGAGAAAAGGCGACAGTTTCTATTAGTATTTACACACTTACTTTTTAGCCAAATATTTGATGTATGATTCAATAGGAAGTGCTTTTGATTTCACCTTTTACTAAATAATTTATCCTTTTTGTGATAAGTATTTTTTTTATTCATTTGCTTTTTTTTTTTAATTCTTATTAAGTTATTGATTTTAGACATTTCATTTCCTTTTTTATTTCCATAGTAAATAATCGATCTTTTCACAATCATTATCGAACTAGACGAGCATAAAAAAGGCATGTATCTAACATGGAGAAAATCATAATTTTTTTTGATTTATTGGGGTATGAAACTAAAAACAAAATCATATTGTTTGAACTCGCGAAGCGGATTCATACGTAAAGTGATAGTTCTTTTAGTGACATACCCTAATAATTTAAAAAAATAAAGATCTCTCCATACCTCAATGAATTCAAAAAAATATTCTCTTCATATCTTAATTCCTCATGATATTAATTGATTAAAAGAAATTTTTACTTCAAGTTAAGGAGTTTCATATTGTTACGGGCGCATAGACAATTACTGCGTACTAAAATTGTTCTGGGTATGAAACCAATGTTCAAGCAAATAAAAAATTCAAGGGCCTTGTTGGACACAATTTCAATCTAATTAAATGACATTTTGATTATCGATCTATTGAAACATGATTTCGCACACATACATTTGATTTTTTAACCTTTTACATATTTCTTTCTGGCATCTTTTACTTCATTACATATCGCACCAATCAAAAACAAATTGTTGTAGTACTCTAAAAGGCCATCAAATACCGTTTGATAAAAAGATTTATCCATCGATCAATCATTCTGAATCAATCTATAATCTATTCATATATAAATATTTTTCTTTTTCAAATTTATTTATTTTGTCGACTTGCCTTCATTAATTAATGAAATATATATATATATATATATATATATATATATATATATATATATATATATATATATATATATATATATATATATATATATATATATATATATATATATATATATTGTGATTTTTAAATAGATAGTTTTTTTTTAATTATTTCTACAGTAATGTATACGGTTAGATATTGAAAGTGTCATAAAAGTCGATGACAGGTATACACAGGAAATTGGTCAGACTTTTATTGTCCAATCAATGTTAATTTCTTTGTTTCACACATATTTGCCCCTTTAGGATAAAATTTCCATGTTCAGTAAATTTAGAAGTTATCGTTGATTTAAAGAGATGTGAAATAAATGGATAAATGGCTCATTTCAAAATACGATACGATGTCATTCATAGCTTTACATAATTTATTTTTCTTTTGCTGCTTATTTATAATTTATTTATTTTTTGTTGTTGTTGTTGTCAAATCATGAATCTTTCAAGTATATAGGCCTACATTTTATTGACACCAGAATAATCACGAAAAAGTCGCCTATTCAAACACTAATTTTATAAAGTTAAAAATCGGATAACCTAACAAGTGCGTGTGACGTCATGGAAATACCAATGAAATACAAATTGTGAAAAAGGTAGGAAAAACACTCAATTATTAAATTATTATATTCTACTTACTCAAATATAAAACATATACATTATTCTTTGATAAATTTTACTTTTTCCATTCCGAAATACTTTCGAAAAATGCCCGTGACTGTGATAGAAAATGCTGGATAAAACGCCTTCTCTGATTGGATGACGGAAAAAATATAGGTATACCGTCATTAATAACGGTAAACCCATAATAATACCGGTGTACCGCTAAATATTGTAGGTATACCGGTAATAATATGGCGGTTTACCCACAATTTGTAGGTGTAGCTCCATTTTTATCGGTATACCGATAAAAAAATGTAAGTATACCCTCATTTTTATGGGTATACCTCTATTATTTTGTGGGTATAGCGGTAGTTTTACTTTTGACCCCGTTCGCGCGCCATAAAGATCAGGCTGCACATCTGTACTGTATGGTAAAGATTTGTGTACAACAGCTATATATAACTAGACTGTCACAGAGCGTACTAATATCCCCCTACAAGCGCTTGTCAGTAATGAAAAGCCATTTTTCATCAAAGGGCCATAACTCTGTCAAAAGTCAATAGATCATAACCAAAATATCACTTGCACATCTCTGCTTGTTAATGATCACATCTGTAAAGTTTCAATGAAATCTGCACATTAAGTGCTGAGAAATTGACCAGACACGAAAAGCTACAGACGGACTGACTGACCAACCAAAGGACCAACCAACAAATTGGCTCCTATATACCACCAAAACATTGTTTTAGGGGGTATTATTATGTCTTGTTTAACATGAAAAGGATTTAGAAAACTGAGAATGAAATTAACAGTGCTCGAGCTGTTGCACAGAACCATGATTTTGCTCTAAACCCATACAAAAGAGTTCAAGAATTGGTTTTTGAACTTTCTAGAAAATCAAATATCAGTTCAAGAACTCGAAGTTCTTGAATTCGTTCAAGAACTTGCGCTTGAACAAGTTCATGAGCCTTGAATATGAGTTCAAGAACTGGTTGAAGAAATAGTTCTTAAAATCCAAGAACTGGTTCAAGAACTAGTTCTTAATTCCAAGAACTAGTTCTTGAATTAGTTCTAGAACTAGGAGTTGTTAAAGTGCCATTTAACATTCAAGATCTTTCAAGAACTAGTTCTTGAAATTTTTGCCAGACAAGTCAGGCTTATACACAATATATTTCACTGACAATAATTGAGAATTAATTAATATATTGTTAACCCTTGTCACGCTGAACTTTGGCAATAGGTATTAGGGATGGGCACCGTTAGAATTTAACCGATTCCGAGACCTACTCGATACTTTTTAAACGATACCGATTCCTAACGATTCCAATACCAATTACTTCACACTGGCGTAGTACTCTTATGTGTGAACAGTCTGACCGTTAATAAGCAATAAGTACTCTGTCAAGTACCGTTTTGAGCTCTTTCTAATGTAGGAAACACCTGTCAATTCAAAGCTAAAGTTGTTTTGTGTAAAAGCAGCGACAGAATCATGATCTAAATTTTGTATGAAATACGATTATATTTTTGTTATCCAAAAATACGGAAGATTTGTGCAATTACAACCAAAGAAAGAAATTACCGGTATTTATTTTTTGTTCCAATAATCCGACATTAAGTCCACGTGTCTATCTGGCGAATCTACAAAAGTTTTTGTAATCGAGTAAAGCGTCCAGAACAGTTTATTTTTCGAGGAGGGAGAACGGGTCATCAAAGGCGCCGACAACAGGTGTTCGGCTATTTTTGGGGCTGCATCTAGCCTTGACACGCGGCGCACGCTTGTAAATTCTCGTGAGATATCAAACCCTTTCTTTCACGAGGATATATTTATTTGCTTTATTTGAGGATGTTGTTGGATTTAATATGGGGAAATGCGATTATTTAATATTTTCACCGCAGGTAGGTCTTTATCTAAAAAAATTGAAGACAATGTAAAATTATCTTTTTCACCCTTTCCGATCGAGCGGGGTATGCGAGTATGAATTATTGGTACCATGATTATAATTTACGATGACAGCTTGAATTTCTCGTCAGTTTCCGTCTTCATTACTCATCGATTGATTGCGATAAAGTCGTAACAGGAGCTTAGATCGGCACTCGTTTCAATTATTTGGCGACAAAGTAGCGACATGCAATACTTTAAAATCTTTGAAAACATGAAATAATGCAATTTTCTGAGACTCAGGAAACATTTATTTTACAATTATTAATCAAATAATTTCATTCTTCATCCGAAATCTGCGTTTGGCAAAATGAAAAAAAAAAAAACAACAAAAAAACTATCAATTATTATAATTGATATTACACGATCGTCTGGTATAAACTTCCTTCTATATTGCACAGATCTCAAACACGAACAAATCGGTAAGATCGTCGGCATATTTACATTGGTATTTTGCGAGTAAATAACTTTGTTACAAATATTACAAGGCTGTTATGGAATTTTCTTAAATTGCATAAGTCCCGGAAGTGGGAACCGGTACTTTCAAAATGAACCGATACCAATTACTCGGGACATCATGGTACCGGGAGTAACCGATACCAAAGTACCGGTGCCCATCCCTAATAGGTATAGAAAAAGTCTGATCTTAGTTCATGCCATCTGAATATTGTCAATATGTGGGCTAGTTAATATGTGGGCTTGTCAATATGTTGGCTTGTTAATATGTGGGCTTGTCAATATGTGGGCTAGTCAATATGTGGGCGTGTCAATACCAATGATCTCATTGGGCCACTTTTCATTCCTGAAGGCTGAAGTTGGATGGAAACTGTAAATCATTAACAATTCAAGCACCTGCTAACTTTCTTAAGGACAGTATAACAGAATTTATTTATATTGATCATACCATATCATATTTTTGCAAGGGCTATAGCGCATTTGGAAGCCCAATTCAGACCCTCAATTGTCACTCAGGGGATGTTAATTGTGTTTAATCCAGGGCAGCAGCACATCAAGGGGTAAGGGCAAGACTATTGTAAGTGCCTATATATTCATAGGCACTTACAATAGTGTTGCACTCACCCCTCGACATAACCTTTCAGTCGTTTGACTCCCACCAAAGAGTGGCTAATAATTGTAAACCTATTTGTGATAGCAGCCGAGGGATGTAAAGGTACTACTGGCGCAAGCAATACCAGGAATCCATTTTTAGGTGCTCCATCTGCCACTATATCACTGAAAGACAGTAAAAGCAGCTGTTAAATCCTTCAATCAACCAAATAATCTGTATTTTCCACTTTACTCTAATTTCATGTCCTACATCGCTCACCTTTGTATCTTTGTCTCATTTAATAAATCAAATTTTCCAGCAAATTTGTACTTTTACGATTTGAGGCCTCTTAGACTGTAAACAAGAAAATTGTCATTAAGGCCCCTTTTTCCATGCTTTGGCATGGATACTTCTCATTTTCAATAGGCTTCATCCTTGTGACCTGACAAACATTCTGACCACTTTTTATGATGATAGGGCCACATTTGAGGCCACTAGAGTGTAAACATGAAAATTGTCATTATGGCCCCTTTTCCCATGATATGGCAGAGATTTTTCCCATTTTTTAATAAGCTTCATCCTCGTGACCTGACAAACATTCTGACCAAGTTTCATGAAGATTTGACAATATTTGTGGTCTCTAGAGTGTAACCAAGAAAATTGTCATTTAGGCCCCTTTTCCTGTGATATGGCACATATCATTCCCATTTTCAATTGGCTGTACCCTTGCGACCTGATAAACATTCTGACCAAGTAACATGAAAATTGGACAATGTTTGGGGCCTCTAGAGGGTAAACAAGTAAATTGTCTAAGGGCCCCTTGTCCTGTGATAAGGCACACGTCCATCCAATTTTCAATAAGATTCATCCCTGTGACCTGACAAATATTATGATCCAGTTTCATAAAGATAGGACTATATTTGTGGCCTCTAGAGTGTAAACTGAGAAAATTGTCATTAAGGCCCCTTTTCTGGTGATATGGCACAGATCTTTCCAATTTAAATAGGGAACATCCTTGTGACCGGACAAACATTCTGACCAAGTTACATGAAAAATGGACAATATTTGTGGCCCCTAGAGCGTAAACAAGAAAATTGTTATTAAGGCCCCTTTTCCTGTGATATGCTTTAGATCCTTCCCATTTTCAATAGGGTCCATCCTTGTGACCCGACAAACATTCTGACCATATTTCATGAAGATTGGACCATATTTGTGGCCTAAGTAATAAATAGAGCGTGAACAAGAAAATTGTTATAAAGGCCCCTTTTCCCATGATGTGCCACAGATCCTTTCCATTTTCAATAGGATTCAACCTTGTGACCTGACAAACATTCTGACCAAGTTTCATGAAGATTGGACAATATTTGTGGCCTCTAGAGCGTAAACAAGAAAATTGTCATTAAGGCCCCTTTTCCTGTGAAATGGCATGAATCCTTTCCATTTTTAATAGGCTTCATCCTTGTGACCTGAAGGGATTGATTAATTGATTGATTGATTTTTCAGTAGCATCGCGGCAGCTGGAGCACCTTACAATGGTTTCCTGGTATTTCTCTCACCAGTACAACCACCACATCCTTTCCTAGCCTCCAGCTGCTATCTCGCATAGGTCTACGATTATCAAACCATTGGTGAGAGACAAATAGTCAGAAAGAATGAGTGCCACCGTCGGGGATCGAACCTGGGACCTCTAGATTGACAGTCCAACTTGCTACCAACTATGCTTTGATGGCGGCTGTAACCTGTAGAGCATTCTGACCAAGTTTCATGAAGATTGGACAATATTTGTGGCCTCTAGAGTGTAAACACTCAAATTGTTGACATCTGACAACAGACGAGGCATGACGTATGGCATGATGTGCTCAGGTTAGCTAAAAATAAAAAGAACCCTTTTTTTGTAAAAAGAAAATGCGCTATGTATAACTGATAAATCAAAGAAGGGTTAAGAAATTATTGAGGGTCTAACTTATAAGTCCTCAATAAATCAAATGTTTGATTTGTCAAGTGAAATTTACATACTTTTATGATTTTTGTCAAAGATGAATACTCCTTATCTTTTGTTATTTGATATCAACCTTTGTATTTATGCATCATTAGGTATAGAATCACAAAATTAATTATGGTAATACATCAACGTTTCAACAATTTAACGGTTTTCATCTACATTTTTTTCCTTCAAAACCTTAGCATTTTGTTAGATTCTTTACTTTCATTAAATTATTATAAGAAATCTGATATAAAGTGCTTTTAAGTATATTAAATTTCTTAACCCTTGTCATGCTGAGCCCAGAATATTCTGGCTTAGCCGGGAGTTATAGACAAAGATCAGACTGCACAAAATTGATGTGCAGCCTAATCTTAGTCAATACAACATGATTTTCCTTTCTAAACCAGAAAAGTTTTTATATTTCCAAAATGATTACTTTCTCACTAATGCCTTTACCATGCAGTTCTTTCAGTACTTTGATTTTAATTCATATTTGTGAAGATTTATATTCTGCATGACATGGGTTAAGGTATAAAAATATTGCATTTATATTGGGCAGTGTAAGAAGCTATAAGGTGTTTGAAGTTGCTCTATATACCAGAAATTTCAGGTAATTTTGAGATACCAAGATTCTATCAAGACTGATAAGCCAAAATCACAAGTCTGCTTCCTTCATTTATCCATCTCCTTCTGATGATTAAATTTTTGTCTGAAATTGATGCCCTAAATCTATACAACAAGAGGACCATTGGCCCTAAAACCTTCACCTGAGGTAGTGTTTAAAAGGTTGCAAAATGCAACAAGAGTGCCATCGTCACAAAATACGCTGCAACTTTGCTGCTGTTTCACGAAAATAATTGTAGACACTACTTATTTTGACAGAACCAAGTTCAAAATGACCAAGTATCATTTAAATCAAGACAAAAAGTTAGGAGGAGTTGCCTTCACAAGGCTGCAATTTCAATAAGCCCCAGACACTAAGTTTTAAGGGGGCATAATTCAGGGAAATAAATGAGCCATAAAATCCTTGATCCATGTACATCTACAAATTATGGTGATGACATTGACTAAGTTTCATTTAAATAAAGACAAAAAGCAAGGAGGAGTTGCCTTCAAGAAGCTGCAATTTCAATAAGCCCTAGATACTACGTTTTAAGGGGGCATAATCTAGGGTAAAATTAATGAACCATAAAATCCTTACTTCATGCTCATCTACCAATTTCGGTTATAACATCCATCAAATTTCATTTAGATCCAGCCAGAAACTTAGGAAGAGTTGCATTCACAAGGCTGCAATTTCAATAAGCCCCAGAGACTAAATTTTAAGGGGGCATAACTGAGGCAATAAGCCCCAGAGACAAAGTTTTTAAGGGGCATAACTCTGGCATAAATCAACGAACCATAAAATCCTTCCTTCATGCACATCTACCAATTGATGTGATAACATTGACCAAGTTTCAAGAAGATCCAGCCAGAAACTTTGGAGGAGTTGCGTTGACAAGAAAAGTGGACCCAGAGACTAAGTTTTTAAGGGGCATAACTCTGGCATAAATCAATGAACCATAAAATCCTTCATTCATGCACATCTACCAATTCAGGTGATAACATTGACCAAGTTTCAAGAAGATCCAGCCAGAAACCTAGGAGGAGATGCGTTGACAAGAAAAGTGGACCCATATTCTAAGTTGTTAAGGGGCATAACTCAGGCAAAAATCAACGAACCATAAAATCCTTCCTTCATGCACATCTACCAATTGAGGTGATAACATTGACCAAGTTTCAAGAAGATCCAGCCAGAAACTTAGGAGGAGTTGCGTTGACAAGAAAAGTGGACGGACGTACGGACGGATGGACGGACGGATTGACGAACTGATGGACGGACGGACAATGGACGGACGGACAGACGGAGAAGATGACGCCAATATACGTCCGCCTACGGCCGCGTATAAAAACTACTAATAGTGTTTTACAAAGATTGGAACAAATGGTTTAGTTCTTGACCTAATTTCACCCATTCTTTTAAAATGTCCATTTTGACCAAAAAGTGGCCTCTAGAGTATTCATGGGGGTTTTAAAAGATATGAACTCGTGACCTAGGTTTTTAACTCCATTTGACTCAATTTTGAATTTGTCCAAGTTTCAAGACTTTTGGGCCTCTATAGAGTGCATAATTATGAGGTTTTTCTAAAATGTGACCCTGTGACCTAGTTTTAATTCCAACTTGAAATCGGCAAAGATGTGCAGGCTGATTTTTTAAAATCAATTATAAACTACCAGCTTTTTCTTTCTAAATCAATTGAGTTTATATTATTCAAATCATATATTCAAAATAAATACCAACTCACAAAAAGTATGGTTTCAATGCATTTTTCTTAAGTATTTTTTCAGCATGACAAAAGTTAATTGCAGTTATACAGAATCTAACTATCTTTCAGCATGACAAAAGTCAATTGCAGTTACAGAATCTATCTTTCAAACAAAATACAAAACTAGAAGGCCATGAATGGCTTGAGTCGCTCCACAGGCTTAAAATTCTTGTAAAAGCAAATAAATTTTTTGACTAGATTTTTAGATATTTTGGGTTCTACTGATGTTGAAAATGATTTTCAAAGTTTCAACTATATAACAGATAGAGAAATGACCTCCACCTATAAAATGCATATTTTTCATCCAATCAAAATAATTTTTGGTACACTGATAAAGGGTCACTCAAGGATCATTCCAGTGAAATTTGGTTCATATCCAAAAATTAGATTCCGAGAAAATAATTTGTAAATTTTCCACTATATAACATATAGAGAAATGACCTCTGCCCATAAAATGCATATTTTTCATCTGATCACAATGATTTTTTATAGACTGATAAAGGGTTTCTCAAGGATCAATCCAGTGAAATTTGGTTGATATCCATCAGTTACATTCTGAGAAAATGATTTTCAAAGTTTCCGCTATATAACATATAGAGAAATGACCTCCGCCCATAAAATCCATATTTTCCATCCGATCACAATGATTTCTTGTAGACTGATAAAGGGTCACTCAAGGATCATTCCAGTGAAATTTGGTTGATATCCATCAGTTACACTCTGAGAAAATGATTTTCAAAGTTTCCACTACATAACATATAGAGAAATGACCTCCTCCATAAAATACATATTTTCCATCCGATCACAACGATTTTTTGTAGACTGATAAAGGGTCACCCAAGGATCATTCATGTTAAATTTGGTTGATATCTATCAGTTAGATTCTGAGAAAAAGATTTTCAAAGTTTCCACTATATAACATATAGAGAAATGACCTCCGCCCATAAAATACATATTTTTCAACCGATCACAATAATTTTTTGTAGACTGAAAGAGGGTCACCCAAGGATCATTCATGTAAAATTTGGTTGATATCCACCAGTTAGAACCTGAGAAAAGTCACTTTTTACCATATTTGGAAATTAGCCACGCCCATTAAATCCATGTTTTTCATTGGATCAAAATTTCTTGAACAACTTTGAAAGAGGGTCATCCAAGGATCATTCCTGTGAAGTTTGGTTGAAATCCATCCAGTAGTTTCTGAGGAGAAGATTTTTAAAGAAAAAGTTTACGACCGGACGCACGGATGCACGTACGGACGGACGCACGACGGACACAACGCCATGACAATAGGCTAGCCCCAGTGGCTTTTAGCCAGTGGAGCTAAAAATGATCCCAATAAATCTACAGGAGATCCTTAAACCATAACCCAACAATTGAATCAGCAAGACATAGTCAGGTATTCATTGCAGGAGATTTCAAACAAACATACAGAGTTTGTTAAAAAAATACCACATATAAACCCTTAAGGAAAGGAAGAGTATTTGCTGCAACAGACCAAGATATTCAAAAATACCACAGAAATTAGCCAGCTTTTGCTCTCATAAAGCTGACAGTCAAGCTGGAACAGTTTGGGAAACAATTCTGTCATAAATGTCGAGACTAGTTCATTTAAAATGATCATTAACAAATCAGTCTTGTAATAGCTTCTAGACAGAGACTGAAATCACTTATCAGTTGAAACAATTAACCTTTTCCTAGAAGGCTAAATTCATAACTTCCTCAATCAAAAAAGCTTTAAAAAATGATAGAGAAATTATTTAAATCAGGAAGCAGGAGCAAAGCGCGTTGAAATCAAAGTGCATGCAAGTTGGTGTCAAAGTTAAAATCAGAGGTTGAAACAAAGCACCAAGGGGAAAGCTACAAGAGGATTCCCTTTGCTTTTCCAGTCCATACTCCACAGCTCTCTCTTAGATTCTCTACATCAGCTCATCAGAGGGTGTGCTATAAATTATTGCAGCTAAAGGTATCCCCACCAACATGTAAAAATTGTAGATTACCAAAGTAACTTTCCTCTCTTTCTATTCAAAAATTCTTAATACATCCAAATTTTATTCATGAATATCCATTTCTACATCACTCGATAGCTCTTGCTCTCTCTCCCGTATTTTTACAATACAATACAATGCATATGTTACAGCCTTTTTCCATAGACCTTGTTTGTTTGTTTGTTTGTTTGTTTGAATTGGGTTTCTTTCTCTCCTAGCCTCCAGCTGCTATCCCACATAGGTCTACGATTATCAATCCATTGGTGGTAGACAAATACTGTAAACGGCTTTATATTGGCGGTGTCCACATTTGGCGGTTTTTCGTTTACGATTTATTGGCGGTGATTTATTTTGGCGCATCTTACTTTAACGCCAAAATTAAACGCTTTATCTATATTTTACATTTTTCGTCGTGTAAAACGTCAAAATTAATAGAAAGGCAATTTCTAGAGTAATGTCAACTTTCTACAAACTTGACAATAGTTTGTTTTCACACCTTTTGTTAAAGTTATAACGCATGTATAAGTTTTTCACACTTTTATGCTGTGATTTCATTTCAATGTATCAACCAACATGGAACTGGAATCTTGAAATTGAGGGATCGATGCAATACTATTGTAAGTGCCTATAATTAATAGGCACTTACAATAGTATTGCGCTGACCCGTCAACGTTGTCAGCATAATAATAAGTATGGTCTGCATATCTTTGATATTGATTTAATTTACATTGACTAAAAATGTATAGATTTCATATATATCATAATAAAGAAATTTCTTATTTAATAATGACAAATATTGGCGATGGATTAATTTTGGCGCATTTTAGCTTGACCGCCAATAAAGCCAAAATAAAACCACCGCCAAAATTACCCCGTTTACAGTAGTCGGAAAGGAAGACTGCAGCTGTCGGGGATCTAACCCGGGACCTCTAGATTGACAGTCCCACTCGCTACCAACTGAGCTATGAAGAGGGCTCCATAGACCTTGTAATGTCATTATGGAAAACAACAGAAAATATCTAAAAAGACACAGATCAGAAGTCTAGAATTGATTCTAAGCTTATGACTCAGCTATGACAAGTTTAAATGGAAATATCAAACCTGAGCAATTTTGGACTTAAAGTCAATCATCATATTCATGTTTTGGCCAGATATAAGAAAGTTTCATCCCTACCTTGTATAAACAAAGGGAGATAACCTGCATTACTGCTTTGAATATACATTGTATTTCAAGGTTTCAGAATTGTCTCCCATATCAAGTACTCTTGAGATTTTATGTTATTTTTATAGGATTTGTGTTAAAAAATGCATTCTATTCAAAAGATATCTCTTAAGGTGGTATAAATAAATAAAGAGGTACTTTAAACATCATTGAATTGAAAAATTAATTTGCAAACCAATTTTTGTTTGAAAAATGTATTTTTCTTCAAAGTATATCCTTTCTTCATATCAGTACATGTATCAAAATTGTAAAAAATCTATAATCCTCATTTCTTACGAAAACAAAGTGAATACAAACAAATTCGTTGAAATGATATCCCCTGCCGAACATATTCTAATTGTCAATGGAGGTAATACCAAACTTAGGTACAGGTTATCTTTTATCTACATCAACCTATAGTTTTCAAGAAATAGCGCGGAAACGAATATCAGTCTGTATGTATATGGCTTAAACAGTCAGGGGCAGTAACTCTAAATTCAGCGGTCGAACCGGGTAACCCCAACCATATGCGCATGTCCTCTTTGTAGTGAAGCTGTATGCCAAGTTTCATTGAAATCCGGTCTATAGTTTTCAAGAAATAGCGCGGAAATGAATATCACTCTGAATGTATAAGGCTTAAACAGTCAGGGGCAGTTACTCTAAATTCAGCGATCAAGCTGTGTAACCCTGACGATATGCGCATGCCCTCTTTGAAGTGAAGCTGTGTGCTGATATGCGCATGTCCTCTTTGTAGTGAAGCGGTGTGCCAAGTTTCATTGAAATCGTGTATATAGCTTTCAAGAAATAGTGCAGAGACGAATATCACTCTGTATGTATATGGCTTAAACAGTCAGGGGCAGTTACTCTAACTTCGGCGATCGAACTGGGTGCCCCAGACGATATGCACATGTCCTCTTTGTAGTGAAGCTGTGTGCTGATATGCACATGTCCTATTGGTAGTGAAGCTGTGTGCCAAGTTTCATTGAAATCCGGTCTACAGATTTCAAGAAATAGCGCTGAAATGAATATCACTATGTATGTATATGGCTTAAACAGTCAGGGGCAGTAACTAGTAATTCGATGGTCAAACCGGGTAACCCCGACGATATGCCCATGTCCTCATTGTAATGAAGCTGTGTGCCAAGTTTCATTGAAAACCGGTCTACAGTATTTAAGAAATAGCGTGGAAATGAATATCACTATGTATGTATATGGCTTAAACAGTCAGGGGCAGTAACACTAAATTCAACAGTCGAAAGGGTAACCCCGACGATATGCGCATGTCCTCATTGTAGTGAAGCTGTGTGCCAAGTTTCATTGAAATCATGTCTACAGTAATCAAGAAATAGCGCGGAAAAAAATTTCACTCTGTATGTATATGGCTTAAACAGTCAGGCGCAGTAACTCTAAATTCTGCGGTTGAATTTGGTAACCCAAACAATATGTGCATGTTCTCTTTGTAGTGAAGTTGTGTGCCAAGTTTCATTAAAATCAGGTCTACATTTTCAAGAAATAGCACGGAAACGAATATCACTATGTATGTATATGGCTTAAACAGTCAGGGGCAGTAACTCTAAATTCGACGGTCGAACCGGGTAACCCCGACGATATGCGCATGTCCTCATTGTAGTGAAGCTGTGTGCCAAGTTTCATTGAAATCCGTTCTATAGTTTTCAAGAAATAGCGCGGAAACAAATGTCGGAGGGACAGAAGGACGGACATGGCAAAAACAATATCCCCCGCCATGATTTTATCAGCGGGGGATAAAAAGAAATCAAAGTAATGACTGGTCGCAAAACAGTTGTAGCTGCTTATAAGTATAAAGGGAATTACAACTGTTTCACACTCAGCCATCAAATTAAGGTTTCCGGTAGCAGCGGCAACAATATTTCTTGAAATGTTAAGTTTGACACAAGCTATCACATCTCCAATGATTTATTGTATCTGGAAGTTTATTATGGCTCATAGTTTTCAAAATATTCCCATTTAACATTTGATTTCAGGTTGGCAAGCCGGATGCTTATCAGTTCCTTACTGATTGTAATTACCAAACTACAGCAGCACAGATCCACAGGTGTTTCTTTATACTATCTTTATATTCGGATTCTATCTTAAATAGCAGGCCTAACCTAGACCAACAAGTTTAATAACCTTTATATAGAATATGGAAAATGGCAAACTTATTTTATTTTTTTTTTCACCATGTTTCCTGGTGGTCAAAGTGTGGGGCAGTTGGGTGGTATGTGTGAAGTACTTTGTCACTTTTCTTCCAAAATCTCATAGCTACAGCTTGTATCAAGCTGTAGTTATGAGGTTTGGGAAGAAAATAGACAATATGCATCATGTACCAGAATTCACCTAATTTTCTGTATATATACATGTAATTACTTCTTTGATATACAGATAGGTGACTTAGTAATATTGAAGTACTTTGTCACTTTTCTTCCAAAATCTCATAGCTACAGCTTGTATCAAGCTGTAGTTACGATGTTTAGGAAGAAAATTGACAATATGCATCACGAGTACGAGAATTCACTGAATTTTTTGTATATAATTACTTCTATGATATACAGATAGGTGACTTAGTTATATTGTTGAAGGACAACTTGTGCCAAGCCTACCTTGATCTGTCAGCTAACTTAACTCTTGTCATGCTGAATAAAAAACCTGGCAAAATTATATATAAATCAAAGTGCTGAAAGCTCTGTGTTTCCTACTTGTGAGTCAGAAATTGATTTTGAAAATACACTTTTCTGAAACTTTTCTGGTAAAAAAGGAAAAACAGGTGGTATAGACGAAGATCAGACTGCACATACGGGTTCAGCATGACAAGGACTAATATTTGTTTCAAATGGCAGGAGCACCACCTACTGGTGCCACAGCTTGGTTGCAGGTACTTCATGATTCATATGGGGGAATAACTGTTTCACAAATCCTTTCAGAGTTATCCCCCTTGATAGTTTAGATAAATTTTGTGATGGTGAACTCACATGCCTACCAATGGTGTAGGAGAAGATATCATTCAAGGATTTCATAGTGAAAAAAAACACACCCATATTTATGGGCCAATCATAATTTCACAAACAATTTATGAAGAGGGTCCCCCAAGGGAAATTGGCCCAGTGATTTAGGAGAAGAAGTTCTAAGGTTATTGACAACAGACGACACACCTCGAACAAATGACCAGGAATTGTTGTGCTGAGGTGACCTTAAAAATGCATAATCATTTAAAAAGCCATCTTCAAGCTTTGCTATGGATTAGCTATATTTAAATATTTCATACTATGTCCTTAATGCTGCGTTTCCACTATGTTCTTGGCGGCCACGGCCGTCCCATTTCTGCACGATGTGGCAATCCGTGGAACTTAGGTCATTTATTTTCTTTGGTGGCATAGTGCAATGTAAAAGTAGAGTATGGCATTTACAGCTTGAGAACTCAAACTAGAATGAAATGATCTCCAAATTTCATCAGCCTGCATGCTCTGTGACGATCGTAACATAACTTAACACACCTTCGAAGGACATACAAAACACAGTCACACGCGGTGGTATGCTGTAATTCAACGCAACAAAACGTGTCAAGTTAACCTTAGCAGTGAAATACAGATTAGATGTGAGATATTCGTGGTGAAACGCAACAAAACGTAAAGCAATCGTGGCTTGCCGGGCTGCAAACCAGCTTCCTGTTGTGCTAAGGATCTCTTCCAAGTTTTGCTACGGTATGTTACGTGCTGTTATGATTTGTTGTGTTCATCCCGTTTTGTCACGTTTCTCATTTCCGCCAGAATTGCCGTGGCAGATATTTTGACAGTTTAAAAATTGCCCTGGCTGCCATGGCTGTCCCTTTCTGTTACGATTGCTTATCCTGTCGCCCTGTGAAGCTCCACATTAGTCCCATTTTGCCCACAGTTGTCTGAAACAGGGCCGCCATGGTCACTAGGACCATAGTAGAAACACGGCATAATGCTACCCAAAAACATGCTCCAAAAAGCACATGTGTCTATACTCATGATTGAGAGTACTAACATATTTCGAAAATGATTCCAAATCATGTTGGAATTATTGTCTGGACAAAATTGGAAAGACAGACTGATGGGGACTGGCACACATTATTACACAATGTACATATGTACACACTTATGCACAATATGCCAAGTTGTCATTGTGACAACGTTGTCTTATAACAAAACAGGGCACAACAAGAATGTTTACTGGTTGACTTATTCTATAAGTAACCAAGTTTTTCACAAACTGCAGATGTGAAACCACTTATCTTACCACCAACTCTAATCAGTTGAATTGTATTGCAGGCAAAAATATATCATTTATTTCCAAGTTTTTTGAACTAGAACATATGTTTTCATAATTCCCTCCTTGAAAGATCAGGAGATTGTAGTGGTGTTTTTTTGGCACACGTCTCTTCAAGGACTTCAGCTGATTAATTTTCACTGTTGCCGTTATTTCTGGTACTCATAGTTCCCAATGACATAAGAACATGACAGAATGAATACAGCTATCAGCAATCATGTCAGACAGAAAATGCTTACCCTTAGGCTTTTCATTAATTTCTGTAGGACAAAAGTTCCCTTTCGTAAAATTTCATGCATACTTTATTAATTTTTCAAACACCATTAATCTGGCTACTTTTTGATGCTTCTGAAGAAAAAAAAACTTTGAAAAACACTGTGGAAAAGGGAGAAATTGCTTGTTACAAGCAATTTCTCCATTTTCCACAATGTTTTCCCATGAAAGAAAAGTTTGTTTGTTTTATTTAATTTCATCAACTAAAATTAATGTTGTGTGCAACTTATTTGAAATTAGACTTAGGGAAAAAGGCTATTCATGAAACAAGAGAACCAAATAGAAAACCACTTATCTTACCACCAACTCTAATCAGTTGAATTGTATTGCAGGCAAAAATATATCATTTATTTCCAAGTTTTTTTAACTAGAACATATGTTTTCATAATTCCCTCCTTGAAAGATCAGGAGATTGTAGTGGTGTTTTTTTGGCACACGTCTCTTCAAGGACTTCAGCTGATTAATTTTCACTGTTGCCGTTATTTCTGGTACTCCTAGTTCAAAATGACATAAGAACATGACAGAATGAATACAACTTTCAGCAATCATGTCAGACAGAAAATGCTTACCCTTAGGCTTTTCATTAATTTCTGTAAGACAAAAGTTCCCTTTCGAAAAATTTCATGCATACTTTATTATTTTTTCAAACACCATTAATCTGTCCAACGCAATCCTACTTTTTGATGCTTCTGAAGAAAAAAAAACTTTAAAAAACACTGTGGAAAAGGGAGAAATTGCTTGTTAAAAGCAATTTCTCCATTTTCCACAATGTTTCCCATGAAATAAAAGTTTTTGGTTTATTTTTATTTTATTTCATCAACTAAAATTAATGTTGTGTGCAACTTATTTGAAATTAAACTAAGGGAAAAGGGCTATTCATGAAACAAATGAAGCAAATGATAAAAAAATACTTTTCTGCATTAATTGAATTCCATTTTCATAATATGCATGAGAGAATAATTTTAAATAAAATATATTCCAAATCTGATTTTTTTCATTTTAGATATTTACCTCATATAGAAAGTAATTTTTTCAACAAGTAAGGTAGAAAATGACTTCAGCTGATTAATTTTCACTGTTGCCTTTATTTCTGGTACTCCTAGTTCCCAATGACATAAGAACATGACAAAATGAATACAACTTTCAGCAATCATGTCAGACAGAAGTTGCTGTAATTTAATGGGTTCTAACCCCCTTCACCAATTTCTGAAAGACAGTTGTTCACTTTTTTCTAAACTTTCTCATATCTACAAGTATGGAAGAAAATGACCTCAGTTGATCAAATTTCACTGTTACCATCATTTTTTGTACTCCAAGATCCCAATGACATAAGAACATGCCAGCAATCATGTCAGACAGAAGTTACTGTAGATTTATGGGTTCTTACTCCTTTCCCAAATTTCAGTTGTTCATTTTCTAAGCTTTCTCACATCTGAATTATTTTTAAGTTAGATATCATAATTATATGAGCATAACTGTGTGACATTAACAACAGTTTCATGTGTGTTTCAAGTAAAGACTCGATCAGAGCAGCATAGGCATTTGCATTCTGATCAGGTGCTTCACTATATTTACACTCTTTTGATAAAATCTCATGTCAAATTTATTTGTGGGCAATCAGCAAATGTTCTAAATGCTACATAAATCTTTCTTGATTTCTGTCTTCAGGTACATGTGAAGTTGTTGAAAATGTCACACACAGGTTCATGTATTTTACCCCAGTTTGGTGGTGGTGGCACTTTTACTAAGAGATGGACAAAATAACCCAAATTGCTACATCCATTATGACTAGGTTTATGATGATGTTTATTATAGCAGCCATCTTAATGAGTTCCTGTCAGAAAAGCTATCAACCTTGTTTTGCTAATTAACTCTGCAACAGAACAATTTACCTCATCATAACCTGGTCTAAAATAAAAGCCAGTCTACAATGTGCCAGTCTAATAACATGACAGGCTATCTGATTGGACAAGATGTCTTTAAACTGGTACCACTCACCAATGAGTAATGTTTGAGGGTTGAATTTTTTATCATTGAAAATGTAAATTGTAACAAATTCATCTCCACCAAATAATCAGAACTTTAAACAGACTTTTACAGTATTGCTTGGCTCTGTGGCATCCAGCCCTAATGGTAAATAAATAAGAGAATCAGTGATGGTATCTGTGGACCCAAAGGTACTCAAATAGTAGCAAATAATCAAATTCTTAGGCATAACTTTTAATTAATGATATTTAGTCATAAACATCAAGGGCCTAATCAAATTAGCATCCATGAATCAGTCCAGCTCACATTGTTCCTGATCTATTACTAAAAGCTTTTTTACAGCTGTTTTTTTTTTAACCTAACTTTATCTGCCTCAAGCCTATTGTATGCCTGACTTAGAAACTGGCCTGAAAAAGGAGTATATGTTGAGGGGTTGGTGCATAACTATTGTAAGTGATGTTTATTCATAAGCACTTACAATAGTATTGCAATGACCCCTTGAGTCATGATAGAACAAGAGCTGTCACTGTAAGATGACAATGCCCCCGACACCGCTTTGATAGTAATAAGGAAGTTATGGCCAATGTTAAAGTTTTTGGACGGAATGACGGACGGACGGACGGACAGACGGACGGACAGACGGACGGACAGACGGACGGACGGACAAGTCAAATTTATGATGCCTCCCTATCGGGGGCATAAAAAGAGTAAGACAAATGAGTAGGAACTGAGTTATCAATATCATGGGGTGTTTCTGGCTTTTATAACTTTATTATTGAGGTTACTGTAACTATTAAGTAGGTATTATCTATACTACCCGAGCTAATCTTGACAACAGAAAGATCAGTTGGCTATACACCTTTTTAACAACTTGGCATAAAATTAAACTGAAGCCTCCAGTCTCCACCCCTCTATCCAATTTCGGAGAAAACCTGAGGTATTGCTATCACTATGGTGTTGTTTTGTTGTTGTCATCCTGGTGCGAAAACTGACATTTTATGATATTTATGGTTCTACTGAAGGCATTAACTTGAAACTTGGCATACATGTTCACTATCAAAAGAACAACCTAAACTATCAAGGGGGGATGATAACTCTTAGATGAATTTTTTCATCATCCAGCACTCAACAGCCTAGCGTAGGCACCCAGGGGTGGTGCTTTTGTATTTCTTATATTATGTCCCAGTTGACTACCGTATTGTCATAACTCAATTGGATAAAGCTGTGGTTAAAGGCATTACTGTATGCTTGCCCACTGACTAAATGATACTTTAATTTCTAAGGTTTTCTAAGTTGATAAAGATTTTGCGGAAAAGTCACAGAAAGTCATACAAGTCTCCACCCGTGGATCAATGCATGATTGAATACCTTAATCGGGAACTTTGCACAATAATGAAAGGTAAAGGCATCCCAACCTCATGAAGATAAAATTTGGGTCTAGACATCTCAACACCTCTGTAAAACAGACATTCAATTATTGGCCTATAATCTAGGTTATCATGGGCTAATACCCATCAAAATAATCTGATTCCACTCCAACCCTGATAAAAAATAAACAGCATACCCTTATAACATAGATCTAACTTGAGGATGAATCCTGCAGCCACCTGTATTATTCTAGTCTTCAAAGAACATCACAATAATCAATTTTTACCATATTTTATTTGATACTAACATGCATACTAGCATGCAATCTTATCAAGAAGGTCAGTTCAGCTGCTCTTTGGAAGAAAATCATTTTGTTTTTCGGTTCTAGATGAAACTTTCTTTTGTAATTGCAACAAATCATTAATATTTGCAGTAATTATAAATTTCAATGGCTCAGCATGTTTATAGGCAGTAATAATTGTTTTGAGCCAAGCTATCAATTTGTTTGGCGCAAAGTAAGAAGTGGTACAAGTCTGAAATTGGCCTGAGCAAAGTAGGAATTCCAACTTTGTCCATCAATTCTAGAATTGTACCAGACAATTCTAGAATTGCACAAGGCAATTATCCATTTTATTCACCTGAAAAAGTCCTTGCGCAAAGTAGGAATGGTTTTGACAAAGTAAGAATTTATATGGTAATAAGGTAATGTGTTACCATAAATGATAATTCAATATCTTTTTTATTCTTTTGTGGTATTGATGACTATCGAATAAGCTTATGTACTCCATTAACAAATGAAAGGCTGTGCTTCAAAAATGAAGGCAGAATGGTGTTGTCATGCCTCTTTCATGTTTTCCTTTCATATTTTGTCCATTGCATTTATTTCTTTTAGAGAAAAAGCTAATATTTCTGTTTATATCTACCAGTATATAAAGTTTAAATAAAAAGTCTTCTTATGTACCATAACAGAAACAAAGTCACAATAATGTGGGTTATTTTTGGCATTTTTTACCATGCTTGCAATGTCGTAGAGTCTTCCTTAACCCCCCGGTCTCACAGACCCCGATTTAATCCCGATTTCGAAAATTTTAAAATCGGCGTGAAATCGACTAGCTTCGGGAGAGTCGTAGTGCCTCCTAACTCAAATCGGCATCAATTCAGGATCAAAAATAAATCGGGACAAAAATTTCAACATGCGCTAACTTTTCTCCCAATTTTGAAAATCATGCTGAAATCGGCGCACCTCAGTGTTCCTCGTACTAAGTTGTCATATTTCGTAGTAAGCAAATCGGCATTATTCGGCGACAGAATAGGTCTTATTTCGGCAAACCTACCTCGGTGATCATCCCGTAGTAGTACGAAGTACCCAGAATTCCGAGGAGTATAAAAAGGCTAATCAACTTTGAAAACAGTTCATGGGGTACCTGCCAGCAATCGGCAAACATGTCTGCAATTTGCTTCCAGTCTGCTGGACAGACCGGAAGCTTGAAAGTCTCGTCTTTGTACGCCTCTACAATAGCCCTGCAAACCTCTGGGATAAGGTTTGTGATGGTCGTCTTACCACAACAAAAGTTGTAAGACAGCGACGGATAACTATCACCAGTAGCTAGATGGCATAATGTTATCGCCACTTTGAGAGCCGGTGGAAGAGGATCTCTCCAGTATGTCTTCTTTCGTTCAATGATAGGGGTGATCTTCTCGACGATTTCGTTCCGATGGCATTAGCAAGTAGTTCATCAATGATTGGTAGTCATAGGCAGGTAGTTCATGCTAGAATAGCTGATGAAATTGTCCAGTGTTTTGCCTCCTCTCGTTGGGAAGCCAAGGTCTCACCACCATTGCCTTTGTTTCTTATGCTTAGGCTGTATCTGGCGTTGTTTAACTCAAGCCCTTCAAGACTCTGTTCAGCAGGAGCATTTTCCCTTTCCAAAAGTTGAATATAGAGGTAACACAAGATTGCAATTATAACTTCATCTGTTGTTGTTGGCATGTTGTCACTCTAATATCCATATGATAACTGAATTTTTTTCTATTAAATCACGGAATTTAAAAACCCTGTGTACGAAATCAGGGCATAATCCTGGAAAAAGATTTGAAATTCGTAGTCGATCCCGATCTATGTCGGTTTATGTCGCAGTAAATCTGTGTGCATCGTAGTACATCGTAGTAAGAAATCGGGACAGTCGGTCTAGATCGTACTGTTTCGTAGTAACTTGGCTCCTAAACTCAGGGTACTTCGGAACAAAATCGGGCAAAAGCGTAGTAATTCGTATCGCATCGTAGTTTTTCGCAGCTCGTCAGGAACACACCACATGTATGTCTAAAAATCGCCTCGCCCAAGGATGATTGGAGAAAAACGGCTCGAATTTGTGGTAAATCGGAGAAAATGCGTTCCCCCGAAGCACTACGATTATTTGGAAATCGGGGTCTGTGAGACCAGGGCGTTACAAAAGATGTGATAGTCTAAATTCTAACTCAGTCCAGCCCTGTGTTCAGGATGTAAAAACATTTCACCAGCGCTTTGAGATGATACCCCGCTTTGTACCCACACATACGTGCAAAGCAAACTGTCATTTTGAAAACGCTTCGCTAATGTTTTCATCCTGACCACAGGACAAATTCCAACTTAGCGCAGCACAATTCCGGAATTGTACCAATTCCTACTTTGCACAGGACATTTATACTATTGGTAATGATTAATTGATAGTCAGAGTATCATTTTCAGATCTTCTCTCTATCTACTCATGATGACAAAATTAATATGACTATCTCGCGCCAAAATTTTGTTATTTGATCTGATGAATTTAAGACCAATAAAATGTTTCCATCAATGTAAAATCATACAAATATGCAACTTGAATCCTGTTAGAATGATATCATGCAAAAAAATTATCATGTTATAAAAGTATCTTTAAAATTCAATTATATAAAAGTAAAATTGAAGGAGGATTATGCAACATAAATTGACTATAAAGTTTATGGAGAGAATATTTGTTAGCATTTAACAATCAAAAGTCATGACAAAAAAAGTTTCAAATAATGCCTGGGGAGTAACCTTGGTTTATGACTGATATTAAAAGCAATAGAAAGGTCTCTTCAACAAACACTCTCATGAAATAAATCACTTAAAAAACGCCTTTTTTTTCCAAACGTTTTTAGGAATTTCAATCATTTTAAAGCATCTTTTTAACCTTCCAAAAGGAACTTGGCGTTGCAAGATGACCTTAAACTTGGTATAAATTGGCACAAGTTGTAGCCAAAAGGAGCAAATGTCTAGCATCAGAAGGATAAACCTAAATAGACTCCCAAACTATTTGTTCAAATGTATTTTGCTCAGGGAACAACTGACAGGCAATTTAGAGGTAAAAAGCATACATGCTTATTTCATTGATTAAAAACTTTACATTCTATATTTTTCAACTAGCATGAGAACATTCAGAACACCAGTCGGCCAATTTCAGGATCAACCTCGGATGTACATAAATGGTCTATTTCTAAAATTTATGGGAAACCTTGGAAAAAATAGATGATGTCAGTTTAAATGGCGTTAGCCCCCTAAACTTTGACTGAAAACATTCAACGTCATAAACTCTACTTATTTAAGACACTGACATGAAATCATTGTGTTCTTTTATGAATATCTTTAGATTCTTAAATAATGGCTGATGAATTTTAATTTTTGTGATTGATTTGTCTAAAATTAAGATTTTTCAGCCATTATTTCTGTAAAAATATAATTCTTTAGATAGCGCATGTCGTTTCCACACTAGTTTTTTCTTACACTGTATCCGCCTAACAAAATGCACAATTTTAATACATACCCATCCGCCTTATATACATTCGAGGTCTGTTGCAGTTTACGGATATGGCCAAGTGATGTTCCGAATAGCATGAGAAGTTTAAAGTAATCTCACCTTTTCTCTGGTTCCTCCATGTCCTGCAGGGCTGCTACAGCCGAATTTCCAAGAACTATGAATTTTTCAGAATGAAAAGTTCTGCTGTCATCCATTGGTGACCTTTGACCTTTGCCCTCTCTTGTTCTCTTGAACTCTGGTGATGATGGGTTGGATGGTGACTGATTGAGAGATTGAATTAGATCAAATATGTTAGCCTGATACTCCTCTGGTGACATATAGGTTCCAGTGTACGGGTGTCCAGTGTACTGGTGCTCCGTGCTGACCTGTGTACTGACTGAGGCCTTTGTGGAGGGTAGTCTATCTTCCACTGGAAACTTGGGTACAGTTTCTAGATTAGATATGGAGCTTGTAGCTGTTGTGTAACTAAAACCAGAGGACTCTGTCTTTTGAGAATCTGATGGTGATGGTAAATCCCTGGTTACTCGTTCTACTGGGTGTAATTCAACATGGGAACCATCTTTAGATTTCACCCAAACATGGCCGCCATGTATGTGAACTGGGCTCCCTCCACTAGGTGAGTGTCGGACCTTCAGTCTATCAGGACTAGGGGTCACTCTCCTCAACTCCATCTTGGAGCCCCCTTTGGTTGCTGCAGGCACCCAATACTCTTCTTGTAGTGACACTGAACGAGGCATAACAATAAACTCCTGTCCCTGAATGTCAAATACTTGATCTGGTGATTCTATGATTTGTGGGCTTGCCTGACCATCAGAACCAGCCCTTACTTCACCTTCATAGTTCTTTAACATTGGGGATTTCCTTGTACTAGGGGCAGAGTTCATTCTCTCTAGTGTTTTATTTTTCCGCTTCGTCCTGGGACTTGTAGCATAGCCCTGCCATTTAATCTCGGCGTTTGGTCGAGACTCCGCCTGCATGTCTATTGATGGTGATAGTAAATCCTCAGCATCCGCTTCTTTTTCTGTCACTGGTAAATCCTGCAATGATAAATCCTTAGGTCGATCACTTTTGTGTCTATTTCTGGGTAATGTGTTGTAAAAATTTGTCCAAAACTTGTCCTGCACAGCGTTTGCTGCTTCTTGATCTTGAAATGGTAATCCTGCTGGTTTAGAGTAATTCCGACTTGATTTTGGACTTAGTGATGTTGCAAGGTTCATATTAGTGTCAGGGTTGGCAAATGTATGTGTCAAGGCAGTACGATCAACAGCCTCCAGACTGCCGGCTTTCTTAGCACGCCGTAAACTGCCATCAAAAGTATCCTGTAATCGCTCACGAAAACTTCTAGATCCAGTCACTTTTCTTGTGTTACGAATTTCTGTCAAAGATCCTCTTCTCTTAAGAGAAGACAAGTTAGCAGGTCGTTCCAATGTGCCACCTGCCTTTTGATCCTTGGCTTTACTTTTTGGGCTTGCACACGGCCCAAGTGCTGCAAGCCACGATGACATAATGAAGGCCTTTATCCAGCACTCTTCCAGGAATAATTAAACACGAAGAGATCGAAATTTGTGATAGAATAAAACAGCATTCCCCACCTATTCATGGTGATTAGTTTCTCTCTATAACATCATGTAACATACATGAACTCAATTTTACGAAAATTATGCCTCAAGTAAGCTTCTGAACATCTTTCAAATGTTTTATCTACCTGGTATAAAAATTCCTATAGAGTTCTTATACACCTTTATCTCCAAAATAAATCAAAGAATCAAACACTGAGCTCTCCTTGTGTTTTAGATTATTATGTCCATATTGAAGAGCTCCTATATTATAGTACTATCATGCTGTTCACTATTTTTGGAACAATCCACAGAAAACTGTTAAAACAACACTAATGTTGTTTGATACTCAGTAAACTATAAAGGTGTGCTATACTTTATTTACTGTGTTCTTGATTCCAAAGCATCATAACAGAAGTAATGTTCAATCTGTAGCTACAATGCTACAGTACTCACCAAACATACTGGTCTTTTATGATCAATTTTCTGGACAAGATACTCATTACAAAATACTTTTGTTTGCTTTTTATTACTTTATTACGCTTGATTGTATCTAATGTGAAGTTAAGCAGGGCTTTCTGCAGAACAATAAACTGCTTGTTTTCCAAACCCTAAAGGCTTAGCTGCAGTCTTTGCCTATCAAATTGAGGATGTTTCCAAATATTATAATGAAATCATACTTGAGGGAACATGGATTTATAGAACACTGTAGTACAAAGAAAATAAATTGCTTTAAATTAGTATATTTTCTGTTTCTGTATGCTCTTGAATATATCTGACATTGAGTAATATTTTAACTGTTTGAAGCATTTATACATTGTGTAGATACTTAAAACAGTCTTGCAATTATCCCTCACTGAGCACTCTAAAAAACAGATAAAGTTGTAAGTTGTCAGAATTACAACATTACAACATAGATACAAGATAAGCTAATATGATTCTGGCCACCAAGGCATTTCTGTTACACATGAAATGACGTTGCAGAACTCTGCTATGAAATATTCAGCATCAATGAAAATTTGTGTATCAAAATACAATCATTCAATTATTCAAGGGATAAGTGCAAAAATATTGTAAGTGCCTATACATGTATACGCACTTACAATAGTTTTGCACTTTGTCCATGAATTGCTTATAACTGCAGTGCATAAAAGTAGACTTATGTGACGTTAATATGATCAGGGGACACTTTGTTGGTAATCCATGCTTTTTTTTCCTCTCAAGGAACACAAGGAACAACAAAAAAAGATTTTTTCCAGAAGTAATTAAAATCCACATGTTTATATGACACAAACATTTCAAAGTCAAAATATTTCAAGACTCCACAACCAATCCACATGCACTAAATCTCTATTTCCTGGAATATTCTGTGATGCAGAAAAGGTGCAAACTTGAAGGTAATGAAATCCTTGTTGATCACATGTACACAGTGAGCTTTACGGCTCTACGCTGACAGGTAAACAAGGTTACAGTCATAGACTATATACCTTTAACCTTAACTCTTGTGGAATGGAATCATCGAATATCTAAGATACTGATTTATATATGTGACCTGCCACGCAAAGAGGGACCATCTCGGAACTTTGTAAAATGAATATTTGAAAAAGAGATTTGGCCTAGCATAGGTCAACCAGATGTCGCATTTTGTACATTCTTTCACTGGAAGGTGGATTGATAATTTTAGATTCAGATAATAAGCACATTATGAAAAGTTTCGACCAAAGTCAGTCTGCGCAATCCGCACTTCCCAGATTGTCCTTTTCCGTCTGACGGGTCACATAAATGAAGATATTAACCTAAATTACTGAATCTGTTCCAGAAGACAACAATTTCAATCCAAACAGGTACATGTATAATAAAAAATGTTTTCAATTACATCTAAAATATTTTCAGGCATATTAAATTTTGCGAGAAAACTTATATGATTTTACTGCCATTTGTCTTTACTGCAAAAAAATAAACAATACAATAATTTTTAATGTAAACATATTTTATTCTTTACTCTCGTTTATTTTTTTATTTGTGGTGCTCTAATGGAATTGGCAACATATTTAGATTAAACTTAATTTATGGTAAGTGATTATTTCAAATTTGATGGTCTTACACAAATAATTAAGAAACCAAATCTTCATCTTTTGGGTGCTGAGAAATTTAATAGCTCTAAGAGCTTTAGTTTTCTGTGATTTTCTAGCAGGGAGGAAAATTCTACCAGATTGCTCAGCTCAATGGGGCTTATCAGCTACCATGCAAAGGTGAGAAATGGGTTTGTGTTGCAGATAATGGCAATTGGCAGGTAGACTAGTTTCATTTAACAGATCACATACTGCTGTTGTTTTTTATAACCCTTGTACTAGAAGGCGTTTACACTGTATGTTTAAGCAGATGTGAAAAAGCACATGTGTAAAAGCGTATCTGTCTTTTTGCGTTTACACTGTATGCTTTTACATATCTGCTTCAGCTGACCTCGGTCATGACTGTCAGTCATTATCAAGATCAAATAGTGTATTGTATTACTGGAATGATGAGGGAATACTTTATCGCTAACCGAAACCAAATGTATATTTGAATTATTTAATTTTATTAGTGTCCATCAATATTCGTATGCTCTGATTAGCTTTTAGCAATGAAAGCAATTTTGAGTATGCAGCTATTTTGTAAACTTCCGCGAAAAGAAGTTCAATTAAAAATAAATATTATTATTGACTAATTTTAACAATTGTTGCTTCACGATATTAAGATATGAAGAGAATATATCTTAATTTCATGAAGGTATGAAACAAAAAATTATATCACACTCATACATGAATCCGCTTTGCGTATTTAAACAGTGTGATTATGTTTCTAGTTTTCTAGTTCACACCCCAATGAAATCAACAAATAGTCTCTTCATCACTTGAATGATAATAAAGACATTGAAATATAGCTCAATTAATTTATTTGCATCCTTTTCTCCAGCTTAAGTTGTTTTTAACCTGGAAAATGGTCACAGAATTTTCTATTTCTGTAATTAATCATTCGATCTATTTTCTGAACATTTGTTTCACAAAATATTTTATTTCTAATTTAATTCGAGACTGAATGGAGAGGGAGTTATAAGAAATTGATCTAACTAAACTGAACTAATTGAAAGGTATAGAATCATTTTAAAGGTGATGAGATACAATTAATTACAGTAGAAAGACAATTCTTAATTAAGTTGCGCCACAAATATTCCTGACATATAGACTGACTATGGTCAATATGTTCTGCAATATCCTGATAGGTCAGTAAATTGCAATGGGTATTTAAACATTTTTTTCAGTTTTATTATTATAATTATTTTTCAATATACTAAGTACCACTGAAAGAACTTATCTATTATATGGTAATAGGTTAAATTTACTCCCTGGTCATTGATGGAATCATATTTCACAAAATGTGGGTATTTGACAGGCTTTCTGAGAGAGCCGTCCAGTAATTGTTTATTTTATCAGCTTATCAGCAGGTCATCAGAGGTATCAATGGTCATTTCGGTATTGAAAAGCAGACGGAAATAGAACATGTTCTATTTCGTATGTTTTGCAGATCTGTTAACAGAACGCTCATTATCTGGGGGTTTACACTGCATGTTTTGACATATATGAAAAAGCAGATGTGAAAAAACATACAGTCTAAACCCCCTCCTATATACATTAAGATATGATTAATGACCACTTTTCAGGGGGGAGGGGGGCATTTAAATTAATTATTATTTTCTCAACAATTTAAGTGTATTTTAAGTCTGAGAATCTGGTGCATCTAACCATTTGTTAAGTTAACACTTTCCTGTTTTACAATATTTTGGACCTGTACGTCAAAATTCAAAGATTTTGCAGACGAAAATTTAAAGTGGATTTAACTTGAAAAATAAGCATTCAGTAGGGTAGAAAATAGTGTAGAAAAAGAAGAAATTGCTTGTCAGGAGCAATTTCTTCTTTTTTCACAATGTTTTCTCAATCATAAAATCACAGGCAGGTAAAAAGCAGGGATTTAACAGCAAAGGGTTAAAGTATCTATCCTTTATTATATTCTTAACAATTTGAGTGTATTTTAAGTCTGAGAATCTGGTGCATCTAACCATTTGTTAAGTTAATGCTTTTTCTCATATCTAAAAAAAGCTAATTGTACCAACATATCTTATTATTATAAAACTACAAAGCAAAGAATGCCCTATTTTACTGGAAGAAAAAGATGAATGAAATAGAATTTCTCATTGGCCATGGACAAACTGACAGAGAATTTCACATGTTCAATAGGACAACTTTGTTACCCAAATTTTCAGGAATGTGATATTTTTTAAATTGACATCTTTTTAAAATAATGAAAATAAACTACAGCATCATAAAAAATTTTCTTGTGAAAGGTGGTGTGATCAATTGGCAGCACAGTACAATATCATATTATTTATTATTACTTTTAAGAATTATTTGTCCTAAGACAAATTTCAGAGAAGAATAAGTAGGTGTGCTAGACGAAAACCAAAGTCCGGCACAGAAATTCTACAACACCGGCTAAAGTTATAATATTCCGGGTTCATGACTCCCGCCAATCATTAAATCTGGACATGTCACGGTGGATGGTTTGATGAGCTTCACAAAGTGGAAGTTAATGAACACTTAGATTAATGCTCCTGCTACAGTTCTAGGAATAATTAAATCAGGAACGACATTTCAAAATGGGAATTGTGGATATAAAATTTAGCTTCTTGAGCAAAATGAATTGAACTTTAATATGTTTTAAGAAAAAGAAAAAGACTTTAACCCTTGTGCTGCTGAACCTAGATTGGTTCTGCTTTGACAGGAGATATAGGCAAAGATCAGCCTGCACAAATGTGCAGCCTGATCTTTGTCTTTACAACATGTTTTTCCTTTTAAACCAAAGATTTGTTCTTGGATTTAAATTTCATAAGAATAATCAAACAATACTATGGTATTCAAGTGCCTTCAGTTCTTTAATTTCAATTCATTTCTGTTTAAAAATGTACAGATTTAACAATGTCTACTTTAATACAGACTTAAGAATCAAGAAGATTGAAATATAAGTTTAAGAAGTAGTTGTTCTTACAATTATCCACAAAGACTGGGTTGTTGAATAATATTTAATACTGGTATCATTTGACTCTTTTTTCTGCATGAAATTAGGACAAAGTAAGAGAAAATTTATAAAATAGTAATTTTTAAATATTCATAGGGACTAACAACATTTTTGCACAAACCCCTCAAAATTGTTATATGAGGAATTTAATATATGTATGATGTATATTGATTTTGTTTACTTTCATTGTCTTTTTATACTGTAAAAACAAGAGTGCCATCGTCACAAAATACGCCGCCACGTTGCTGCTGTTTCACGAAAATAATTGTAGACACTACTTATTTTGACAGAACCAAATTCAAAATGACCAAGTTTCATTTAAATCAAGACATAAAGTTAGGAGGAGTTGCCTTCACAGGGCTGCAATTTCAAAAAGCCCCAGACACTAAGTTTTAAGGGGGCATAATTCAGGGAAATAAATGAGCCATAAAATCCTTGATCAACGTACATCTACAAATTATGGTGATGACATTGACCAAGTTTCATTTAAATGAAGACAAAAAGTAAGGAGGAGTTGCGTTCAAAAGGCTGCAATTTCAATAAGCTCCAGATATTAAGTTTTAAGGGGGCATAATTTAGGGTAAAATAAATGAACCATAAAATCCTTACTTCATACTCATCTTCCAATTTCGGTTATAACATCCACCAAGTTTCATTTAGATCCAGCCAGAAACTTAGGAAGAGATGCATTCACAAGGCTGCAATTTCAATAAGCCCCAGAGACTAAATTTGATGGGGGCATAACTGAGGCAATAAGCCCCAGAGACTAAGTTTTTAAGGGGCATAACTCAGGCAAAAATCAACGAACCATAAAATCCTTCCTTCATGCACATCTACCATTATTATTGAGGTGATAACATTGACCAAGTTTCAAGAAGATCCAGCCAGAAACTTAGGAGGAGTTGCGTTGACAAGAAAAGTGGACCCAGAGACTAAGTTTTTAAGGGGCATAACTCAAACAAAAATCAATGAACCATAAAATCCTTCCTTCATGCACATCTACCAATTGAGGTGATAACATTGACCAAGTTTCATTTAGATCCAGCCAGAAACTTAGGAGGAGTTGGGTTGACAAGAAAAGTGGCCCCAGAGACTAAGTTTTTAAGGGGCATAACTCAGGCAAAAATCAACGAACCATAAAATCCTTCCTTCATGTGTGACATAATGTCATGCCGCCAATGCTTTCCGAGTTAACGTCCTAATGAGATATCACCTGTTTGCCTGGATTCTTAGGAAACACCCCAATTATCCGACAATATAATTTTATGTTTTTGATAACCTGGATACTTGATCTAGTTTATCGCCAGCACGTGGGTCGGTAGGGTTAGCATGATATTATGAATGGAAGTCTGTTACTTGGTAACCTTGGTCAGATGACCTTAGCCAAGCTCTCGTATATAAAGAGATGAAGCCGCTAAGCGCGAGGAGTTAGGAGTTACGAGAGAGTCTTAGGTCAGATCACAGTCGTCATGGAAGCTGATGTTAATTTAGAGTTAGAACTTTTATTATAGATTTGAAGTGTGGAATTGGTGTTCAATAAAGTTATTTAAACAAACCATCTGACTTCATTTGATTACACAACGCGATAGTATCTTACACCCATTACGTTACATAAAGGGTGGGTGGACTTTAATGGTGCCGATGACGTAAGGATTGGATGAAATTTTGATAAATTTCGACCAAAAAACGAACTTGGGTTATGGTGATGTGTCAACAGTTGTGGATATTATGAAGAAATTCTTGGACGATTTTGGACACTCTGATGTTTTGAACATTTGTACTGTGCTGATCCTGTGCTCTGAGAAATTGTTTGGACATACTGGAAATTCCGGAGCAGTAAGTTGTCTACTCTGCTTGTATTTTTGAAAATAATTGGCAGAACAAAAACCTATGTCTTATGATGAAAATGACCAAATTGAAGCTTTTATTTCATTTAACGTATTTTCTTTGGGGAAATCACGCTGCATAAAAGTTCAGTCTGGCTTTGAGAAATTGGTGATAATTTTATTTTTGCAAAATTTTGGTAGGGTCAGTTGTATAATTAAAACGATATTTCAAAGTTTGAATTTAATGGTCACATTTAGCTATCACTTTTGACACATAAGAACTTAAGTTGGAAGCAGATACATAGGTCTTGGTCAAATTCTGATTTTTTTTTGTTTTTATCATCGTTGAAATGTAATATATATAAATGGATTTAAGTTTTACAATTAAGTATGGATTTTTAGTTATTTAATGGTTCAAACTATTTTGCTTTTCTTTCAAAACCGATGGTACATTTTCTGATACCGTGGCCATATAAAATTCTTGGTAAACAAAATCAATCTTTGGAAGCGTGAAGCTTTACCTGAATTGACCTTTCGATCACGCAGTGGGTTCGTGTACATTGGATGATCTTCGGGTACTATGACTCATTCATTTGACCGAAATACTGTATCATGGGGCTATTCTGTAATTTGGTTGAAAGGTCACCTTCTCTTTATTTGGCAAGGTCATATGGTCTTATGATTACAGGCTACGAAAATAATTCAAGGTTAAGGTCATATAAGAAGTTTGATGAATCTTGCTGATCGCAATATTGCATTATGGTTTTGACTTTCACTTTGATTTAGAGGTCGACTTTTCTTTATTTGGCAAGGATGTTTGGTTATCAAGTTGTAGGCAAATGACGTTTCAATTTGACAAGGTTAAGGTTGTTTGGTCTTGTTATTAAACTCTGGTTAACTTTCTTGCAAGAGCATTATATTTTAGTCAAGGTCATGGTCATTTGAATTTGAAGAACAGAACAAATGAGATCTAGATTTTGGACAGTATGATTATCAGGTTAATTATTAGAAAACAAGAGGTGTTGTTTGTGAACCTGACATTTTTATCTTTGATGTAAGGACAGGGTCTAC
The DNA here is from genome assembly GCA_948146395.1 of Fragum whitleyi. Classification (NCBI taxonomy): domain Eukaryota; kingdom Metazoa; phylum Mollusca; class Bivalvia; order Cardiida; family Cardiidae; genus Fragum; species Fragum whitleyi. The sequence continues at coordinate 8,444,942 of OX411543.1, forward strand.
TGTAATTAGCATGATTATTTCAGAGAATTTGATTAGAAATTCGGGTAAATGACAATTTGTTTGTAGGTTGGATCAGGAGTAATTACAGACTTTTTTTCTGGTTGTAGTGTTGTTTTTTATTTGTACGATATATCTTTTTTTACGTCTGAAAAGAGCTAATAAGTGGTTCGGACTTGTGTTTATTGTCAATTATTGTTTTACCTTCGTGGGTAGGTATGGCTAACCTTCGTTTTGAGATAAGGTGCATTTAATGATGAGACAAGAAACTCTGTTAATGAGGTCTCTGAATGTGCTTTAGTGAGTCTTGATTTTGTAGCAGGTGTTCCCATAAAGTCCGAATGAGGACATGTTTATGGATGATTAACATGAAAATATTTTGGCAAAAGGTTGTTGGAATTTTTGTTATCTGGTAATGTAAATGACTTTTGTAACGAGCTTGAACTTGGTCATATCATTGTTGATCTTGCAGTTACGAAGATAAACAGATTAAATGAATTTAATGAGTATGATTGCCAAATTATTTTCATAATATATTTTAAGAGTTGGACAAATAGATGACGGTACCAATGAACTTTGGGACTCTATGCGTAAGAGTTGAGTAGAAATAAACTACCAGCCGTATCTGTGTCAACTGATGTCTGAATAGCAGTGGGATACTCGGAAATGTCGATGCAGCTGAGATGATCAGACAAGACGTTTGTAAATAAGTAAAAGTAGACTGTACACTCATGTATTCAGTATTTATCCAATTATATAATCCTGTAGTAAAAGAGAAGTCGAACATATTACATATATGTTGAGAATGAGACGATTAGACCATGCTATGGTCTCTGCTTATGAAAAAAGGCGAGACGAGTATTAACGACTCTTGAAGGAAAATATGATACGACGAAATAATGGGTATACGATAAACCAGTGAACGAACGACGCATAATTTATCGTACAACGATGGTGATTGGAATATGGTACAACGACAAACAAACAACGATTGGTGTATTGTACGACGACTGATGTGTTACAAAACTTATCTTTAAAGGACTCTGGACAATTAATGTTGTTTACAAATACATGCATATTACTAAATTCTTACACGTAAGAAATGATGTTTCATTTTAAGGTTTGGTGCAGAGATTTGTATTTATTATTACTTTATCATTCTTTGAAAGAAATTTATAAATGACCATTTATTGTATTTGGAAATGATTTGAAACTGCAGAAAAATCAATATCAAATCAATTGAGTACGTGTGTTCCCTGTTAGTCTGAGCCGAATGTGCCTGATCAACATGTTCATCTCAGAACAAGGAATGCTAAATAGCATTTATTTAAATTGGTAAACTGTTTCAAAGATATTTATTTGTTTCATAAAGTTTCAATTGTAGAAATATAGATAATGTTGTAAAACATTTCAAAGATGAAATGTTTTAAAGAAGAGGGAAAGGTATGTGACATAATGTCATGCCGCCAATGCTTTCCGAGTTAACGTCCTAATGAGATATCACCTGTTTGCCTGGATTCTTAGGAAACACCCCAATTATCCGACAATATAATTTTATGTTTTTGATAACCTGGATACTTGATCTAGTTTATCGCCAGCACGTGGGTCGGTAGGGTTAGCATGATATTATGAATGGAAGTCTGTTACTTGGTAACCTTGGTCAGATGACCTTAGCCAAGCTCTCGTATATAAAGAGATGAAGCCGCTAAGCGCGAGGAGTTAGGAGTTACGAGAGAGTCTTAGGTCAGATCACAGTCGTCATGGAAGCTGATGTTAATTTAGAGTTAGAACTTTTATTATAGATTTGAAGTGTGGAATTGGTGTTCAATAAAGTTATTTAAACAAACCATCTGACTTCATTTGATTACACAACGCGATAGTATCTTACACCCATTACGTTACACATGCACATCTACCAATTGAGGTGATAACATTGACCAAGTTTCAAGAAAATCCAGCCAGAAACTTAGGAGGAGTTGCGTTGACAAGAAAAGTGGACAGACGGACGGACGGACAGACAGACGGAGAAGATGACGCCAATATACATCCGCCTCTGGCGGCGTATTAAAACACAGATGACTCTCAAAATAATGGAACTTTATTTTCAAGGAAAGTTAATAAATACAAACAAATTTTCTGACGGCTTGGTTTGTATGAGAGCAGTTTGCACAGTTTGATACCGCATGTGTTTCTCTTGGGGAAACATTTCTGGCAGCTTCCTATATGTACCTTAGATATCTTGTTTATCTTTGTATGTACATCCTCGTATTCTGGAATTATAATTGAGCCTCATGCATGACATTTCCAACAAACATTGAGCATAATTTGAAGACACCTGCACAGTGCAATATAAGAATGTTCTTTGACTGCCTGGAGAAAGGGTAAGGACCTTGTCTAACTACAAAGTGCATAGTGAAGACTCTGGTCAGACTGTGCAGATGGGCAGGATGCAGAGGCTTTGCTTTGTGTACATGTTAAATTGTTTGAAATGCCATGTTAAATGAGACACAGTTAAAACCCTTGTTGAATAAAACAAGAACACTACTTAAGTAAACATACCCCAATAGGAGCCTCATAATCCATGGCTTTTCGGTGCTGGAAAGTAATACACAAAAAAACTAATTAAAAAAATGACATAATTTGTACAAAATGAATCAAGAGTTATACCCCTTCATAGAATAGTTTGCTCTTTTGATAGTGAATAGGTAAGCCAAGTTTCAAGTGAATGCCTTTGTAGACCAAGAGATATAAAAAAAATGTCAAAGCTTTTGCAAGAAGACAATAGTGACAACAACAATGACAATGACGATGACACCAAGTTTATAGCAATATACATCAGATTTTCTCCCTAAACAGCCAAGCTAATAATATACCATGTGGTAAACTTAGTTTTCCACAGATGAATTTCCTTGTCTTGCAAAAGTGTAATGACATCACCATGGTGTCATTTCATGGTATCCCTTGATTTTGTTGTTCAGAAAATATTCACAAGCTGCAGCAGACAACCATTGTTTTTTTGATGCAAAGAATTTGTATCTAAAATAGCTGTTCTTTACTGTATCTTGCTAAATGATATTTCTGATGTCGACTCAGATAAGGTTTGAACTCATCTTTTAAAGAAAAGACCATTACAGATCCTATATGATATGAGTCTGTGCATGACATTTCCAACAATTTTACATCAGTGTAAAACAGAACCTCAGGTCAGCCTGTGCAGCCGCACAGTCTGACCTTAGTCTTCGCTATGCACTCTTTAACCAGATAAGATCTTAAACCCTCTTCACGCATACATTTAGTATTGTATTTGCATTGTGTGACTGTCTAAGCTGCAAAATGTCCATCACGCACCTATAAAATTGTTGGAAATGTCACGCACATGCTCATATATATATGTAATCTTCAATGTATCTTAAATTGAACCTCCTTTAGATTTGTACAGGATGTTTTCCAGGGATGTGATGTAATATGCTTGTTGCTCATGGAAAACAAATTTGCATTATCTTGACAAACTGCGTATTTCACAGAATACCGTCTTCTGTTTGGTGCTCCTGCAAATTCTGTGCTGTATCACGTTTATCATTGGAATCACATTAATATCGCATTATCTTTCCGCTTTTACATAAATAGGACACTATGGCAAGGAACTGATTATGTGTTATTTATCATAATATTTGGTTTTCTTACCATATTTCCTCTAATAATATTGCCCTCCCTTATAGTAGCACCCCTACATTTTTCAGCCCGAAAACCCACTTCAAATGCCTAAATTTTAGCAACTTTTTGAGACTTCTTCTCTAATTTGAGATGAATTTCCTGTAAACAATCATTCATAATTATGATTGTTTAGAGAAAATTTACCTAAAATTAAAGGGTATGGGCCTAAAAGACATAAGTTTAATGTTTTTTTAAATCAGAAAATGCATACTAAATAAAAGCTCCCTGACCATGTTATGTGTAGCTCCTGGGAGTATTTATAAAGAGAAATACAGTACTTGTTAAATAACAACAAAATATTGACAGATATTCATAACCTAGAAATAGTTCCTTACTTTTAGAACATTTTCATCTGTGTACAATGAAATCATACAGGTACTGTTGAATTCTTTAGATTATTCAAACAATAAAATTTGAATTAAATGACTTATAATGTTTCAGTCAATTTAGTGATGACTGGTTTGAAATGACATTTGCGGGAAAAAACCCCAAAACATCAGTCCTGTGGTAATTACTTGAGTTGTTGATTATTGAAAAATTTATAGTTGAAATTCTGAATAAGTATTATCTTAAGGTTTTTCTGATGTTATTTCTACTTTTCTCTATAGGTATATTTTCAAAAATGAGCTCTGACGTAGGCGCCGCGTCCATTACTATAGGTATATCAAGTATCTATTAAAAAGCTTATGATAGGATTTGAACCTTAAACACCTTGGCTTCTATTAGGAAAGTACATGTATGAGTAAACCTTACGCTATAAGACAATCAACAACTTTAATTAAAAAGGTAAATCTTAACCTTTTTTAAAGTGTTGCATAAACCTGTTTTATCTAAATCGTTAAAATGGCATGAGAATCTAACGGTAAAAAGTAGATTTCACGGCTCACCAAAATCGCAAAATCTACCTACAGCTGTCTTTGTCTCTATGACTCTCTTTCTCTCTCTGATCTTATTGACATTACGTATCTTCAGTTCTTTGATATGTAAATAGTATTTAAAGGTTTTTTATGATATCATTGGAGATTCAGTATTAGGATCACTAACCTTTAATTTGGTAACTAATTGTTGTAAGCTTAAAATTTTGCCAGAATATAATATGAATTGGCATAAAGCAATGTTATATTCCTACTACAAGAATAATTGAATTACCACCCCGGAGAGAAAAGAATAAGTGGTCTATGATTTGTGTATCTCACTTCTCATTTAGACCAGAATAATTACCTGGAAACAGTGGTCAAGTATTTATTGACATAACAGTTACTAATTAGCTTTCTGAGAATAATAGCCTGCTCTTCCAGGGGTCAGTGTAAAACTATTGTAAGTGCCTATATATTTATAGGCACTTATAAAAGATTGGCACTGACTCCTGTACTTTGTGTTTGCAAGGCAGGCACAAAAGTCCCTGCATGGTTGGCTCAGTCAGCAGAGCTACTGACTTGAAAGCAATTGAAGTTTCATATTGTGGGTTCGATTCCCAGGCTGGACCACTAATTGTCAGATGAGGCGTTAAACTTACAAGTCCACTGTGATGGTGCTGTACATTGAGCATGTTTAGAATCATGGTGGATCTCAGCAATATATTTTTCATATATCCTAGCACTATCCCCTGTAACAACGTTACACCTGCCTCATCTAACACCAGCAGACTGTAACATTTTGGACCACTGCTCTATTGACCACTATCTTGATTTACCAGAAAATCATGGGTGATTAACCCCAGGTAGTATGTTACCCAAGCAGTTTTGACCATGGCATTTTGTTTACTCTGCTGGAACGAGGAGAAATCATAGGCCAGTTCTCAGAATAACTCAACTTTAAAAGGCAGCATGATGCATTTAATATGGGCATAACTATCAGATAATCATGGAACCATAAAACTGTCCAGCGAATTTGGGGAAATTTTAGCCAAACTGGCATCAGATTGTGGACTGAAACCGCCTTCAGGACCTTGTCACTCATATTGGCTTATGTTTCTGTAGTAGCCAAAAAACCCCCAACAGAAATACAGACATCTGAAGATTAAATATTTCATAAATTCTTTTTAATTTCAGTTACCTTTACGGTCAATTTTATTCTCAAAATTTCGTGAGGCTTTAATTCAGAGAGACTTCATGATATTCAAGAAGTGCTTTAACTAACAAGTAATTGTTTCATAATCCTTTTTCATAAGGAAAATTGCAATTCCTATCATTATAATCAACTAAAATGTATCTTAAGTAGAATTATTGTCATCTACAAATCATTTGATTAGAAGAACTTTGGAATGGTGTGATGTGCCAACTTGTTAAAGTTTAACAGCTGTGGAGGGAGTCTTTAGTATCAATTCGGAACTACTGTTTTATAGTTTCAGGCTTATTACAGGTAAATTCCAGGTAAACACTTTACTCAAGGGAAAACTCACACAGATGTTTCTTACTCTTGCAGCATTGATAAACAAGAGTCCTCACAACATTGATAAGATATTGTCCTATATACAAATCCTTCTAACGAAATACCTAGCTGTTTTCTGCTAAAATCTGAAGTATTGTCATCACCTTGGCTTTAAAATTTGCCTTTACGTGCAAAACTTTAACTTTGGTCATATTTCTGTTTAATATTGAAAATGTCTTGATGAAACTTGGTAATCATCATCAAAAGATCTTACTGGTCAATCAAGGGGAATAACCCTGTAAGCATTTTTGTTATGCCCCTTTTTCCACTTAGATATTTTTGCATAATTCAGCACCCGCAGCCGAGCGATGGTACCAGTTGGCAGTGCTCATTTGTTATAAGTTAGACATTTTAAAAATGAAAACTTATTTATCTAAACAATTCTTACATTATTGAAAGCTTTCACTTAAGTCATGGAAATTGGAGTGATTGACTTAACTATATTTGAATCTTGAGGTCTTTTCAAGTATTTTTTCTAAAGACAGCCATATTTGGTAAGAGCTACAGCACATTACATCAACAAAATGTTAATTAGGGCATCAGCTTCTTAATCAAGGGGTCCCACAGTTTAGTTCAAAAGTAGAAGTTGGTTCTTTTTAATTCCTTGTCACATTCAAATTTGAGTAACATGTTTATTCTCCACAGAGCAGAATCAAGAAGGATTAATCAAAGTCAAAATAACTTATTTACTGCATGCATCAATGTTAAAATGATAGGTTTATGATCAGCTTATTTTTTACCTTTTGTGTGAATGCAGTTTTAATTTCTTCAACTTTCTCTTTTTAATGACTACAAGTCAAGTTTTGTATCCTCAGGTTGAGCTAAAAAATTGGAAATCATCAACTTATAAGAGAAAAGGCTATGTTATAGCAGCTAGATTATTCCCTTTCACCATCAGTCCTCACTTTTAGCTTATAAGAGAGAAGGCTATGTCAAAGCAGCTAGATTACTCCCTTTTCCTGTCAATTCTTTCCATCAACTTATAAGAGAAAATGCTATGTTATAGCAGCTAGATTACTCCCTTTCCGCATCAGTCCTGTCTTTTAGCTTATAAGAGAAAAGGCTATGTCATAGCAGCTAGATTACTCCCTTTCCCCATCAGGCCTCTTCAGCCCCTGAAAATGCCGATTGTTTCCTCTTGCGTATATTTGAATTTCAAATCAAGCTACACCCCTTGAAGACAAGAGTTATAGACTCTCATTTCATTTCTTATCAAAAACTTGGTCTAGCCATCGTTTGAGATATATGATAAAAATAGATGCAGAAAAATAGATGAAAGACTATTTTTAACTCATTCTATCTATTCAAACATAATCCCTCAAACACAGAATCTCTTGCGAATTTCAGAATGCAATAGACCTATTGCCAACATTATTATGATCTCACAAACTGAAGAAAAATGTTCAAGATGAAAGCAACTGCAAAATGTGTAGGAATAGGTTCCCTGCTTTTCACATTTACTCTCATGCTAACCAGGAAATCAACAAATCTTACTCTAGGGGAACACACCCCCCCCCCCCCCCCACACACACATTTTCACTTTCTGCCTTAAAATGACCTTTAACACATATCTCTGACATGTAATCTTTCAATAAGAATTTTAGATTTTTACTTGAGCATATATATTTTAGATTATTACAAATGAAAATTTACATAACTTTGTCAGGTTCACATATTTCCGGTCACCCTAAATGTCAATCTTTTTAGACAACTAAAAGCCTTATCATACACCAGAAATCTGACATCAAATGAATATTGTCTTCTTCTTAATACACTTTTCCGCAAGCTGTTCAGTTCAGTTCGGTTGATGAAAATGGATTAGGATAAAACTTCATGGATTTTCTGAAGCAACAATGCAGAATGTAAACAAACTCCATTTTTCAGTTTTTTTCATTATCTGGTGAACGATTTTTGGCAGAAGCACTGGTGTTTCCTACACATCATTCTAGCCTATCCTAAATATGATACGAATCTTCAGATTTAACTTATCTCTCTCTTCTCCTTCTTGATAACTTAACCAAATACAAATAACTTTTCCTATTTCCCTTAGAACTCGGGGAAAGAACAAAAAATCAAATATCCAATGAAGCATAAATCATGTGAGAATGTAGGATATTTTTCAGAAAAGATGGTATGATATTTGAACTAAACCTAAACTAGTTTTCAGTATTCTTCATTACTTATAAATTCAAGATAAATTCATAGAAAGTGATTTGTTAGATGTAAGGAAACATCAAGAATATCATTTGTTATTAATAGTCCGGCAGATTTCTAGCTTGACCCGGAAGTAGGGTTCAAAGTTTTTTTCTTGACTGATTCTTGTAGCTTAGGCCTTCCCAAACGAGAATCTGACTGATGACATCTTGTCATCATTGAGCATTTTGAGAAAATCGAGATGGCAGCCGGGACTATCGAATGTTACACCAACAGCTTGGTAGATCACAATGGCAACCTTTTAAATGTTTATTTTGTATTTTTATGCTGTTAAAGCTCGAGATTAAAAGTATATGACACAATTAATACATGTTATGACATTAGAAATGAGTATGGTAGTCAAGATGGCAGCCAAATCGAATTATTAAATGGCATTTGAAGTATTTCTTAACCCATGTGACATAAGAATCTTAGGAGAGGGTTTTAGGGCTACTTCAGTAAACATTTGTTAGTGGTTTTATGCCTTCTAAATATCAGGAAAAGACAACTCTCTCCTATTGTAACATAAATTATTGATTTGAAGATGGCAGCCAGGAAAGAGAAATTTCTAAGTTAACTGTGTTTTAATCAGGATAAGAGAAAAATTTGCGCCTACATCAATAGTTTCAAGGCCAGTTTCAAAGTTGTTTTAAAAATGATGCCTTACATGATGATAGCATACGAGATGGTAGCCAAGGAATATACCCAAAAGAAAGTTTGAGGTTACATAATTATATTAGAAAATGATTCACATTAACTTATGAAAATACAGGTCAACATTTCTAAGTTAATTGTGTTTTAATCAGGATTCGAGAAAAAAATTGCGCCTACATCAATAGTTTCAAGGCCAGTTTCAAAGTTGTTTTTAAAAATGATGCCTTAAATGATGATAGCATACGAGACGGCAGCCCAGGAATATACCCAAAAGAAAGTTTGAGGTTACATGATTATATTAGAAAATGATTCATATTAGCTTATGAAAATACAGGTCAACATTTTGAAATAAGAAAAGTTACAAATGCAATATAAAAGTATTTTTGTGTACTAAGATGGCAGCAAAAACTGCATAAATATCGCATTTTCATTAGTTTTTAATTTTTTGACAATTCAAAACATAATATTTGCAGGATTCATACATAGACAATCACTTTGACTTGAATTATCTCTTCCAGAAAGAAAAAAAAGGAAGCTAACAATACATCCTATAAACATGAATAACTAAATAGAAGTCTAACTTGTAGCATCATTACATTTACATTTTTAGTGAACAATGCCCAGCACTTAAGTTTCATGGTAGTTGAAAATAAAAATTTATTTGCCTTGCGAGAAAATTATTGCACAACAAAATATATTCATCTCATATCGATGGATAAGCACGAAACAATTATGTCTCCTAACCAATATTAAGGCAGTTATTCAAATCATCACCAACCGTTAGTGCAGATATTAGCAGCAAAAGTTTTTCAATATTGTTTGTTAAAAAAAACAACAAAAAAACCTCTTGTCTGTTCTTATCTTCATTTTGATGGCATTTGAAATATGACAATTTGGCAATAGTATTGTGGTTTTGTTGTACGTCTATAATTGTTTCATATTGACGCACAAAGTGGCTAAAATGCTGATTTATGAACGAACCTTAATAACATCCTCAAAATCGAAATTTGATTTATTCAAATCATCACAAAAAATTGGTAATTCAGTGCATCAAAATGTTGTCAAAAGTGTTTGTTCAAAAGCACCCTTTTCCAGGCCTTATCTTCAATTTCTTAGCATTTGATATATGACAATTTTGTAGCAGTATTGTAGCTTTACTATACGGTTATAATTGTTTTAATCTTTTTGTTCACATTGAAATTATCAACTAAGATTAATTATCAAAAGAGCTAGCTAACAAAATCGTAAGCAAATTAAGCAAAAGGAAAAAGTAACAATAATGATAATTCAAACTATATTTATAATTTCCAATTTTAAGCATTTAATCAAGCAGTAAACAAAAATACACCTATAACAAGACTACGTCAATAAACATAGAACTAACATATTTTAGAGAGTGGCTATTTTGTCTATATTGTCATAGCAAATTAATACTCAATAATATACTCACACACAATGAAAATGCACCACACAATATATATTGAACTGTATATTTGTGACCCGTCACACGAAAAGGGACAATCTGGGAACTCAGTAAAATACATATTTGAAAATGAGATTTAGTCCAGCATAGATCAACCAGAGGTCGCAATTCAAAAATTCTTTCACAGAAAGATAGATTGATCATTCTAGATTCAGAAAATAAGTAAAGAGCGAAAAGTTTCGATCCTGGTCAGCCTGAGCAATCCGCGCAGTCTGACTATGGTCGACACATTACGAACTACTGAGATTGTCCCTTTTCGCGTGACAGGTCATTTGTTTTAATGTACAGTAACTTCAGACTTGAATATCAATTTGTAAGGATCTATAAAAGACCATTTACTACACTATTATACATGTATGGCTGTAACCTCAGACAAGGCTGTAGGTTTCTGCATCTAACTTTTAAGAAAAAAGTTAGAAATCATAAGTCTTATATTTGCAATAAAGGTTCGGAAAGCTTTGCCACCATTCATTTTGGGATAACATTACCACTTACTCAGTACAATACATTACAGTTGATTCGAGCATATGCTAGCGCTTATCATCTTTTATGTCAACACATAACTATTAACGCCTCTGATGGAAATAAACATGTCGCTTTTGGTTCAAATCACATGGAAGACTTGAAATTATTGGTTACTTACATTACGTTGCATGTCATGAAAAATAAAATTGAATACGAGTCACAGTTAATCCCCCACTATACTTATGTTGAGATCACTTTAATGCTTTATGCTTAAAAACTGCTATCTACAATATTACATTTTCATTCTCTTAGAAACCGTACTTTTATTGACGCTATTAATTTTTAAAACGACAAATTCAATGACCAAGCTAATGAGTCCTTTAAATTTATTGATTGAATGAAGTTTTACGCCACTTTCAACATTTTTTCAGTTATATCGCGGTGGCTGGAGCACCTAACAATGGATTCATAGTATTTATCTCACAAGTACAACCGCCACATCCTTTCCTAGCCTCCAGCTGCTATCTCACATAGGTCTACGATTATCAACTCATTGGTGAGAGACAAATAGTGGGAAAGAATGAGTGTCGCCGTCGGGGATCATACCAGGGACCTCTAGATTGACACTTCGACGCGCTACCAACTGCGCTATGATGGCAGCTGTGTCCTTTAAAAACTTAGTGGTCATGTCGAAACCATACATTAACTATAATTATACAAACATGTTTTTGTCAACAAGTTCCTTACGTTGTCGCAATAGTTCAAATAAATTTGATAATAACTGGAAGGAAAAACGGCGAGGCTGCCATCTTCAAAATAAGATCTGAACATATTCATCAAAATCGGATTTTTAGAAGATAAGTTTTTGCTAAAGGAAAAGGAGATCATCATATTCTCATGCTTATCATTAAGCTACACGCAGTTATTATTCATAAACTCTCTTAAGTGTTTATTATCAAGTACATGTATATTTTTAGTTGTATTGGCTGCCATCTCGACTTTTTTAAAACTATTCCATGATTAAAATGCACCGTCATCCAGATTCTTGATTCGCTAGACCTTAGCTACTCGAAAATAGTTTCTGTTAAAAACGTTGCAAACTTTAAGCATGAAATATAAATCTTGTGTTACCTGGTTGTCATCTTCGAATTGATGGTTTTCATGACACTAGATGAGATGTGTAACAAGTCAGATATTTTTAGGTCATAAACAAGCTTACAAAAGTTTATTTAGAAAACTCTAAACACATTTCTAAGGTTCTTGTCGCATAAATAAGAATAAATCGGGAATTACTTAAAAAAAAATATAATTCGATTTGGCTGCCATCTTAATTGCCATACTCATAACTAATGTCTAGGTATGCTGTTATTCGTTACATAGCTTCAGGTCAATATATTAACAATAAAATGACCACTCAAACCGGTTTTATTTTTCAAAGAGAGTGATCTACGGAGCCGTTGGCTTGATTTTTGATAGTCCTGGCTGCCATCTCGATTTTTTCGAAATGCTCAATGATGACAAGATGTCATCAACCGGATTCTGGTTGGGGAAGGCATTGGCTACAAGAATCAGTCAAGAAAAAAACTTTGAACCCCACTTCCAGGTTCAGCTAAAATATGCCATATTTCTGCCGGACTATAACTAGAGCTGCTTGAGCAGCTGATTTGCCCCACAGGACTGAATCTATTGATATGATGAGAATTTCAGTGAATGAATGAATGAATGAATTAATTAATTTTTATTTCAAGAATATAAGTGGGTTTTTTAAGTGTCACATGGTGAAATATTTCTGAAAAGAAAAATTCAAGATTGATGAATAACACATAGAACATTGACCTCCGCCTGTTAACTTAATATTTTTCATACAATCACAGTAATTTTATGCTACATGATAATGGGTCACCAAAGGAACAATCCAGTGAAATTTGATAGATATTCATGCGAGAAGATTAAGATTCTGAGAAAATGATTTTCAAAGTTTCCACTATATAACACATAGAGAAATGACCTCCGCACATAAAAGACATATTTTCACCCAATCACAATAATTTTTGGCTGCATGATAATGGTCACCCAAGGATCATTCATGTAAAATTCAATTGGTATCCATCAATTAGGTTCTGAAAAAAGTCACTTTTTACCATATTTGGAAATTAGCCACGCCCATTATATCCATATTTTTCATTGGATCAAAATTTCTTGAACAACTTTGAAAGAGGGTCACTCAAGGATCATTCTTGTAAATGGTGGTTGAAATTCATCCAGTAGTTTCTGAGGAGAAGATTTTTAAGGAAAAAGAAAACGACCAGACGCACAGACGCAAGACAGACCCAACACCATAACAATACCCCCAGTGGCCTTTGGCCAGTGGAGCTACAAAATAACCATACATCGATCAAACAAAATGTTAAGAAAATAGATTTTTTGAAAGCTATATTATTAACATTTTTTCTGTTACTTTCAAGCATTATTTTTGCTTGTTTGTTGGAATGGGTGTAATACTGCTTTTAACAATTTTTAGCTTGGCGGTTTTGAGAAATGTTGAGGTAATGTATCATCACCATAGGGACCTAGTCCTGTCAGTATTGTTGTTGACAAAGGTATAACAAACTTCAACCTTGTATCTTTGTTGTTATTAATGGAGATCTTCATGAAACTTGGCATGTATTCTTCACCATCATAACAGCTATCAGGGCTATCAAGGATCCAACTTCAGCAGCTGAGTGTTGGTACCCATTGGGGATGCTCTTGTTTCCATAGGCGTAACTAGGGTTTTGAAATTCATACACACTCAGAAGGCGACCAACAAAGAATATTTAGGATAAAAGCGATATTTGGACTGTGACGAAAGAGGAATCTCATCCAGTCCCTTTTTTATGATTTGAGCATTAGTGAATAATCAAAACATCGCAACTACAGCTTAATTAAGCTGTAGTTTCGATGTTATGATCATTCATCAACGACATTTTTCGAAAGAGGATTTATTTCTAATACGCACTTGCGTAATGTGCGTAATGGGAGCTACGCCCTTGGTTTCAGTCATTATGAGCAGCTTGAGCAACTTTCTGGTATCTCTCACACCAAATGTTTGAAAAGATATCTGCTGCTGCTGCTGGGAATTGAACCTGTGACACCAATGATTTAAAGATTGACTTGTGCAGATCCATGATCATTATGGCAGTAGCTCTCTCACAAGACTGCAGTTGTCTCAGCACCAGGGAATGTTATTACATGCTACATTGTTATCTTTTCAACAAGTCCTCCCATCTGCAACTTACATTGTTTGCACAGCTGATTTTCCTGGATAAATATACATAGATGTGAAACTTACAACAAAATGATATTCAAGAAACTTATTCACAAAATAATGTTGACAAAAATTTCGGCTCATTTGAGTATTTTTCTCAGTTTTTGAATCTAAATAAATGTATCAATATAAATATTGTATAAATAAGTTGTTATCCATGTTCATACATAATAGTATTTTAGCATTAATCTCAAAGTGAAATTTGAAAAAAAATCTCAGCATAGCATGAGAAAAGTTTTATACTCTCGAGCCCAGAAGTATTCAATTTGACTGAATTGCTTATTGAGATCGAACCAACATAGAAATGCACATGCCCTTTTACGGGTTTTAAATCTTAGACCACTTTCTCAGAGCTACAGATAGAGGGTGTATTTTGTAATTTAAATCAAAGTAATTCAATAATGGAAGCACCGACCAAATGCTATTGGCACACATTGGAATTGTCTCATTCAGACAATTCAAATGAGTACCCACAGCATAGGCTTCAATTAATGAATACAGATTTAAGACAGGATTTACCCCCTCTTTTCTGCACCTTTGAATTTGCAGTCTGATCTTTGTCTTTACCACATGTTTGTTCTTTCCTTGTCATTTCGGGAGTTTTCTCTTCTCAATTAATTCCAACCCTAAAATTCTCTTTCAGATGGTAAGTAGGTTAAAAGTTTTAAAACAGAACTTCAACCATTAAGTAAGCACCTAAAATTTATAGAAATAACAGAGATATATAGATGATAATCTTTTGTATCAGTGTATGATCGATTTATATTTCATTGAGTGAACATCAAAAGATATATTTTCAAGACTGGAAGAGCCACTATTGAAAATATAGCTTTTGTTGTTCACGAAATGAAATATTAATCAATCTCACTCGAAAAACAAGCGATTATTCTATTTCTTTAATGCATCATTGTGACGTCACTTATTTCGCCCTGCATAGATGACGTCAGATAGGATGAAATGCACAAAAGCAGGGTAAGTTTTTGATAATTTCACTGCTTTTCGATGAGATTATCAAGTGATAATCTATCGTTATTTCTCAATAAACCACCAAAAAGCATTAAAGAAAATAAGATGTCAAAAGTTTTTGCACATCATTGCTGCAACAACCACCACAAATATGACATTCTCTGATCACACCAAGACAATAGCAATTGATTAGATTTAAGTTTCATTCCTCCATGAAATCAACATAAGCTTTCTTCATCTCTTAATTGAATGGGTAACTGAGATTTAATTCAAGGATTCCAAGTATTCATGAGGATTATCCAGCCGTCAATCGACCCACAAACCAACAGTTCACCTGCCCTAGAAATCAGGTAATTTTCAATCAGAGATAAAACAGCTTTTACACTGATAGCTGATTTTCAAATCTATCTGATAAGCCCAGATTTGGATTCAACAGGAACCATTGAATTGCAGGAGGCTCAAAATTGACCCTTTTTAAAGTAAGACATTACACATATTCCATGCTTAAGAAAACTTTGATCAAAACAGAGCTACACATCATGGGGTATTTTAGATTTCAGAAAAATTCCACCAATACAGTCAAACCTGTCTTCAGCAAGCACCCATGGGACATTCAAAAAGTGCTTGCTTAAGACAAGATAAGTGCTTGCTAAATACAGGTCAATTTCAGTGCAAGTAGTTCATTTTGGAACTCCGTGACTGCTTGCTTAAGACAGGTTGCTTGCTAAATACAGGTGGCCGCTAAGACAAGTTCAACTGTACCTCCGCAAACCCTAGGTTGTGGGAACTCATTTCACCTTGTTGAGTCAGTACACATGATTACCACAACCTAAGGTTTTGTTGAGAAATAATGATTTGAGCCTGTGCGTGAGATTTCCAACAAATTCAAATAAGCGCAAAGCAAAGACTCTGACCAGTCTGTGCATCCGCACAGCCTGTCCAGAGTCTTTACTATGCATTTAGTACATAGATAAGGTCTCAAAGTATTTGTAGACCACAATGTAACTTTATATTTACAGTATGTGGCTTTCTACACTACTCAGTGTTTGCACCTCACGAAAATTTCAAATTGTTGGAAATGTAACGCACAGGCTCATTTTAGATTTGTCTGATCCCATCTTATCTCTGACATTGTGAAATCATGCAGGCTGATCAGGGTAAATAATTCTCACTTCCATCATTGAGTCTTTCCAGTGAACCATTTTTAAAGTTGTAGTTACAATATTTGGTCAATCAAAGTGTTTTACAAAGAACAACAATAAATGACCACGAAATGATCCAATTTCAGATGATCTATCTTTTTAATCCTTGTCAGGCTGAATAAAACACTTAACAAAATGGCATCTAAATCAAAGTACCCAAAGCACAGGATGCATTTATTGTGACTCTATAATTATTTTGAAGATTTAATTCTTAAACTTTTCTGGTTTGAACAGATTTAATAAGCTGGTATAGATCAAGATCATATTATTGTGCATATGTACAGCCTGATTATTGTCTATACTACCTGCCAAAGTAGGTTCAGCATATCAACTTAATATTTGTTACATTGCAATACTGAATAACTCCTTTTTTTTTTGCTTAATTTGTATTCCAAATCATATCCTCTGCATGTCTTATAAAATCATTTTCAGTTTCTTTTTAAACATTTTTTTTCTTTTATTATTATTTGTATTCATCAATTAATGTATAGGTGTATTTTCAAAACTGAGCTCTGACCTAAGCGCCAAGTCTATTATGATAGGCAAATCTGGTATAAGTAAAAAGCAAATGATAGGAACTTAACCTTGTCCCTTCACTGAAATTGTGAAAGTACATGTTTGGGTGAACCTTATGTCATAAGACAAGCAATAACGTTGGTTTAAAGGGTTAATTTTAAACTTTCTTAATGCAGTTTTTTAACCTGGTTTATCTATTTCGAACAAATGGCACGAGAATCCAACGGTAAAAAGTTGACTTTACGGCTCAATGCGCAAAATCTACCTATAGTGTCAATAGTCATTTCACTGTCTAACTTAGAAAGATATTGCCTCTGTCACTGTTTACAATTCAAAGGGAAAGAACTCTGATAAATATTTCTAGATCTTGATTGTGGAGTTATCTTTATTACTTCATATACTTAAAGCAAGTCTATTCTTTGGAGACCCCTCCACCCAATCCTGTTGTAACACACAGAAATACACACTGTCCTGCGTTCAAGATTCAAACCTTATTAATTTGTGGTCTAAGGGCCAACTGAATTCTGGCTTGTCAGGGAATGTTGTTGGTAGTTTTTTTTCAGCCGGGTCGCAATTAGAAACGAGACCTGCATTAGGGGGACAGGATGTTGCAAACCATTTTTAAATTTATCAAGGGGAACGACTTTGAAATCAGCCCAAAAACATAGGAGATATACTCTGGACAAAACCAATTTTATCCTCTTTGACCTTATCCTCGACCTTGGGTATATCTGAACAAACTCTTTGCATAACAGTAGTAATCAAGAACACATATTTCAGGTTTTTTCTTAAATTCATCAATGAATGTGGAACTTGACAAAAAAAATTCATTTAACCTTGTCAGTTCGACCTTGACCTTAGGAACATCCAAACAACTCTTCACATGGCACTAGTACTTTGGCATGGGCACAGTTATTTTGAAATTCTTTCATAAATGTAGAAGTTATGCTCTGGACAAGAATTGGACACCTACAGGCACCCACAAACTCTCAGCACATGAACAAAAGTAACACTATATGCCACTTGCTTTTACAGGACAGAGCATTCAAAGAAACAAGAGGACCATAAGTCAATAATACATAGAGAAAATGAAAACAAACTGTCACAAGCTTTTTGGGAAGATGATTATAATAATTTAGGAATAACGCAGACAAATGCACGCTGGTGCACAATAAACACACCGTCATGACAATAACGAGTGGGGCATAATTCTGATCATGCCATTCTAGGCATATTCCAGCTGTACATGAAGTTTTTGCAATCTGTATAGTCTAAGATCAACCTGCACTGACATGCAGTCTGATCTTTGCCTACACTACCTGATTTGTATCGTATTTTATCATTTATGGGAAACAATAAATCCGGATGAGCTGAAAATATCCTTACATTGAAGAGATGAAGAGGTTTTTTTTTATTTCATAGAGGTATGAAACTACAAACGTAATTACACTGTATGAAAAGGTGAAGGAGATTCATAAACAAGTGTGATTTGGTTTAAAGGTTCATTTCTCCATGAAATTTAAAAAAATACTCTTTTCATGTCTCCATAATTAATATCATGAAGCAACAAGATGTGTTTGAGCAAAACAAATGGCCCAATAACAGCATTTTCTTTAGAATCTTGACCTTGATTGATGACCTTGACCTTTAAGCATGACCTTGTACTTGATACCTACAGATGTAAATCACTGAGATCTTTCATCATGCTTAAATGAGGGTATTTATGATATGGTTGAATAAACTGACTAATGAAAGGTTTTCGGTCTGTTTTTAAAAATGTTTATCCTTGACAGATGACCTTGAACTTGTCACAAGACCTTGACTTTGGTACCAGGAGATGAAAATCATTGAGATCTATCACAATGCTAAATATGAGCCTTGTATCTTGAATAAGCTTTAAGATATTGGCAATGTTAAGTTTTTTGGTTAAGTTTTTTATATATTTGACCTAGACAGATGATCTTGACCTTGTCACATGACCTTGACTTTGGTACCAGCAAATGCGTATCATTGATATCTATCATCATGCCAAAAATGAGCCTTGTAATTTGAATAGGCTTGGAGATATTGGCAATGTTAAGTTTTTTGGATTAGTTTTTGAGTTATATGACCTTGACAGATGACCTTGACCTTGTCATATAACATTTATGATGTTAAGCTTATTTGGCATAAAACATGTATGTGTTAAATTAGCCAATGAAATTATGTTATGTTATGTTATGTTATATAACCTTGACTTTGGTATCTGCAGATGCACATGATTGATATCTATTATCATGCCAATTATTAGCCCTGTTTCTTGAAGAGGCTTGAAAGTTTTGGCAATATTAAGTATTTTGGTTAAGTTTTTGAGTCATTAGACCTTGACAGAAGACCTTTACCTTGACTCATGAACTCGACTTTGGTAGCAGCATTGCGGATCATTGAGATCTATCATCATGCTAAATATGAGCCTTGTATCTTGAATTAGATTGAAGATATTGGAATTGTTAAGTTTTTTGGTTAAGTTTTTTACTTTTTTCTGTGGCATCGGCAGATGTGAATCATTGAGTTCTATCATCATGCCAAATATTGGTCTTGTATCTTGAATAGGCTTGAAGATATTGGCAATGCTAAGTTTTGCAGACAGACAGACAGACATTAGGACAGACAGACAGACATACAAGGGTAAAACAGTATGCCCCTGATCTTTTGATAATGGGGCAAAAAACGGAAGAATGATAAGACATATTTCTTGCGGCCCGATTTGCATGCAAGCTTGAAAATAGCTGGGTACTCAGAATAATTTTCATAGAGGAATAAAACCAATCAACACAGCTTAAGGCAAAGGGAAAAGAATCCCATTTCAAGTTTCATGTGGAACCCTCTCAAGATTTCTGAAGTGGAAAGTATGATTTTCCCTAATTACCAATTAGTATAAGTATTTTTGGTTGTAAACATGTGCTTGGAAAACATTTGATCGGTCTGAATTATGCAGAAGCATGACAAGTTAATCAGAAATGACTGAAGGCTTGGAGAGCTTTCAACAATTCACACCCAAACATTGCTGATTAGAGTAATTTAATGTGCTTGAGTCAGTCTACATCCAACATGCACATAAGTGTATGAAGCAGACCTAGAACTCAATGAAGTAAGACTTGTTTAGTGCATATCATTTGTTTGATTGGCACCGCTTTCAACAATCTGGAGCACCTAACAATGGATTCCAGGTATTTCTCACACAAGTACTACCATCCTTTCGTAGCCTTTAGCTGCTATCTCTCATAGGTCTACAATTGTGGACCCATTAGTGAGAGACAAATAGTCGGAAAGAATGAGCGCCGCCATCGGGGATCAAACCCTGGACCACTAGAATGATAGTCCAACACTCTACTAGCTGCGATATGAGGGCAGCTATTGTGCATTTAAACACAAATCGGGGTAAGCAGTTTATATAAAGGCACTTAAAATAGTATTGTAATGACCATTCGAATTATGTCCACAATTATAGACCCATTAGTGGGAGACAAATAGTCGGAAGGATGAGTGCTCCTGGAGTTGACTAATACCCCCCCCCCCCAATTTTGTCAAAATAAAAGTGCTTTTAGTGCAAGATGTGTTTGTAACAAATATTGAGAATTCAATTTATATGCCTGTGATTGATTGTAGGTCACTTGTTTCTTAATTTAGAGGTTTGAAACGACAAGTTCTAACAAAAATTGACTTTGACCTTGACCTTTGACCTATTTGAGCCCAAAACAATAGGGCACTTCCTTGGTTCATAAGGAGCATTTGCATGAAAATCATTGATTCTAGGGCACTTCCTTGGTTCATAAGTAGCATTTGCATGAAAATCATTGATTCTATGTCACTTGGTTGTTGAGTAAGAGTATGGAAACAACAAGTTCTAACAAAAATTGACTGTGACCTTGACCTATGTGACCCCAAAACATTAGGGCACTTCCTTGAGTCAAAAGCAACATTTGCATGAAGTTTCATGATTCTAGGTCGCTTGGTTCCAGTTAGAGCCTGGAAATAAAAATTGAACAAAATTGACTGTGACCTTGACCTTTGACATATTATGCGACCCAAAATAATAAGACACTTCCTTGAGTCACAAGCAACATTTGCATTAAGGATTTCGCACATAAATGAATCCCAGGAAATATCAGCAAATGTCGGTTTATGTCAACAGTTTCTGTAACACTCAGCAATTTCTATCGGCTCATCTCCGACATAACACCACAAAATATATACATGGATAATGTATAAAAAGTAGAAAGTCATGAATGGCTTGTGTCGCTCAACAGGCTTGAAATTCTTGTAATAGCAAATCAAAGTTTTGACAAGATTTTTAGATATTTTTGGTTCTACTGTTGTTGCAAATGATTTCCAAAGTTTCAACTATATAACATATAGAGAAATGACCTCCGCCCTGAAATATGGTTGATATCCATCAATTACATCCTGATAATATGATTTTCAAAGTTTCCACTATATAGAATATAGAGAAATGAACTCTTCCCATAAAATACATATTTTACATCCAATCACAATAATTTTTTGTAGACTGATTAAGGGTCACTCATGGATCATTCCAGTGAAATTTGATTGATACCCATTGGTTACATTCTGAGAAAACTCACTTTTTACCATATTTGGAAATTAGCCAAGCTAATCAAAATTTCTTGAACAACTGTGAAAGAGGGTCACCCAAGGATAATTCCTGTGATTTTTTGTTGAAATCATCCAGTAGTTTCTGAGGAGAAGAATTTTAAAGAAAAAGTTTAAGACCTGACGCCTGGACGCACGCAAGATGGACACAGTGCTATGGCAATAGTCCCAGTTGCCTTTGGTCGGTGGAGATAAAAACCAAATCTAAATTACTTTAAATTGAAATATTTAATGAAACCGCCCACTTAAAAGCGTAAAAAAACCCAAAATATTTTGTTTAGAACACTTTTTAGATTGATGTCTTAGAGATGATGTTACGTCAATGTAGTTTTGCAGTGTTACGGCGACTTTGACATTCCCGCGCATAATCATGCGTCCAGTTTAAATGTAGACATTTTTTTTACCATAAATGGGAAATATTGTCATTTGCATGTTAGGATTCAAATGAAAATGATTCTTATTCTGGGCTCTATACATCACCAACAGTACTCATATGGTACCAGAAAATATCAAAATGTTGGTTTAAGTTGTAATTTTTGCTAGTCATATTGGAGCAGTACCATCAATATTACGTTATGCTAATTCTAGAGTATTCGATGACTTGAGTGCTCCGCGCATTTGATAAGAAGGTATATTTTCATGTGTTTCGTACTACTAAAATCCATATTTCGTTGGGAAATATTTCACATTGTTTGTGGTGAAATTATCTATATTTTACATATGTACATATATTAAAGCTATGCAGTTAATTTTTAAGAGATAGTTAGCAATGCCCCCCTTTACTCACTGTAAAATTTACATTTTGTTGGGTTGACAACCCCAACACTAGAAAATTGTTTTAGAAGAGAACTTCATTTAAATCCACTCTTATTTCGAATATATTTCGATTTTATTGTGAAAATATTGTATTATTATGCAATATTTTATAGTAGTATAGATAATAATGGATTGTTTTATGTATAAAATATATAAATTACTTCAAGTTATATTAATTTTTTTCCCATTTTGAATCTGATACCTTTGGCATATAAGGGCCATTTATTTGCACCGTTAGGATAAATCTTGAAATTGTCATAACATTTTTAAACTATAGTCAATCTCCATCAATTTTTCAGAAAATGTTTCGATTAATATGTAGAATTGAAAAATATAGGCATTCATGGAATCCATTTTAATGCCTATTAGTGTGTGAAATCCTTAAATTTTATGATTCTATGTGGTTTGGTTCTTGAGTTAGAGTCCAGAAACGAAAATTGATCAAAGGCTGACTGTGACCTTGACCTTTGACCTATGTGACCCAAAAGCAAAAGGGTACTTCCTTGGGTCAAAAGCAGCATTTGAATGAAGTTTCATGATTCTAGATCACTTGGTTGGTAAGTTAGAGTCCAGAAACGAAGAGGTCTAACAAGAGATAGACAGACAAACAGACTGGTGAAACCAGTTTACGTACCTCTACTTGTAGGTGATGGGGATGTGTATAAATATATAGGCAGTTACAACTGTTTTGACTTGAGCCAACAATTTTTAAATCAGAAGAGTTTTGAAAATAATATTTCCAAAAGAATTACTGACTCACAATGAGTGCATCCAATGCTTCAAGCCTTTTGATTTTAATGCAATTTTGCCAAGGTTTTTATTCAGCATGACAGGGGTTAAAATAGTTTTGCACTGATATATTAATCTACATTACAGAAGACATGAATCTGCTAAGCAAGTTATATGGCATTGTAGACATACCATAGGCTTGAAGGCATCATATAATGATGGTTGTAGGATCATAAAAAATATGGAATCTGAGACTCTCAGAAAATGAAAAGCATTATTCAAGTCTGATATAAATCTTACCCCTATTCTTACCCTGAATCCCTTTTACTGGAGAAAAAGTCACACTGAAAATCTCTGAACCCTATTTATGCTGTCATTTAATCCCCCCTCCCATTTATTTGTTGTATATGAATTCTTAAGTGCTGTGAGGCAGAATCGCCCTTCATCATCAATTGAATCAAATGTGTGGATCCAAAAGTTTTCTGCAGGAGGAAAGGGGGTGGGGGCAACCTTAAATGATTTTTTTTCATAATATTTATCAGCCCAATATCCCAACAAAAGCATAAAAAAAGCTCTGGTATAAACATTTTACATACTGCTGACTAAACTATACTATATTCCATATTTTTTTAATGAAAAGACCATATTTTTGCCGAAAAATTCAAGTAGTAAGGGGGTACCATTCCCGAGCCCTGGATATGCACATGGTGCTGTGTAAGTTTAGAGTCCAAGGATACCTAATGAATTTGGACAAAGATGAAGGGCTTTCAGATGTAATGAAGTGATTTAGTACTAGCCTTTCATGCCAACATGTGTAATTAGGCAGAAAATCAGGAGTCTAGGTGCTAACACACATTTATATTACATTCTAACTAACAATCATAGTCCAGATGCATTAACCACATACAATACAGACTTTTTATAAGTGTAATGCAGAAATATTGAATATAGAACATAGAAAGTTTAAAAAGAACAGTGAAGGTAAAGGAGAAATTTCTTTTATTGCCATTACATTTGTATATTTAAATGTCAATTTGAATTGTGTTACAAAATGAGGAATTGTGTAGAAATAGCTAAAAAATCATATTGGAATACAAAAAACGTAACACCAGTCAAATTCAAGTGACCGATCACCCCTCAAGATCAGTATCTCAAATCAAACTAGACTGTTGCAAAGCGGACTAATACCCCCTACAAGTGCTTGTCAATAATGAAAAGCAATTTTCCATCAAAGGGCCATAACTCTGCCGAAAGTCAATGTGTCTTAACCATAATTTTACTTGCATATCTCTCCTTGGGACTGATCACATCTGTAAAATATGAAATCTGATCATCATATTTGCTGAGAAATTGAGCTGATAAAGAAAAGTAACAGACAAATGGACAGAAGGTTTGACTGACAGACGAACAGACACACTGACCAATAAGCTGATTCCTATCAACCCCCTAAACAGTTTTGAGGCATAAATATCATTTCTGATATTTATCCCCAGAGAGTCAATGGGACTCCCATCACATAGATTTGAGCATCCAGCCTTCTCATTTTTGCGTTGCAGATGCACAAAACCTGTGTCCCTTAAAACCATGCTCAGCAGAAATATAGGCAACATGTTTAGGTAGAAAAGTTTAAATGTTATTGTTACATGTATAATATAGTGATAGGTAACTATTAGCACATACCTTCTACTGAAATCTGACGGAATGTAAGCTGCATGTACGTCAATATGTGTGGACTTGTATTTGAGCATTATCACCATCACAGAACACACACCCTGCACACCTGCTCCAAGTTACGGCTAACAATATTTACAAGATTCACAGATCCAAATGATATAACTGTTGACTGTATCAAAATCAAAACAGTTCCAGCACAATGTCAAACTCTTCCAAAAGTAATCAAGTCCTGAATGATGACTTCAAAGGAGTGCAATATTGGTGGTTTGTAGTGGTTGGAAAAAAGTTGTTTCCATGAAAAAGGAACACTACAGGTAACCAGGTTTGTTTACTTATATCATTCACAGACTTGTTGCTATTATCAGGCTCATTTTTACCCTTGTCATTTTGAACCAGTAATGTTCCTTCTTTTGCAGGAGATATAGACAAAAATCAGCCTGCACACTTATGCAGTCTGATCTTAGTATATACCACCTGATTTTCAAAATAAATTTTGACTCATAATTCAAGAAGGAAAAGACACCTACAGGTAACCTGGTTTGTTTACTTATATCATTCACAGACTTGTTGCTACTATACCCTTGTCAATCTGAACTAGAAATATTCCTTCTATTACAGGATAAATGGACAAAAGATCAGCATGCACACCTCTTAACCACCTGATTTTCAAAATAAAACAGCCTCCTATCTTATGAACTAAAGGAACTCTACAGTTACCTGAGTTTTTTTTGTCATTTAAAGACCTATTGCAATTATCAGGATCATTGTAACACTTACCAGGGAATCAAACTTTTCATTTTTTAAATATTAAAGTCATACGACTTAATTTAAGACTAGACTAAATTTTGCTCACCAATAAACAAATAATACTCATCTGGAACAACCCATAGTCATGATCTTTGTCCTTTATCTGTCATTATTGAAACTATACTGAATGGCTCAGCACAAAAAAGTTTTAACTGCCTATAAAATTATAGGCAGTTACAACTGTTTTGTGGTGAGCCATTGATATGCCAGTAAAATTTTTACTCTTGCTAGACATATCCTTTTGATAAACGAAAGTTCCTAACATTAATGATCATCCACGGACGGCAGGTGATGCCAACTCTGATTTTCACCCAAGACATCTTTTCCAGATTAAATTTTATACTTTCATTTCAACCTTAGGTCAGTCAGCTAAAGAATTCCATCTGACTTTCTTTTTTTGTGATTCAATAATTGAAGCTGCTTTTAATCCTTGTCATGCTGAATAAATATTGGCTAAAAAAATGTCATCAAAATCAAAGTGCAAAAAGCACTGAAAGTAACCAATGTATGTCAATGTTTTATTCGAAAAACTAAATCTATTGACAATTCTGATTGGAAAGTGAGAAACAGGTGGTGTAGACTAACATCTGACTGCACATATGTGCAGGCTGATGTTTGTCTATAGCTCCTGCCAAAGCAGGAATATTAAGGATTCAGCATGACAAGGGTTAAGATCTTTTTAGCAGCAGCATGAATGAATGAAAATATTGATACAAGGTTTTAAAATTACACTGATGAATATAAAAGTTCCAAGAATTAAGTCAGGCTCTCAACTTTCAGAAACTGTAAATAACCACATGTTGTGATCTATGAGAGAAAAGTGCTAACCATGATAATAAACAGACAGTAACCTTCATGGTGCTGTGATGTAATAGACCCTTTTGTTTTAACATTGGCAGAATGTAAGCAATATTTACAGTTCTGCCATGGTCCTGTCAGTGTGATGTATAAGACTGTTGTTTAAGATAGAAATATGACAGAATGTATGCAGTATTTACAGTACTGATGTGGTACTGTGATGTATCAAACTGTTGTTTAACAAAGGAATATGCAGAATGTAAGCAATATTTACAGAACTGACATGACCCTGTGATGTTTAAGACTGTTGCTTAACATAGAAATATTGCATAATGTTTCTAATATTAACATGGTCTTGTGATATATAAGCCTGTTTGTTAACATAGTAATATGGCAGAATGTAAGTAGTTTTTACAGTTCTGATATGGTACTCTGATGTATAAGCCTGTTGGTTAACAGAGAAATATGGCAGAATGTAAGTAGTTTTACAGTACCGATATGGTACTCTGATGTATAAGCCTGTTGTTTAACATAGAAATATGGCAGAATGTAAGCAATATTTACAGTTCTGACATGGTACTGTGATGTATAAGCCTGTTGGTTAACATAGAAATATGGCAGAATGTAAGTAGTTTTACAGTACCGATATGGTACTCTGATGTATAAGCCTGTTTTTTAACATAGAAATATGGCAGAATGTAAGCAATATTAACAGCACTGACATGGTACTATAATGTAATAGACTGTTGTCTTACATCGAAATATGGCAAAATGTAAGCAATATTTACAGATGTGACATGGAACTGTGAGGTAATAGACTTTTTTGTTTAGCATGAAAATGTCGCAAAGTGTAACCAATATTTAAAGTAATGACGCATTTTTGTCTTACCGATGACTTACCACATGTTTGGGACAAAAATCACGTATCAACTATCTGTCAATACTTATGTAAAGTGATCGTTGTTGTTACTGTTTCGAAAGCCATCAATAAGATAAAATAAGTCTTAAATGTTTTGATGAAACAGGCCCCTGGTCTTGTTATGTTAAATACACAGTAAAATGAATGAGAATCATGAATGTTGGGTATCTTTTTCATAGGGATGACATTACTGTATGATCAAAAAAGCTTCTGCTATTAGTTACACATAAACATGTAAATATATATATAGCAAATCATACCTAGAATTATCCCCATTGATAGTATAGGTTGCTCTTTTGTGCATGAACATGTGTGCCAAGTTTCAAATGAATGCATGCAGCTCTTAAAGTACCAGAGATATCACAGAATGTATGTTGAAGCTTTTGTCCGATGACAATGACCATGCAATCTAAAGACAATGTCCACACCAAGGTTAATAGCATAATACATTGTGTCTTCTCCATAAACAGCAAAAAGAAATACTTAGATTAGCATTTATAATATGACCCAGGTTACGAGAAATGAGCTCTTTTATCATTTTTTTATATTACAAGGATGTTATTAGACTAGTGGAATAACTTAGCAAATGAGCTTAGAGCATTAAGCATCGTCATTTTGTAACTATAAAAATAGTGTCATAATAAATTTGATGACACTAGCTTTTTGTGAGCGATGTTATATGATAAGCAGAAAAATAAAATCATATAATATTCTAGACTTGTAAATTTATCTCAAAAATTCGGGTCATATTAAAATGAAATATAAAAGTAGCCATTTAATACAGAATTTATTACACTATAGTCATCTAAACAGATAAAAACTCTGCAAAGCCTTGTTTTTATCTGTTATAGATGACTCATTTAATTATAAAATTACGTTTTTCATTACCACTCATTCAAAATCCTCTTTGTATTTTCATGCAGGCTTATCGTATTAATACTGACACTGCATTTCCAAAGGCAACCAGTGAGTTTACTCTGGAAACAATGTATGGATGATAAGATGGCTCATTTCTGTACATTGTGAAACTTTTATTCTGGATGTCATGTATGGTTTTAGTAAATACTTACGGCAAAAGCCTTCTTAGAGAACGCCCCATCAGACTGAGATCATCGTACAAAACTTATACATAAACAATCCACCATATATCCAAATCAACAAAAACACATAATTGTCAATCTCGGTACTGTAGTCCAATATTGCATTAAGAGAAGGAAATCTACAATTAAAATATTGGTAAATTCTTGTCTCAATAATTAAACTCTGGTTCACTAGATCAAATCCTCTTTATTCAATATTCTTCAAACTGAGACAAAATAGATTCTTAACTCCGAGGACAAAATGAAACATATTCTTTAATGCTTTTCGGTGGTTTATCGAGAAATAACAGTAGATTACCACTTGATAATCTCACCACAAAAGCAGTGAAATTATCAAAAACTTATACCCTGCTTTTGTGCATTTCATCTTATCTGACGTCATCAATGGGGGGCAAAATAAGTGACGTCACAATGAACATTGCATAGCAATCACATGCAAAATGACACGCTTTATGAAAATATGTCCTAGAAATGTCACATTTTCTCTCATTTTTGCTATAAAGAAATAGAATAATCGTTTGTGTTTTTAGTAAGATCGAGTAATATTTCATTTCGTGAACAACAAACAGGAGGTAGATATCCCACAAATCTGATTTGTATAGGACCTCTATCTAATACATCATGCCAAGTTTCATGTTGTATGTTATTCATAGATTCTGAGAAAAGAATGACAATTACGTTTTCGTTTTAGATGGATAAACGGACGGACAGAAAGGATAAACCTGTATTCAGCCATAGCTTCTTTACCAGCTGATAAATGAATTACCTAGTTGTGCCTCAATAACCAAATTCCAGGGGGGGCATTTTTGTGTGTGATCTGGATCCCCCTCCCCATCTGGATCTGTACATGCACAAACAAGGGATGTGGAATTCCCTGCCCTACTTGTCCGACATGGGCTTTTCTACCAGTGGACAAGTACATTTTGCTAGGCCACTTGTTCGTGGACAAGTACATTTTGCTAGGTCACTTGCCCGTGGACAAGTAAATACCAGGGCAAATCTTGGTATAGCACTCTTTAGATCAAAGAAACTAAAAAGCTTATTGTTTGTATCAAAGAGTAGAAAACACTGTTTTTAATGAAGAAAATGCTGGGTTTCAGCATTTTCTTCTTTGAAAACACGGTTTTCTCAAAATCTTTCTATTCTGTTTTAAGCGGACATGTTCATTTTAATCCTGGACAAGTACAAAATCACACTTTACTTGTCCATGGACAATTGGAGAGAAACAGTATTTCCACACCCCTGCATAAAAAATTTTATAATTTTTCTGCACAAGATTTTCACAAGTCTTTAACCAGTGAGAGCACAGGATCAGCTCAAGTAACTTGGTGAACTTTAACAAACTATTAATTATTCACAAACTTGTTAGATCTCTTGAAAAGTGCCTGTCTTATAACACAGTTTAATTGTCTTCTCCTTAACAAGACAATAAAGGTTTAAGTTATAAGATTTTTAAAAAGAGCTAAATGCAAGTAGAGACCAATTACAGGGATCAACACTATCACCAGTCCTCAGGCCCAAGGCCTGTGGATTTTAGGGAGAACTAGTAGAAGCTACTCTATTGAGGCTCTTTGGCTAAATAATTAGTATTATTTTCATGGAGGACCTGTTACCTTCAGAGAGGACCTGTAAAATTTGTGGCGAAAAGGTCCTTCAGGCTGGTAGCATTCAAAGTAAGTGTCATCTCCTGAATTATTTCCCCTGCTAAACCTTCTCCTGATAGTAATAGATTAAAGCTTCTGAATGAGAAGTAAGGGTGCTGATCAAAATTACTTAGTTTATTCTGATTTTAAGTATAATATGTTAAGCAGTGTTTGTTTACATCTTGTCAAGCTAAATAAAAATGTCAAAATTGATATGAAACCAAAGAGACAAAAACCCTGATTTATGCAAAACCATGATTTATGCAAAACCCTGATTTATGCAAAACCCTGATTTATGCAAAACCCTGATTTATGCAAAACCATGATTTATGCAAAACCCTGATTTATGCAAAACCCTGATTTATGCAAAACCCTGATTTATGCAAAACCCTGATTTATGCAAAACCCTGATTTATGCAAAACCCTGATTTATGCAAAACCCTGATTTATGCAAAACCCTGATTTATGCACTGATTGTAATTTAAGTCAATATTTTGTTTGAACAATATAACTTTTAAACTATTCTAGCCTTTTTCCTCCTTTTTCTTTGCTAATACAACTTTAAACTTTAGAACATTCAAATTTTAGACTATTAAAACCAGGTTATAGTTGCATGTGTAATGAGTAAATGGTTTTTTTGCTCTTTTTTTTTGGGGGGGGGGGGGGGGGGGGGGGGTGAAAACCATGAGATATATCTTGGGGACACAAATAATTAATTCAGTAAATTTTCATAATAGTATTTTCATTGTATAAATTATAACAAGATAAATCCCACAAATTGAACCTACATGTAGATTTAATACCTGATAAAGAATAATGTGATCAAGACCATTCTGTCAACCGGACTCAATAGATAAATATCGGAAATAATTGTAATATGATGATATCAAAATAGTTCAATTCTCTCTACCTATTGTATGAAACTGATTTTTTGGTATCCTATACAATTTTTGTAATCATTTTGACGACATCCTTTCAAGTTCTATCAAAACTTTATTCCATTTCAATGTTTTTTTAGTGGATGTTTATCTCTTCTTCTGAATGCTTCTTTGACTGTCATAGTACGTTAGACTAACATTCTAAAGGTCCCGGGTTCAATCCCCGACGGCGGCACTCATTCCTTCTTACTATTTGTCTCTCACAAATGGGTTGATAACCGTTACCTATGTTAAATAGCAGCTGGAGGCTAGGAAAGGATGTGGTGGTTGTACTGGTAAGAGAAATACCAGGAAGCCATTGTTAGGTGTTCCAGCTGCCGCGATATAACTGAAAAAATGTTGAAAGCAGCATTAAACTCCATTCAATCAATCTAAATGCTTTTATAAGGGGTCATAATGATCGCTCACTTCAAAACTGTTGTAACTATCAATATTTTTATAGACCGTTATAACAGTTTCGTGCTTAGAGCTATGGATAAGTCGTGAGAAAAGGATCACAAAAGGTGCAAACAGTTTTCCAATTATAACCCGCTTTGCAGGTGCACTTGCATGCAAAGCGGGGTATAAGTATTGGCAAACGGTTTGCACCCTTCTGTCATCCTGAAAGCCGGGTAGGTTATTCTATTCTATGTGGATCTTGGACATCTTGCACAAAACTGAAAGACTTTGAGCTGATTGATAGATGTTGCTCCGAGTTCATTTTTCATAGTAAACAGTCATTAATTTTGCCCTCTGTACTGAATTCTGAGAAAGATTCATTCAGTTGAAGAACCATTTCAATTAAATACCCTTATTTCAAAACAATCAGAGAACGTGCCTGCAGATTTTTATTTTCATGGGAACTACATTTTGTAACATTCTAAGCTCCATATTTCATCATCATAAGCACTTCAAATGTTTTTCAATTAAAATAATTTCCATCTAATTATAAGGATTAATTTCAGTTAAAAACATCTGTATGATTGGAGTCAAAGCTGTATTATTATAACATTTTTACTGTTTAAGATTGACTATCAAAGAAATATCAAACCTTTCTGTCTTTGGATTTTATATTCCTGTTTTTAATTACTAGATAGATGATTGTGGAACAAGATGTTTGAGTGAACTCAGGGGTGTGGAAATACACATTTTCTCAACTTGTCACTGGACAATAAAAATATAATTTCTACTTGTCCAGGTTCAAAATGAACTTGTCCACAAAAAACGGAGTAGATAAATTTTGAGAAGCCTGCATTTTCATCATAAAAAACAAAATTTTATTCCCTTTGGTACAATCATTTGGCTCATTTATCTCTGATCTATTCAGAACAAATGCATGTTTACCCCTTGTATTTCCGTAAACAAGGAGTCCTGGAAAAAGTACTTGTCCACAGGTATAACAAGAGGACCTTGAGGGCCCTAAATCACTCACCTGAGTAATGTTTGAATAATGTCAAATGTCCCGGAGAAGACAACCAAATGCAATCAATTATTTAGTAGTACAAAGTTTCATAAAGTTTGGGCAATATATTTGAGGCAACTAAAATGTAAACAAGAAAATTGTCACTAAGGCCCCTTTTCCCATGATCAGGCATGGATCCTTCCCATTTTCCATAAGATTCATCCTTGTGACCTGTCAAACATTCTGACCAAGTTTCATGAAAATTGGACCATATTTGAGGCCACTTAAGAGTGTAAACAAAAAAAAGGCCTTAAGGCCCCTTTTCCAGTGATATGGCACGGATCCATTCCATTTTCAGTATTATTTAGGTTCGTTCTTAAGACCTATCAAACATTCTGACCAAGTTTCATGATGATTGGACCATATTTGTGGCTTCTAAAGTGTAAACAAGAAAAATGTCATTAAGGTCCCTTTTCCTGTAATATGGCATGGATCCTTTCTGTTTTCAACAGGGTTCATCCTTGAGATCTGACAAACATTCTGAAAAGATTTCAAGATGTTTGGGCCATTTTTGTGGCAACTAGAGTGTTAACAAGAAAATTGTCATGAAGACCCTTTTTCCCTTGATATGGCACGGATTCTTCCCATTTTCTATAAAGTTCATCCTCATGACCTAACAAACATTCTGACCAAGTTTCATGATGATTGGACCATATTTGTGGCTTCTAGAGAGTAAACAAAAATCAAAGGCCTGAAAGGCCTGAATGCAGTCAGGACGGAACAATATTTGAGTATTGAAATATTTTAATTATAACAAATTTTCTAAAATCTAAGGCTAAAATCTACACTTCAGATCTATGGCCTTCTATTCTGACCTTTCATTCCAAAATATTGCCTTAATCATGCTTAAAGCCCTTGCTTTTGATGAAAAGAGCACTTCTTGGAGGGCCAATGCTTTACTACAAGGTCAGTATAATAATATAAAAATAATAAGGGCTTAATTCTTATATCTTCCATCGTCATCCACCTTGATAATAGGGATAGCTCCTGGTATGGCTAATACTCATGCCGAGTTAACAGAAAATAGCTACAGACATAAAACCGCCCCAAAAATTGCACTCGAGTCAACAAATCAACATAATATTGTTAACTATCTAACTCTGCTTTTCTCTTTTTTTTTTATTCACAATGAACATGTCATAACGTTGGGTTGCTCACCATACTAAAGCCAGTAATATCTGTCAAGCAAATAGGTGAGAAAACCCGCTTTTCTTTGGTTTTTAGATCGGAAAAAGTCACTTGTTCGTCTGCTGAAATTGCAGAGGGACAGACTGATTTCCGGTGATTGTGTAATATGGACGTGGACCCTGTGAAATCGGCCCGGGTTCATTAGATTCTATTTCTATTTTTACTTTTGCCTTCTTTTCAGGAGACCCGGCGAAAAAGTTATAAATTGTCTTTGATCGCCTTTAATCTCTTGATCTATTTCGTGAAGGAACATGTTAACATAGAATGGTTCTCGATTTATTGGATTTACGATAATACAGCACCGATTATCATAACGCTGCGCGGGGTACCATAAAGATTTTTATTTGGGAATAGGCCAAAACGGCAGGTCGTCGCGAAAGTCCGATTTTCGTCGATATCGTATTTTAAGATTCGGCGCCATGTAGGGGCCATCCTTTTGATTTTTATTCGCAGTCTACAACTTTTTAGTTCTAATCGCGCGGCCTTGACAGAACCCTAACACCGGATTTTAAAATAAACGATAAACCTATCTGAATAAGGGAAGTAACTCGAAAAGACGAGTCCCTTTAAAAAAACGGTCGCTGACTACTTTCGGTTTCGTGTTTCCTTTTAAGCGCCGTTCAAAAACTTTTTTTTTTTTTCACTGAATTTTGATGTCCGAATTCGAAATTCGGAAATATGGCTTTGAAATCGGAATTGTTCACAAAAAATCTAGGTAGCTAGCATTCAGTTAGACTGGTTCTGCTGTCGACTCATGTATGAAGCCGACAGGTATAGACCGATTTCTTCGTCCATAGTCTAGAAACCTATCCCTTCAGATTTTTTAGTCTATAAAAATGAAAACGAGGCTCCGGTCCGTTACAAAGTTAAAGCGATAATGGCGTTTAATCATTAATCTGTGGGTGAAAATATTACAAACTGATGAAAAAACTATAGGGTGATATAGCTTATTTATGAATGTATACTTTCTTTAAGGATATAACCTTAAAAAACAAACTTACGCGAAAGACAAAATGGCGCCCCCTCCTGACTTTTTGTTTACAAACAATTCATTAGCCAATCAGAAGTGCTAGGTGCGCGTACGTCATCAAATATTGAAAAGCCAATACCGTGTGACAGTAATTTGGTGACTACCTGTCGGCTTTTATGATAGTCGACAGTGGGACCAGTCTAGCATTCAGTCTGATATTATTTTCGCGGACTAAAAATCATGAATGGGTTTACTTTTTCACGCTCATGGATTTATTCGAATTCGGTGTTGTGAGGATCCGATTGCCGACGACCACTATATGCAAGTCAGACTTTCAGTCTGACTGCATAAAAATGTCATTAAGGCTCCATTTTCTGTAATATGGCACGGTTCAATTCCATTTTCAGTAGGCTTCATCCTTGAGACCTAACAAACTTTCTGACAAAAATTCATGACAATTGGACTATATTTGTGGCTTCTAGAGTGTAAACAAGAAAATTGTCATTAAGGCCCCTTTTCCAGTGATATGGCACGGATCCTTTCCATTTTAGCAATTTTTACAAGGGACCACCCAAGGAATATTTCTGCCAAGTTTGGTTGATTTTGACTCGGAAGTTTAGGAGAAGAATCGTTTAAAGAAATTGTTGACGCTGTGATGGACAGACGGACAGACAGACAGATTGACCAACTGACGCCGGACATTGATGGATCACAATAGCTCCCTTGAGCACTTTGTGCTCAGGTGAGCTAAAAACCAGTGTCGGACAAGTCAGGCATTGAAATTCGCCCCATAACAGCAAATTTCAGACTTTCGAAGTATTTGGCAATGTTCAGTTTTTTATAAAGTTTTGCAGACAGACAAACCAAGACTAACAGGCAGATGGACAGACGAGGGTAAAACAATAGCCTTCTTAAAAGAGAAATTGCTGGTAAAGAGTGAAAGTAATCCCCTTTACCAACAATATTTTATTTCATCTAGGATGATTCCTTTTCAATTTTCACCCTTTTCTCATTGTAATCAGTGCAACCTCATTGAATTTATACAAGTCTAACATTTGGAATAACAAAAGAGTGTTCATACTGTAAAAGTATTAATAAACTATTTAACAAATGGGATCAGAGAATTTTTCTTTGCAGATAAAGTATGTCATATCTTTCTTTTTCCTGTCAAAGTTTAAATGGCTCATTTCAAAATTTTGCCTCTAAGAATACCTATATCGAGGGATCAGTGCAATACTATTGAAAGTGCCTATATATTTAAAGGCACTTACAATA
The DNA here is from genome assembly GCA_948146395.1 of Fragum whitleyi. NCBI lineage: Eukaryota > Metazoa > Mollusca > Bivalvia > Cardiida > Cardiidae > Fragum > Fragum whitleyi. The sequence continues at coordinate 8,480,820 of OX411543.1, forward strand.
TTGATGTGCTGACCCCTCGAACTATCAGTCCATAAAATTCATTCATGTAACCAGTAAGTTATCAAATCCTCAACTATGCGTGCTCAGTAACTGTTGTAGACTTCTAGTTCATTTTTAAGTTGGAATGCGGAGCAATTCCAACTTAGATTTAACAAAACCGCAAATTGAACACAAGATAATTCGATTTCGGGTTTTCTGATAACACATATCACGTGAACAGGATGTGAATACACTTCGGCCTATTTTGTATATCTCAACTTGACATAGGCATGCAGTTTATTTCATCAAGAAGTAATAATGTTGACAATTACACAACAATCACTTCATGTAAATTATTGACACGCTAATTTATATTTTAAACGATATTTATTGAAACTTGCGTACGAATTTACTAGTATCACATATTTACATTACTATATTTGGAAATCATGTGATAAGTCAAGTCCAATTAAGTCAGCTATTGACAATAGCACTGGCCAATCACGTGAACTGCTTATTTGGTAATGTCCCGACCTGTTTTTCGTAGAATTGTGGAAATAGCACAAGCCAATCACGTGATCTGCTTATATGGTAATGTCGCGAGCGGTTTTTCGTAGAATTATGTTGTAGCTTCTTTTAGAGGTCTAGTTTCTCTTTCTGAACGAGCTTTTTACATACTTCTACAAAATAGTTCAAATGTTTTTGTATCTAATTGTTCCGTAAAGCATCATTAGAAACGCGCAACATCTGCAGATTATTTATCTGTATTAAAATCCGATTCAGCAAATTTTCTCTTTCTATTACTTCTCTAAAACAACAACAACAACAAAAAACGGAGCCCCATTTCCAAATCGCGCGATAATTTCTCTGATGGTGGACGCAGCAAGGATCGATGAAGGTATAGATCCACAAGTTTAAGTGAGTGATCAAAGGTCAATTTTGTCTCCACCTGTATGGACAAAATCTACCTTTGATCACTCACCCTAAATTGCGGGTCTAAGGGCAAATATTTATCTTCTCTTTCTGCTTTTGTCCATTTTCTTTAAAATTGCTTAGACATAAATTCACTTGTGCAAAAATACGCATGTGCGCAATCCTTCAAATATCATTGTAGATTATGACAGGTTAACTACAGCCTTGGTTTATATCAAATATCTGAACGAGTTTACCAACCCTATGTGTTTTGTCTTCAGGGGCCTCTTTCAAGAAAGGTCCTACGACCGAAATTTGATCGTATCACAATCGCACGATTAAAATTGGCTTTCAAGAAACATTTTGGGCTTTCAAGAAATATGTCGTATTGTTTAATTTACTCATAAATTTACAACACCTAAAGGCTGGTCGTGAATTTTGCGATTTTGACTGTGCAAGCATAGGTACGCATGTACGCCCACTTTTGTAAAGCACAACTCCTCCAAAGTTTCAAGTTGGATTTGGATGAAACTGCGCGTAAACTCACGGTTTGGTGAATTGCAGCCGCTTCTTGGAAAAGGGGGCCTTCATGTAAAAAAATCTTGTGTTCACACATCTCCTCCTCCACTTATGGACCGATTTTGATGATACTTTCACGAAACGTTCCTAGTCACCTGACCTAGCGCACATTCTAACGCAGTTTGGTGAATTTTAGCCGTGCCATGGAAGAAGGGGCCTTCTTGAAAAAAGATTTTGTGAACGCAACTCCTCCTCCATTTATGGAATGATTTGGATGAAACTTTCACAAAATATTCCTAATCATCTGACCTTGCCTATATAGTCGCGGTTTGGTGAATTACAATTACGTCATAGAAAAAGGGACTTTCTTGTAAAATGCTTGTGAACGCAACTCCTTCTTTATTTATGGACTTATTTTAAAGATTTTTTAACGAAATGTACATTGTTACCTGACTTTTTGCATGTCGTTGCAGTTAAGTGAATTTCAGTCGCGTCATGGAAAAGGGGGCCTTCATGTCAAAATTCTTTTGCATACAAGTCCTCCTTCATGGAAAAAATGTCCGTATTGTTAATTTTCTTATAATACAAATTGTACATTTGTACAAGATGAAAGTTAACAGCTCTTTTATCCCCCGCCGTTTTCGGCGAGGGGATATAGTAATGGTCTCTTTTCCGTCATTCGATCGTTTCGAGGTTCCGTCACTAAACTTGTCCGGAGCATATCTCCTAAAATATAATAGCTATCGTACGATTTTTCTTCTTGAAAGAGACCCCAGGTCCCACCGGAATACCTACAATACCGTCATGAACAAGTATGCTCCTTTCTCCTCGATACGCGCATGGTAATCATATCATCTGTTAGTACATTGATTTAAAGTAAGCACGAATATATTTTTTTGGTTTTTCTAATACAGAATTATTTTCTTTCATTTCTTCTTTTTTTTCTTATTTTTCTTTTATCAGATGCAGGCATGTATAGCGATTCAGGGAAATAAGCGTATCTCGTTATTGAAATACATTGATTAAATACGCCCGTACGAGACGTATTATGTGATCACCTCGGCGGTGGGCGGGAGGCGTCAGCTTTGCTAGTGGCTTGGTGTCACCGTCTCTTGAACGCATTCCAACTTATCAGTACTTTCATTTTTATATATAAGGGAAGCAAATCAACAAATCAAGACTATTGAGTATTGAACTACATTACCTCCCATCCAAACTGTTACCATATTACCAAAGATTTCAGTAACCTTTATCATCAGGTTCAAAGTGCAAAATAGTGACCTTTTAGTTTTGCATTTAAAAAGAAAATAAAATGCACAAAATTTGTGGTTTTAAAATGAAAGGAAGTGATAATTGTTTGAATGGGGTTTAACACAGCTTTTAACAATTTTCAAAACTGAGGCTTGAGTATCTATCTATGGATTCCTTGTATTTTTTCTCACTAAAGTACTACCAGTTGATACCTTTCAGAGCCTTAGCTTATCAACCCAGATAGATATATGATTACTTACTCTCCCTTATGAGCTGATTTATATTTTCAGTAAGTTCGAGAATGAGGCACATTTTAACAACTACAGCGATTACAAGGAAATTGTCATTTATATGTCGGAGTACCATCAAAATTGATAGTCATATATTGTGCCTAGTCATGCAAAATTTTGTTGGATCAGCCAAAAAATTCATTCAGATTACCGGTACACAACAATTTTTATTGGCTTAAGCAACTGAAGAATATGCACTTGTTAAAACAAGAGGGCCATAGTGGCCCTTAATCGCTCACCTGAATGAACTGTCTAAATTTTTTCAATATTCTTCTGCCTCTGTACAACCTGATGATACCTTTTTTACAATTTTCAGGTTGACTTACAAGGATTTTCTATTATTTGACTCCGTGACCTAGTTTTTTACCCCAGTTGACCCAATTTCTTACTCATCAAAAATTGCATTAATTCAATCATTCTGACGAAATTCATGTTGATTGAACAAAAAATGTGGCCTCTAGAATGCGTACAAGGTTTTTCTAAGATTTGACCCCAAAACATAGTTTTTGACCCCAGTTGACCCAATTTCAAACTCGTCCGAGATTTCATCAAGACAATTATTCTGATCAAATTTCAGGTTGATCCAGCAAAAAATGTGGCCTCTAGAGTGCATACAAGGCTTTTCTAAGATTTGACTTTGTGACCTAGTTTTTGACCCTAGTTGACCAAATTTCGAAATCGTCCGAGATTTCATAGAGACATTCATTCTGACCAAAATTCAGCTTGATTGGGCAAAAAATGTTGCTTCTAGAGTGCATACAATGTTTTTATAAGATTTGACCCTGTGACCTCGTTTTTGACCCCAGTTGACCCGATTTCGAACTCTTTGGAGATTTCATCAAGAAAATCATTCTGATTGAATTTCAGGTTGATTGGGCAAAAAATGTGGCCTCTAGAGTTCATACAAGGTTTTTCTTAGATTTGACCCTGTGACCTAGTTTTTGACCCCTGTTGTCCCAATTAAAATCATATCAAGAATTGCATCAAGACCATCATTCAGACCAAAATTCAGGTTGATTGGGCAAAAAATGTGGCCTCTACAGTGCATACAAGGTTTTTCTGTGATATGACCCTGTGACCTAGTTTTTGACCCCAGTTGACCCAATTTCCAACTCTTTGGAGATTACATCAAGACAATCATTCTGACCAAAATTCAGGTTGATTGGGCAAAAATGAGGGCCTCTAGAGTGCATACAAGGTTTTTCTAAGATTTGACCCTGTGACCTAGTTTTTGACCCAAGTTGACCCAATTTCAAACTCGTTTGAGATTTCATATAGACAATCATTCTGACCAAAATTCAGGTTGATTTGGCAAAAAATGTGGCCTTTAGAGTGCATACAAGGTTTTTCTATGATTTGACCCCATGACCTAGTTTTTGACCCCAGTTGACCCAATTTCGAACTTGTCAAAGATTTCATCAATACATTCATTCTGACCAAAATTCAGGTTGATTAGGCAAAAAATGTTGCCTCTAGAGTGCATACAAGGTTTTTCTATTATTTGAACCTGTGACCTAGTTTTTTACCCCAGTTGACCCAATTTCGAACTCGTTCGAGATTTTATCAAGACAATCATTCTGACCAAAATTCAGGTTGATTGGGTAAAAAATGTGGCCTCTAGAGTGCATACAAGGTTTTTCTATGATTTGACCCTGTGACCTAGTTTTTGACCCCAGATGACCCAATTTCAAACTCGTCCGAGATTTCATCAAGACATTCATTCTGACCAAAATTCAGGTTGATTGGGCAAAAAATGTGGCCTCTAGAGTGCATACAAGGTTTTTCTATGATTTGACCCTGTGACCTAGTTTTTCACCCCAGTTGACCCAATTTTGAACTCGTTCAAGATTTCATGAATACAATCATTCTGACCAAAATTCAGGTTGGTAGGGCAAAAAATGTGGTCTCTAGAGTGCATACAAGGTTTTTCTATTATTTGACCCTGTGACCTAGTTTTTGACCCCAGATGACCCAATTTCGAACTTGTCCGAGATTTCATCAAGACAATCATTCTTACCAAATTTTAAGTTGATCGGGCAAAAAATGTGGCCTCTAGAGTGCATACAAGGCAAATGTTGACGACGGACGACGCATGACGGCCGACGGACATCCACCTAACCACAAAAGCTCACCTTGAGCACTTCGTGCTCAAGTGAGCTAAAAATGATGTTTGTTGATATGAAGGTGCTCCGTACCCCCAATCCATGCTACTAATCGATGCATAGAGAATCTTTAAAATCAATAAGGTTATCCTCAGACTAATACCAATTTGTATAGGACAAATATTATTTATTTTGCTAGCAAAATGATGTTGAAGTATGTTGCATGATATGTTTATTTTTTGTAGTCCTAGAAATTTTTAACTTCACCTTGTAAAGAACCATAGCGGGTCTCAGCAGTTATGTTTTATCATGAATCCCCCCATAACAACTAACTGTCTTTTGGGGGCATTGCTTATATTTTGGGCATATGCTAGGGGTAACAACAATAAATAAAAGGAAATAAACACTCATACTGATATACTATTAATTGTAAAACCAACAGAAATTGTTCAAAGAAGTTTTTCCTACCTGTATGGCATAATAATCATCAGTCACATGTTCAATAATCCATCTAATGACAAACTAACTCCCACAATCTGTTGCACTGTTATTTTATGTTTGTTTTTTCTTGGAAATATGTTAACCCTTTGTGATATGATAATCAAATCTTTGCACTGATTTGTTTCTCAGTGTACATGCGAAGATTTCTGTTTCTTAATTAGCTTTATCAAAGTACAATTTTCAAAAGTATGAAAAAATTCAAATATATTGCTCAAAAGCTAACTATTTCCCAAAGGTACAGATAAGAGGGTGTATAGCCAGTCTAAAATCTTTATTTATTTTTGAAACCATATGTTGTGGGTACTCATTAAAATTGTCTTGTCAAGACTATTCCAATAAGCACCCAGAATATAGGATTTGTCCAAGTAGATTTAAAATAATTCAATTTGAAATAAAAAATTACCCCTCTATCTGGAGCTCTGATTTCCCAAATGTTTAACACCCCCCTCCCCCTCTTTTCCCTCCCTTGTCTCCCAAATTTGAACACAACATTTTTTAGCCTAGCAGCCTTGATATCAAAGCCCACAGGGGTGTGCAGCATGCAGCCAAACTTAAGGTCCATTAAGTGACCATGATTTTGACCCAAATATACTGCACCCTTTAAGTTTTTTTTTTTTTTTTTTTTAAAGTCAGCTGAATCATGATGACAAGCTGTTGCCAGACAGAACAATAAAAGATTAACTTTTCCAATCACAAATGTGATTAATCCATGCAGTGTTATGTCATTTAGCAAAATTGTATTTAAATCAAAGTTCTGAAAACCTTGGATGCAATTTTCATTGGTCATAGTCAGTATTCATTTGAAAAAAAAAAAAAGTTTTTAAACTTTTCTTGTTTAAAAAAGAGTATCAGGTGGTACAATATGTTGTTGGCTTAGCGGGAAAGAGTTGTAACTCCCTATAAACATATAGGGAGTTACAACTGTTTCACACTGAGCCATCAATGTGCAGGCTCATCTTTGTTTATATCTCCTGTACAATCAGGAATATTCCGGGTTCAGCATGACAAGGGTTATATTCACTCATCAGCGAGAGCTATTTCACCTTACAGGCAAATGGAATATCTGTGAGTCTACAATGTAACTCTTAAGAGATGAAGAGTGTATTTATTGATTTCATAGAGGAATGGTCCTAAAAATCTTATCATATTGTATGAATATGTGAAGCGGATTCCAACATGAGTGTGATTAGGTTTGAGGTTTCATACCTCAATGAAATCATGAAATGCTCTCTTTATATCTTCTAATTTAATATAAAGAAGCAAAAGTGAAAATATGTCTTCAAACGGGACAGATTTCTTTCTTGCCTATTTCTGCCAAAGCTTTCAATATAGCTGTGTACTCAAAGTCAATTTCATTAGGGAATGAAATTAGTTTTTCAGACAATCAGAATGCGTGAAAATTTATGGGATCAACCAAAATTAAATTATTCTATAATGAAGAAATTAAGTGAAAACTGGGCATCAATGGTCTGGAATCTTTAGTTTGATAATTACTAGAAAGCCATGAATGGCTTGAGTCGCTCCACAGGCTTGAAATTCTTGTAACAGTAAATAAATGTTTTGACCAGATTTTTAGATATTTGGGGTTCTACTGATCTTGAAAATGATTTTCAAAGTTATAACTATAAAACAGATAGAGAAATTACCTCCGCTTTGAAAAGACATATTTTTCATCAAATCAAAATAATTTTTTGCTGCATGATAATGGGTCATCCAAAGATCATACCAAAAATGTTTGATTGATATCCATCAGTTTCATTCTGGGAAAATGATTTTCATAGTTTCCACTATTTAACATATTGAGAAATGACCTCCACCCATAAAATGTATATTTTTCATCCAATCAAAATAACTTTTGGTACACTGATAAAAGGTCACTCAAGGATCATTCCAGTGAATTTGGTTGATATCCAAATATTAGATTCTGAGAAAATGATTTGCGATTTTTTTCACAATGATTTTTTGTAGACTCATAAAGGGTCACTCAAGGATTATTCCAGTGAAATTTGGTTGATATCCATCAATTACATTCTGAGAAAAGGATTTTCAAATTTTCCACTATATAACATATAGAGAAATGACCTCTGCTCATAAAATGCATATTTTCCATCTGATCACAATGATTTTTTGTAGACTGATAAAGGGTCACCCAAGGATCATTCATGTAAAATTTAATTGATATCCACTGATTAGAATCTGAGAAAACTCACTTTTTACCATATTTGGAAATTAGCCACGCCCATTAAATCCATGTTCTTCATTGGATCAAAATTTCTTGAACAACTTTGAAAGAGGGTCACCTAAGGATCATTCCTGTGAAGTTTGGTTGAAATCCATCCAGTAGTTTCTGAGGAGAAGATTTTTAAAGAAAAGTTTACGACCGGACGCACCCACAGACGGACGGACGGATGGACGGACACAAGGCCATGAAAATAGCCCCAGTGGCTTTCAGCCAGTGGAGCTAAAAGACTATTACAGACCTACTTCATTCCCTTTAAATTTTTATCGAATGCAAACAACGCAAAAGTGATCATAATACCTCAGGTTTTCTCCTAAAACAGTTGAGCTAAAAATAATCTGGAAAGTCCATCATGCTCAGTAAAGTTTTAGATTGCAGCCCTCTATTGCATTCATCTATCAATGAGCTATAATCTAAAATATTTGACATGATTGAGCATGACCTCTATCTAAATAATTACACGCTTTATTGATTCCAACTTTATACAATCGTTAGTTTTCGTATTATCTCTGGAGTCTATCATGATGATTTATATGTTTATTTTGCGTAACTGTAGGTAGAGTGTTCTTCTAGTATAATTGTAAGGTCGACGGATTGCAGAACATAAGATCCGTAGTTCGAGCCTCGATAATCCTTATCTTTTTCAAAAATAACAATATATATCTTACCCATGACTTGTTTCAATTTCTTTCTATTTTTTTTTTCATTTTTAATTATTATTTCTTTTACAACTAAAATATTTCTTCATATTTCTCTCAGACAATAACAAACAAGATCTTTTGTAAGCTTTCAAATTCAGAATCTGTTCTCTCAAATATATCAGAAAAAAGGTTCTACAAGCTGCTTTTAAAAAAATTGTAGTCTGATTTACACTCTTCGATTTGCTCGTTCAAATTTCGACAAACTAGTAAATTGAAGACAATTTCTTTGACAAAGTATAAAGTAAAGGTTTCTTACAATATATAATAATATAATTAATATATCGTCAGAAAAGACAAGAAAGTCATGCGTGGTTTTTTTTTGGTAATATGTTAAAAGCAAAAAAAGAAAAAAGAAAAAAAAGACATAATTTTGGCTTTGTGCAGATTTGAACCGCCGAATGTATACTTCGTCCGACTGTGACCTACACCTCTCGACCACGAAACCGTTAGTTACTGTAGGTAAATTTTTATGATCATATTAAAACATAGTCCTCCGGGTTAAGACGAAGCTTTGCGTAACCACCGATATTCCTCGATGGTAAATGTATTCATCGGTTAATTTATTCATTGCATAAAGGTCAAATCATGTCAATAATTTCAGGTTATACCTTTTTTATACAGCTGGTTTTTTTTATATTTGCAATCTTTTGTTGTCCGGTATCTTAAGGTTATGTACACATAATGGTTTAGCGGTGTCTTGGAGCTCGTGGTCTTTTGTAGTGTTGATCAGGGTTTCCTAATGAGAATCATTGGGAAACCTTGGTTGGCACTATGGGGGTTCGTTTACTTCGGAGACGTGGAGAGACTATTACGGGTCCACTACCTTTATAGGCACGATAGGCAATCTATCAGTTGCTCGGTGTGTCCCCTTCCTAGGAACTTTATGCATGTGTATCCGTTTGATCATACTAATAACGATAAAAGTTTTGTCCAACCTATTTTCTCGTATAAGAGTTTCAGCACTATTTTTTAATCACTATTTTTGTTCTATTTTGGTATTTTAAAATGCTTTTTAAGGAATTTCTTAGTTCCCGCATGCATTGAGTCTTTGTGGCGGGTCTAACATTTGTACGTTATTCCGGGTCTTTGTAGCATTTTGATGACGTCAACGTTACCTTGACGTCATACATAACGGTTCAAGTCATAGGATTCACCTGATGAAGGTGGCTGTGCCGCTGAAAGCTAGTGTATTTATATATTATTATTAAAAGTATATATCTCAAGAAGAGAACTTTTTATTCGTCTTGTTGATGATACACAAATGGGATAATTTTTCAGCGTAAGATCAATGTAACTTTCAATAATTGAACATCAACAACTTTATTTTCACTAATGGCAATTTATTAAGCCACAATTAAAACAAGAGCTGTCACTGTAAGATGACAATGCCCCCGACACCACTTTGATTTAGAAGTTATGGCCAATGTTAAAGTTTTTGGACGGAATGACGGACGGACAGACGGACAGACAGACGGACGGACGGACAAGTCAAATTTATGATGCCTCCCTATCGGGGGCATAAAAATAGCTTTTGCTGTTACTGAAATGAAACTATAATTAATCTTGCACAAAATGCACTGATTTTGCAATACTTATAAAAAAAGTTCTGAAGTACAGTTTTAATTCCTGGACCATGATGGCACGCATTCTTTCTGACTAATTGTCTCTCACCAATGGGTTGATAATTGTAGACCTATGTGAGAAAGTAGCTGGAGGCTAGGAAAGGATGTGATGGTTGTACTGGTGAGAGAAATACCAGGAATCCATTGTTAGGTGCTCCAGCTGCGATATAATTGAAAAAATGTTGAAAGCGGCGTTAAACTCCATTCAATCAATCAATCAAACATTCCTGGACCAATCAAATTTGTTATCTGGTAATGAGTTAAATTAAGATAAAACTGAATTACCTTGCCATGTTGTCGGTCAATTTTATTCCATTGTAAATGATAATATTCTTTCTCTAAAATTAGGGTACATAATCCATAACAAATCGTTTTTCATTGAATTTCTTTTCACAGATAGCAAGTACATGATTGTAAATGAATCTGCCTTATTACAGATCATAAATCACCTATCTGAATTTTACCTTATTTGGAACTTGTTCTACTCTTTACTTGAATGTAACACATACAATGGGTCTCTTTGGCATCGTGGGAAGGTGCATTTAGGTAGAAGACCAGTAATAGTTCCGTAATTTTTCAGATTGCATTGATCTTCCACAATGTTAACCAAGGTTTTCAAATGAAAACATTAGGAAACCTTGGTTACAATTGTTTAAGTTCATAACTTCCGAAACATTGTGGAACTATTACAGGTCCACTATCTTAACCCTTTCCTGTTTAATCCCTGCTTTTTACGTGCCTGTGATTTTATGATTGAGAAAACATAATGAAAAAAGAAGAAATTGCTTCTGACAAGCAATTTCTTCTTTTTCCAAACTATTTTCTACCCTACTGAATGGTTATTTTTCAAATCAAATCAACTTTTAGTTTTCGTCTGCAAAACCTTTGAATTTGGACAGGTCCAAAATTTTGTAAAACAGGAAAGGGTTAACTCAATCAATGTGATATAATTACAGAAAAACTTGAGTTAAGTAACCACTTTTGGGACCATAAAAAAGCTGTGGCTTATTAAAATGGTTGCTGCATACGATATTTCATGATAAAATAAGAAAGGTCATTTTGATAGTTTATTGTAGATTGTCGCATTAAGCATACTAAATCCTACGATGCGCAAACCCAATAGAAACATCTCATTGAGACCATTCTAATAGGTTCAAACATCCAACGATTCAATAATTATAAACTATTTTCGGTTTATGAAGATTACTTTTCAGAAATTTTGCTTGAGGTAAATAAATTTTTTTATGATAGTCTTTTCATAAAAGTGGTCGCTATTAGAGGTGGTCGCTTGAATAATATTAACTATAATTCTGAATGGCCCCATAATTTATTGTTGATTAAATCAAGTTTCCACAGACAAAGATCTATATGACCAAGTTTACCCCTATCAGATGACAAACTGCAGGTATTTTATTGTCATATGAGTGACATTGAAATGTGAGAATGAATAAGTTCATAATTCTACTGAATATTCAATTTCACTGACAATCCTTAAGCCTACTTCTTTTATAATAAAGGCCTCTTAAATACCCTAATTACTTTGCTCTTAAAAGCTTTTGTTCAAATTTGAAAATTTCATTCAATACCCATATCATAAACAGGGTCCACAATGAGCAGTACGAAATCTGCCCTGTGTTCTGGAATGAAAACAGGCACAAACTAGTTGCAAATCACATCCTGCTTTGCATGTGTACTTGCATGCAAAGCAGGGTATAATTTGCAAACAGTTTGCATTGTTTTGTCATCCTGAACGCAGGGCTGGTCTTAATTTTTGGTGTGGAAATAAATAAATATTCTCCTCTTGTCCATGGTCTAGTAAAGTCAATTTTTCGCTTGTCCAGGTTCAAAATAATTTTGTCAAAAAAAAAAGAATGGTAAATATTGAGAAAACATTGTTTTTAATGAAGAAAATGCTGGGTTTTTACCCTATGATACAAACATTAGGATGAATTTTCTCCTAGATCTTTTTGGTACAGTTCCAAGAATTGCTCTAGTACATACTTGTCCATGGACAATTTGCCTAGGTAAAAATGTACTTGCCTGCAAGTGGAAGAGCTTGTTTCAGACAATTGGCTTTGGAACTCCACACCCCTGACTGCATTTCATTAGTCTTTATTATTGCAAAGGAGATTTATGAAATGGATAAACTGTAGAAGGAAGAGATCATTTTTCTTTTTTGGACATCAGTCAATTTATGGCTTCATTTCAAATGATTAAAATTATCTAAAAACATTTTACTCAGAATGGTTCACTGAAGAAAGAGTGTGAATGTATCATAGTTGATAGCCGCAGCAATAGTGCAGTTGGTAGCGCGCCGGACTTCTAATCCAGGGGTCAATATTCGCACGGGTTCGATCCCCGGCCGCGGCACTTATCCTTTCCAACATTTGTCTTCCACCAATGGGTAGATAATCGTAAACCTATGTGGAATAGCAACTAGAGGCTAGGAAAGGGATGTGGTGGTAGTACTGGTGTGAGAAATACCAGGAATCCATCGTAAGGTAATCCAGTCGTCGCGATATAACTGAGAGATTGTTGAAAGCGACGTTAAACACCAATTCAAATCAAATCATAGTTGATAACTAAAATCTTGTATCTCAAGCAAGAATACCAGGGTTTTGACACTAGCTTCTAGGACAAAGGAGTCAAACAGATTCCGAACTTGTGAAATCATTGAGTCAGCAGAGGTTAATTAGTCTTTAAATTTCATTGTTTTAATTGACAGTGGACAAAATTGAAATCAGTCACCTTAAGAAATCTTTTTAGAGTGAAGAAGGGAGTAAACTTGTGGAAAAACTTGTTTCAAAAATAATCTGGAGTTATCTTCCAAAAGTTTTAAATCATTTATTCCACAACCAAACAACCATGTGAAGGAAAAGAGTGAATGTAACAATTTCAAATCATATATACACTTTAAAATTATAAACTCTATTTCAATATGTTTGCAAATACCTTTTTCTAGAAGTACTACACAGAAATGGTCTAACTACATAATTTACGGTTCTACTCTGCAGCCATATTGAAAATATTGATACTAAGCATATGTTCAACTTAATATTTGATTATTACAGTACATCCTTGTAAGAGAGTTGAACAATTTCAATTTTGTAGTAAATCCACTCCTTAACTTGGGATACTTCAGAACATAATCACAACAGATTGTATAAATTCTGATCACATCATAGATTTTTTTCCCTATGACTCTTCATTCGGAACATCACTTGGACTTTTCCGTAACTTGAAAAGTACCTCAGGCGTAAGTGTAGTAATTTGGGGTCATTTTTTAGGTAATTCGGCTCCTGGCGGTACTTCGGTTAATATGCATGAAGAAAATCACATTTTGTTATTTCTTTCCAATCTTCTTTGGAAATCTTTTTGGCATATGATAATTTGACGACAAAACGCAGTAAGACACTGCGTTTTGTTATCAAATTATAATATGCCCATTTTTATTTTTTCGTTGATTTTGTTTTATGGAACGTCATCCTTAGCAGGATCGTTTATGTTTGTGACATCATATAAACCCATGTGCCATATGACGCTCTTTCATGGCTGCATGGGCCCGTATTATTCCCGAGGTCTATTCCGTAGAATCGCCGAGGGTTCCCGATTGATGACTCTTGTCACGAACACTGTACTATCATCCAAGAAAACACCTAGTCTGAAGGTTTTTGGAGAAAAATTGTTCATATGATAGTAAATTGGAGAAATGCACTCCAAAGCAGTAACAATTATTTAGGAATGCGGGCTCTGTCATAGGACCGGAAGGGTATGCGAAGGCAATAACTTTCAATATATGCTAGTATACATTTATAGTTATAACTCTAATGTAATAACATAATAAGCTAGTTACATGTATTGTTGTAAAACTAGTGCAAAACTAGTGCAATAACACCCACATGATATCAAAAATATTCAACAGATTTTCTTTCATTCCTGAACCAAAGGTCTTATTACATGTAGAAATATAAAAAAGAAGTGAAAAGAAAAGTCTCACCATTCCATTATTATAATTCTCTTTCAACTATGATCCACTAAAATCAAACTAAAGTATAGCATTTATCAGGCAATTCTCAGTTCTGTATAGAGAAGTCAGCGCAAAACAATTGAAAGTGCCTATAAATTTATAGGCACTTACCATAATTTTGCACTCAGACTCTTCGATATGATAGACATGATATTCTATTTTATTAGCAGTAAATTCCCTGTTCCCATATTTAATGAAGTATATCAAAGCATTTTAAGAGCTTTCATTTCTTTTTCCTCTACTTAGTTAGATGCATTATTATGCAGATATTACCTCCATGAGTTTGATTGGATAGGTTTATCGCCGCTTTCAACAAATTCCCAGTTATATTGCGGCAGTCGGAGCACCTGACAATGGATTCCTGGTATTTCTTTCACCTGTACTACCAATACACCCTTTCTTAGCCTCCGACTGCTATCTCACATAGGTTTGCGATTATATACCCATTGGTGAGAGACAAACGTCGGAAAGGATATTTGCCGCCACCGGGGATCGAACCCACCACTTTCAGATTGGAAGTCTTATGCCTAACCAACTGCGCTATGGTGGTGGCCATTTCCTCCATAAGACAAATAGACAAATGGCTTAAGAGATGACATGCCCACAGTACTCCAGCAAAGGCAGTATGTCCGAGAGATCTGGGTTAAATCTATTTATTTTACATCGATTGGGAAACAATGTCTCATAACTTAGATAAGAACCTCTCGATTCTGCTTCCTGAAAAATTCATCAGTACTCACGCCCAATGTCTCAGGGCCAATGCAAGAACCAAGATCGATAGCCACGAATTGAATCTCAGGTCCTTTGGGTCTAGAAGCCACCGCTCTACCGTCTAGACCGCGGACACCACATAGTTCTCTAAATGACAGATAAGTGCAAAACTATTGTAAGGGCCTACAGACATGCAACAGACTGATAGGGACTGGAAAAGAGGCCTAAGCCCTTGCGCACACACACATACATCAGATTCTGTCCGTAATTGTAAATACAGTGGAATAGCTATATGTCGAACTTCAGGGGACTCACCAAAAAACTTCGACTTATGGAAAGTTCGACGAAGAGATAAAAGACGATCTTCGGGACGAAGACATATGCGGCCATAATCACACTTAGGTACGACCGAAACTGATGGCGAAATAACGGACATATTTGATTAGCGTGTTGAATGAATCGAATATAAAAGATGATACTTATTTACATATTTATTTGTTCATAAACATCATATAAAACATACATTTAAATCACAGAGCAAAAACATTTTCAAACAAGCCATTCATTTACAAATTTACATGTGCTTACATGTACTATTAGATCTATGAGACAATGACTTTTGTGTTAGAGGTTTACATTTCGCGTTTCTCAAGCAAAAACATATCTGATAATGATTTCTGCATATATAATTTCCTGAACAAATCATTCTCGGATTGGTTACCCAGTCCTTCCTTTGGTATGTAATGTTGGTCAATGATGATGGCTATACCCCGTGTCTACCAGGTACTTCAGCAATCAAGTCCCGCATGGCATTGGCTTTACATGCTTCCATAAATTGTCAATGAGAATTACAAATTTAACGTTGTATAGGTCCTATGCATTTTGCTGACCCTTTTCATTTCATAACAATAAATCACTTAACCTTTCACATTCTCTATCTGTTACAAACAATCAAACCCAATCAGGTAAACAATCGATATCCAATACTGAGATCGCGCGTGTCAGTTACTGTGGTTGACAGGTCAAATGTGTGAAAAACTACCTCAATTGCAAATTTCATCAATCAAGGTGGGGGGTTATCGTAAAGAGGTGTGAATGCACAAAAACAATACTGATGGGAACTTGAAATTGGTTCGATGTACTGAAAAATTTCGAGCAATGGATAACAACGTATGGAGGTTGAAATACATCGAATAGATCGAGACTTGAAAAATACTTCGACATAGAGATAACTTCGTCTTATGGACAATTTGACGTAAAGATATTTGACTGTAGTAGGAAAATTTTCCAATTTTCTACACAAAAATCTCTGAGTATCCCAATAAAAGTGTCCCTAATCTTGATCAGTTTTCAATTCAATTAAGCCACCTTTTTTTCAAAATGCATATTATGTGCCTGAATATAGCCACTTACCAATTATCTTTGCACTTCAGCTGTTACATGGAAAATAGTTCAGCAAAATACGGTAATGGTAATTGAACAACAAAAATATCAAATGCTTTTGACATAAACTTGATAAATGACAACTAGAAGAAGCCAAATGAATTCTAATAACAATGTCTGAAAAACAGAATGATTCTGCCATTAATGTTAGAAAACATAGCATAAATAAGCCCTACCAGACTTATTTTGAATGTTTTGAAAGAAATAAATGAAGTTTTGGTTAACAGTAGCAAGCCTTAAATCTTATAGGCTCTCTTTAACAGGAATCAAATTCTTAACATGGATAAAGTAAAAAGTAATCATGCAAATTAATGGAGCTAGGCCAAATGTTATGAGGCAATAAGCCATAAATTCTAACCAACCTGGTGAAAATTATTTGTTTTTCTGCATAAATGCAAATAAAATGAACATATATATATTCATTTGCAAAAAATCCCTGTTTTATTTTGTACATTACCCACAGTTGCGATAATACAAATATTTTCAATAATTGCACATGAAAATAACTGATTTCTGATCCCCTGCAAAAAGTTAATGAAATGGTGCTTGAATATTCTATTACTCCATGTACAGGCTTTAATTTAAAGAATTTTCAAAGAATACTCAATTAAAACTCATTTTTCAACCCTGCAAAATACTTTTTAGCTGTCAGATATCATATGTCCCTGACGCTCTTTATTACAATGTGTGCGCATGTAATTGCATTTTTGTGTACAACTTCGATAAATTTAATCCTTGTCATACTGAATAAAAATCTTGACAAAAATGAATTACAATCAAAGTACTGAAAGCACTGGTAGTGCCATTTGTGAGAAAATAATTATCTTTGAAATACAAATTTTAGACATTTTTTGTTCAGAAAGGAATATCAGGTGTTATTGACACTTATGTGCAGGCTGATCTTAGTCTATACCTCCTGCCTAAGCCGAAATATTTCGGGCTCAGCATGACAAGGGTTAAATGATACAGAATGGTAAGACATAAAAGAGTAACATTTCATACTTACTTGCCGGAAGATTCTGGTATATAATCCCTGAATAAATCCTCAGAAGAAACAATGCTTGATGTTTCTTCCTCCTCATATTCGAAACCCATGATTGGTTCAAAGGGCAACGATTCCAGGGGCATGCTCACAAATGGAAGAGATTCCATTGGAAAACTGAGAAATCTTTCTTCAAAAAACATGTCATATATATCATTCATAATATATATCTACAGTAATTTTCAATATGATTATGTTCTGAAATTATTAAACTTATGTTAGACCACGCTTGAAGAATCGGCCAATCAGAGAACAGTATTTCAAAAGTATATATCACAGATACAACTCCGAGCGTTGTATTTACAGATATACGGTTGTAGTATGTCTTGCACGTGAATCTCGACAGGTTTTTAGGGCCAGGTCATTTAAAAAAGATGACGAGCATTTTATACTGTTTTTTTTTTTTCCTAAAGACTTTCAAAAGTCTCAAAAGGTCAAAGATCTGAGAATTGTAACGGAAAATGATTCATACGTAATTTCGGATATTCACACTTGATTGGAGTAATATTACAGCCAGATTAACTCTTCTTCATTATTAAGAGGTTCGAGTAAAACATACAGATAGTGTAAGAAAAGCATGGTCTAAGTCAGATAGAAAATCTCCTGCTGCGGTATATGGGAAATAGACACTCGCTTATGCTCGTGTCTATTTCCCATATACCACATTTTACTTTTGTTTTCTATCCTATACATGCATTACAGGGTTTGACACTGACTACTTTTTGCCGCTAGCCTGAAGGACCTGGTAGCCCAAAATATTACGGGCCCTTCCTGATAAAAACAGGTCCTGCATGATAAAAAACATATTTTGAATTTTAATAATTTAAGGGATAAATTGCAAGGAAAACATTGTATAAAAAGAAGGAATTGCTTCTTCTTTTTCTACAGTTTTACATTTGGAAATGCAAATATAAGGCAATTATTTTTCAAAACTGGACAGATTTGAAATACTAATTCCTGCCATTTAGCACAGGCCTAAAGGACCTGCAGCATGGTAACATCTACCAGTCCTCCCTAGAATCCACAGGTCTCATGCCTAACGACTGGTGTTAGTATTGATCCCTGCACAATGATAAACTTGGTAAAAAAAAAACTTTGTGCCATTGAACAGATTTACACTAAATTACAGGGGTACAGACTAGAGGAGGAAGAGTCAGCCCAAAGTCTTTATTTTGAAATGAAATCCAATGTTGAGGGTACTCATTTGATTCCAATGAGTACAAACAGCACAGGCCTTGATAAAGTCTCATTTTTAAGAATTTTTCTAGTCTATAAACCAAAATACCTCCTTTATAAAACAACCTCTGCTTTCATTTCTCATATGTGCACCCCCAAACCATTGAAAACTCTCACTAAAGATCTAACTCTCACTAAAGATCTTGATATCACAATATAAAAGGTCTTTTTCTAACAGGCATTATAATAACCAAAAGTTTTAAGAATTCAAAAAATAAAAAGGTTTTATTTCAAAATTCTAAGAGGGTGGAATGAAAGCAAGCTAGTGTATCCAAATCATGCTAAGGCAAAGGCAGAAATTGTATATCCTGATTAAACAGCTTCTCAAGGATCAGTTTTTCCTAGGCCAGAGGTTATTAAACTTTTTCTCAGGCTCAATTGAGACTTTTCTCAAATATTCAATCTAAATAAATGTACGAAAATAAAAGATAATATTAAAAGTTATTATTTATAACAATTTTTTAATATTATCATTGATGTTCATACATTTAAATGTATTAAAACAGAATTACGGCTATAATCTCAAGTTGAAATTTGAGAAAATTTTGAATTGAGAATGAGAAAAGTTTTATAACACCGGTCCCTGGAACTACAATGTTTGTTTGGGCATATCTATCCAAATAATTAGGATTGATACGGTATATA
Source organism: Fragum whitleyi (assembly GCA_948146395.1). NCBI lineage: Eukaryota > Metazoa > Mollusca > Bivalvia > Cardiida > Cardiidae > Fragum > Fragum whitleyi. Next base: position 8,500,040 of record OX411543.1, read on the forward strand.
GAGAATAACATGCAAGTGTCTTAAAATATCAATGTTATCAGGTGGAGTCTTTATATTTTCTAAAAACAGACTGCCTGATATCATGTTATGTTATCAGACAAGTAATATCAGGTCAATGCAGGCTTTGTTGTATGATAAATCAAATTCTCCAATTGATATAGATCCAGAATGAATAATAAAAAAACAAAATCACAGAACAACACATCTAAGTAAATAGCATTTCAATGGAAGGAGAACTTTCAAATTTCAACAACTATTTTAAATCACTATATCACAAACTTATTGGAGCGGTATAATATAATATATTATACATGTACTTCCAGTTGAGATGACCTAACACAATTAAATATAAGTAACTTTGTTTTGAACATCAGAGAAAACCAAAGAGACCTACAAACTCACGTTGTTAAAGAATGAGTGGTACACATAGGCTCATTATTCATGACAAGAAGAAATAAAACATGGACAGTCAGTTAGCCAATGACCACAGGCTATTTGATGGTCACATAATACTCATTAGTTTTCTTATCTCTTATTGTTCTTTAATTGTCAAGTTACATTTTCTTTACTGCAAACAGCAAACTCACAAAAGTCAAACCAGAAAACATAATAAATATATCTGAAGTAAGAAAATGGAAATAAGCTTGATGGAATTTCCTTAGAAAAAAATATACCAATAATCATAACATCACGTACAATGTATTGTATGTTTAGACAAATGAACAACTATTGCATGTACTGATATGTGTCATCAAATTAATTAACAAGATTGCTGTGAGATTAATGGTGCAACTATTTCATTGAATGGAGTTTTACGCCTCTTTCAACATTTTTTCAGCAGCTGGAGCACCTAACAATGGTTTCCTGGTATTTCTCTTACCAGTACAACCACCACATCCTTTCCTAAGCCTCAAGCTGCTATCTCACAGAGGGCTACGATTATCAAACCATTGGTGAGAGACAAATAGTCAGAAAGAATGAGTGCCGCCACCAGGGATCAAACCCGGGACCTCTAGATTGACAGTGTGACCCGTTATCAACTGCGCTATGACAGCGACTCAACTATCAAATCATTTTGCACAAAATTTCTTTAATATTTCCTTCCATGTTGATCCATTACAAATTTCAAACATATTCTGATTGAAGGAAAGGAAAATTAGTATGAGAATAAGGCAACCACAGGGTTACAAAACTTTATAGGAAATAACAAATTGAGCCTGTGTGTGACATTTCCAACAATTTGAAATGTTTGTGAGGTGCAAACAGTGAGTAGTGTTGACAGGCACATACTGTAAATATAAAGTTACCTGATGGTCTACAGATACTTTGAGACCTTATCTATCTACTAAATGCATAGTGAAGATTCTGGTAAGACTGTGCAGATGCACAGGCTGGTAAGAGTCTTTGCTTTAATTGCGCTTTTTTGAAGTTATTGGAAATCTCAGGCACAGGCTCAAATAAAAGAAGAAGGTAAAGAATTGCAACATCTCATCACAATCAATTTCCTCTTTCAATGTGTGGAACAACATAATTGATTGCTATAGATAAGTTCTGTATATATTGCAAATTGTTGCTACATTAATTGTCTAACTTCATGCAAACAAGGGAGTTAATAGGATGCATTTGATATACAGTCTACAGTCTCGAGCGACCATCTCTATTAAACAACCACTTTTACTAAGTGACCACCACAAAAAGTCCCTTCATTGTGAGCAGAATCTCTGAAAACTGGACATTTTAAAACAAACAACTGTTTATTTGTGAACCTTATGATTTTGGAATCAATAAGAAACATGATAAGAATTCTGCATCTATAAATGCTATCAAAATAACGTGTCTTTTTTATCATGAAATATTGTATTATGCGACCATTCTTATAAGTGACAGCTTTTTGATGGTCCATTAAGTGATTGCTTAACACAAGTTTTACTGTTTTAGAAGTTATGAGCACAAAGAGCTCAAAAGAATTCTTGATTCAATACAGCACCACCTATTTTTTTAAAAAAATACCCGAGATATAAAAGTCACAGAACATTGAGCAACAAGATGTTTGTAAAACACTCATGCGCCAAAAATGGCAATTTTTCACAAGTTTGACCTTGATAGATGGACAGACCTTGTCAGATGACCTTGATCTTGATATCAGCAGGCAAACTCCTGTATGCGGCTGATTTTTCCTTTTCCCTTGAGTGGCGGCTATAAGAAGTTCTGACTGTTTCTCAATTAGACTTTGAGAAATTGACAATGCTAAGTTTTTGGTTTAAGTTTCACAGACAGCTGGACAGACAGCCAGACACCTGTATAATAAATAATATGCCACAGATCTTACCAATGTAGGGGTTCAAAATCACTAAGTGTTGTTGGTATTGTTGTTGTTTTTCAAAAGATGTTTTCTACATTTTCTAAACTTGCATTTCAGATCACTGGTGTCAGGAAAAATTATTAAATTTGTATTTAGCCAACAAAAACCTGGTAAAAATAAGCTTCAATTAAGCTGCAGTTATAAGATTTCGGTCCTCAACCATGCAACAAACTGTATTTTGTAGGCAATATTCTTTGAAAATCCCTCGAATTATGATAATGATAATGCCCCAAATACTGACGATCAACACTAATGAAGTGTCACAGTGTTGACAGTTTCAGCTAATTCATATAAAACAATGTTGTACACACCCTCTATTAATGTTTGAGCTGCTTAATTCATTAATGTTACTTATGATCCCCTTAAACTGTTGGGCCCAAATGCATAACAATTTTACTGGTAACCTTGAGGTTAACCACTCCAAATTAACACTCCAGGGAGCTATACATAACATGGTCAGTCAGCTTTTACTTAGTATGCATTTTCTAAGTATAAAAATCATTAAACTTATGCCTTTTAGGCCTTTTCCCTTTAATTTGAGTTAAATTTCCTCTTAAAAATCATAAATATAAGATTGTTTAGAGGAAATTCATCTCAAATTAGGGAGGGCTCTATTATTAGAGGAAAAATGGTATACCTTTTTTATGGAATTGGACTTAAGATTTTGCATCTGATGCAACCAATCAAAGCTCCAATTTCATTTCTAATAACAAGAGAATTACCTAACTGACACTTGACTGTTAGGTGCCAGATAGTAGAAAAAAAACTTTTACCCTGGCCTGTTTCTCTGAATTTGCCCCCCCCCCCCCTTTTTTTAAATGTCCCCCAAAATTGTCAAGGAAAAAATCTTTATCTAGTTTAAAGGGGGTCATAATGTGGCAAAACGACCCCAAGTTTTGAACATAGAGGGGAAACCCTGCTTATTGGTACCATAGATATAAAGAAAATGTTGAAGTTTTTGTACAGCAATGATGACAACAATTATGATGTGTAGGCTAAACTAATACTTTGCTTTTCTCAGAAAGACAGTCAAGCTGAAAATACAAGTTGACTCAGAAAGGTGGGTTAAGGCAAACATGAACTGTGACCTTGACCATGGACATTTCTAAACTAGAGGCCCTTGAGCGCCTGATTCCCTCCCCAGGCCTGATTATCCTGATAATGATTATTAGAGGATGATAAGGCTGTATAAAACAAGGATCATTCCATTGAAATTTGTTTGAATTCCAAAAATAAAAATCTCAACACTAACAGAATGTTACTGCACAATAAACTGGTACTTTGTCCACAAAATTTTGATTGTAGATCTTTATGCTTTTCATTAAACACCACTATAAGGGTGTTACTTCACAATAATTGTTTGTCATCGAAACAAAATTCTAACTAATGATGATAATAAGTAAAATATTAAATCCAATATATTAATCTGCCCAATGCCTTAGAGTGCAGTCGACTCAGCTCTTTCTTCCAACTCTGAACCTCAGAAGGCCACTTTACAACACTTGTCCTCTTTGTGCAGTCACCCTGCATTCAATTACACTGACCAGTTACTCTCAGGGGTATCTCAGGCTCCCTATTTTACCTGTTTCTACACATTTGGATTCCAACCATGCTTATGTTTCTTCTAAGCTACAATCTTTACACCTATTAAATTTAATGAGTCTAAAGAATTAATCATTTAGGTGATCAAATATTTACTTTATATGTTGAAATGTCCTCTGACAATAAAAAGTATGTGGTTCATCTAATCAAATATTTTTTGCAGCCTGATATAACTTCACAGAAATAAAATTCCTATATTTGGTTGAAATCCATCTGTTAAAACTTTGAAAAAAGTTTGTTTTACCCTATATTGGATATTACACCATATAACATATCAATGAAATGACCTCTGACAATAAAATACATATTTTGCATCTGATCACAATAATTTTTTGCAGACTGATAAAGGATCACTAAAGAATCATTCCAATGAAATTCTGTTGATATCCATCAGTTAGGTTCTGAGAAAATGTTTTTCAAAGTTTACAATATAAAGCATATAGAGAAATGACCTCCTCCCAATATTTCCCCAATACCATAGAAATGCTTACAGCAATTTAAAGCTAGATAAAGCCACAATTGTCTACTCTAGTGTGGAATCAGAAAATAATCCTTAGGATCCCTTTACCCATAACATTGCTCACAACATTAAATTCCATTATCAAAACTTACTTTTTAGAAAGATTTAGCCAAAACTGTCCTCTAAACAGGTAACAATGAAAAATTCACTACTACAGGATCCTTATCAATAACCAAAAATATCAATATCCCTATATCAGTAAGTTTTATTTCTCATGATGATACAAATTTATTCATTAAGTGTAAACAAGATTGTATATTGCATACATTTTCAACTTGCTGAAAATCTTCAAAAAGGAATGTTTAATGAAAAACAGGAGGAAACTCCATGAAAACAAGAGGCCGAAAAGGGACTGAATTGCTCTACTGGCTTTCAAATATGTCAATGAGAAACCTAGTCTGATATGAAAGCTTAAAAAAATTATATTTGGCCAAAAGATGGACAGAAAAGTTGAATTTAGTGTAGGCTAAATCTTATATGGAAAGCTGTTTTTCAAAGAAACACAGTTTCATTTATATTGGCACATTTGGGAGAAGAAGATATTTAAAGATTTTAAAGTGAAAATAAGCCCCTCCCTGCCATGTCCTTTTTTCTGAGGTCAATCAAATTTTTTTGGCAGGAAATAGAAAATTGTAAAAGATTTGAGAATAAAAATAAGCCCTGCCCTGCCATGCCCATATTTGGAGATCAATTAAAATTCCTTGGACACCCAAGGAATATTTCTGCCAAGTTTTGTCAAAATATGCCAATCGGTTTAGGAAAAGAAGATGTTTATGAAAAAGATTTATGCACACTTGGAGGCACACATGCATAACAGACACAACGCCATGACAGTAGTTTGATGACCTTCTGCCAGTGGAGCTAAAATGAGTGCCAGTGGATTACATAATTGTAAAAAAAGTACGAGTAGAGTTTTGGAGCAAAGGCAGTTGTATTAACATAGGTATTACAGACATAGGACAGTTGCATGTTTAACCTGAGCCATGAATTTCCAGGTCAAAAAGGGTCAACATTCCAATAAAATGAATTTCAAAGTAATGTATGTTTGGATAGAGAAAGATATTATGGTAAAAAAAAGAACAATGGCATTTATAAGAAACAGAGACATTGAAGATAAATGAATTTGGTATATAAAACTTTTAACAACAATGCTGTAAAGGGTGGAAATTCCACCAAAATGAATATCAGGGCATGAATATTCTTAACTTAGAAGATGAATAGATTGTCATCATCGTAAAAAAGCATGTGAAAATATCAAAGCTAAAGCCTTTGCTGTGTAAGTAAGTACACATAAATGACATTTCTGGCAGACATGTATGTGCAACTTTTATACAAATTTTTAAGTCTGAAAAAGGTGAAAAATAAAGTGAAATGAATGTCATTCTAACATATCTTTGCCAAAGGATGATATAATTGGTCATAAAACTTTCAGATCATTAGCATGAATTAGTAAGAATTGAGATATGTATCACTCAATGTAAAGCTTATAAAGAGTAGTAAGCATCATGCCAATACTAAGGTTGGTGCATAAGTAACCAGAACATCTTGATATTCTTCCAACAGACAAAGTTTAAAAGCTTTCACACATCAGAATATTTGTGTGCAAGTCAAAAACAGTCCAAAGTAACTGTTCTTTCATTAATCCCCCAAAAGGGGTCTGTGTTTTAGTCAATTGTGTCTATGGTAAAAGAAATCTGGCTGTATTTCTCTTTAAAAGATTTCACAGGACTGTTAGTTAACTTTGAGTGCTTCGAATTACAGCCAAAACTCCGTTTTGTGGTACTGCAATATTCTATCCGAAATAACACTCCTATCCGAAAATTCGTAATAATGATGTAAACAATCTTGGGGTACGCTAAATGTCATTATTTTCAAGGTCATGCCAATCAATCAAATGATAACTGTGATACACCATTTTAAGGAATTGATAGAAATGAGGATTTATACTCACCCTTCCTCCATCATTTTTGTCGTAAATCAGAAATAACTAGACATTATTCGGCCTCTCGATTTCGTTTGTTGTGTTTGACACCGGTGATACAATGGGAAAATGATCTCCATGAAAAATACAATATGCAGACGATCGATCCAGTCGATGGCTGCAACCTGGACATAATCGTAACCGGAGGCCTTGTCCAACATTAAACATCACAGAAATTTCTTTCATTTGTTCGTCGATAGTATCGTTGTGACTTGATTCACACACCACCTTTTCTCATAGGGGAAAAAAAAAAAAGAGAACTCAAAGGCGGCCTTGACATGTTACTAGGCAAACGGTAGGCTATAAACGTCTGAAAATGAACTCTTTTTTTTGTATCCAATCCTACGTGTGAAATACATTTATCTTCAGCCATTGTTTGCCATCGTCTTGATGAGGCGAATTGCACAGCGTCACGCGGCATTTTTTGGATCACATGACCAAATTTTGGAGGGAACATGCGCAGACAATGAAGCCGCGTCAAAGCAAAATAGATCATTAATAGTTCTGAGTTTTAATTTTCTAAGAATTCTCTGGAAATTGGTTATGCCTACGTAATGATGCCACGAACGAAATCAGGGAGAAAACTTTGAAAACTAAAATTTGAGCTAGAGCAATGTCGGGTACTTTCGGACAGTTAAGAGAAAATCAGACACCAATTAGCTAATGAAGAAGAAAAATCGAGTCTCGTGTGACCTTCAGAAAATTTGGAGCTTTTTCTCGGCATCACTTATCTAAACTTTGCATTTCACGTACAAAGTCGGAAACCAAGTAGAGCTGAAATTGAGTGGTAGACGGCGGGTAATATCGGACACATCGGGTCTAATCGGACACGACGTCGGGTATTTTCGGACACAATTGAAAACACCTGTAGATACGGCGCAAACCTTTGCCAAACATCAACATTCACAGCGGCAGAAATCGTAATGAAATAATGGGAATAAAGTTGAGTTAGTCGGACTACTGTGACGAATGTGCTGTGAACGGTGTTGTAATGTAAAGTCAACCGATCACGCGTGCAGTGAGCTATATTTAGCAATTTCGGTCATCTATCAAAGCACCTCGGGTAATCAAAGAAACCAGAGGCGCGTTTTATGAGCGAGATGAATTCCGCCAATTAAGATTATTTAGGCGTCATTAGAAATGAGTTTCGATATTTTGAGTGATCTGAGCTAAAACATAAGATTAAAGTAGTCTGTGGGTGCTTACTCAAGCGAATCTTCTAATACTAGATGATTAGTGAAGACGTACGTAGCTTGAAAATAGTAAGAACAACGGAACCATCGTTTAGATAACAGTACTTTCAAGCGAACAGAATTATATGCAGGGTTTTCGAGCATTATATGCATACAGTGTCTATTAGCTGGGCCTGCTTGCGACGAGAAGATCATCAGTGAGAGCACGCGAAATCGGTTTTGCGACCGAAACATGGTAACTACAGTTTGAATGAGCTCTATTTACCATGTTTTGACTTCACATCATCAACCAGGAGAACTAGCCCTGTGTTCAGAGTGCAAAAACGTTTGCGACCACAGAATTCGTCCCCGCTTTTTATGAGTAGGGGCCTATTTGTGAAAAGCAGTCAGAGAACCTTGATGATTTTGCCAAGCGTTTCGTATCCTGAACATTGGACCGATCGTCACTCCACTCAAATCTTTAAGCCAACGGTGCGTGACGACATAATCAAAATGAACGTACAAGGTTCATTGACGAGTTGTAAATGAATAATATGTCCATTTCCGCTACACCGGAAGACCAAACTAAGAAAGTAAGGAGATTTAAAAGTAGTCCGTGGTACTGGAAAGACTTTATCGAGGGAACATAAGAAAACCTGATAGTTGTGTGGTGTCCGTGGACGAGAGGTAGTGTGTCGATCTCTTGATCAAGAGGCCCCAAATTCTATTCCCGTAAGCGACATACCACTCTTTCATCATGACAAATATGAACAGCCAGGCTTGAAGCTATGTTAAGTTTTACAGACAGAAAAAACAGACGGATATACAGAGAGACACATGGCCGGACAACAGTAAAACAATATGCCCCCGATCTTAGCGATGAGGGAGCATAATAAATCTGTTTAAAGCTGTGAGCGACCAACAATTTCTCTGACAACGATCAGTCTCCCACTCTAAATTTGATTACCGTTCACCCCCGTGAATTGTCTGTTTTAAGAAAGAATTTTCTATCGCGGCCCTTTTCTATACAGTTTTCTGCTAAATTTCGCCAGAAATGGAGATTGTGTAATTCACTGAAAAAATATTCAGTGGATAACAGGGACAGTCAGCCCGACCTTGGTTTGAAGCAGTTTTCATCCGAAAAGTACATTATCCATCAGTCGACAATAATTTGGACATGTCAGAAGAGTCCCTATGTTCAGACGGGTATCTTATATTTAAATGCATTTGCAAGGAAGGGGGACATGCATTTAGGACAGAGCTGGCGTGCGTATGGGGATTGAAAACTAAGACGCTATCAAACCGTTTATCGTAAATAGCACTCTTAATTGTGTGAATTGTAGAACGCGCTGGTCTAATCATTCTAAATTTCAAAACAAAACAACTACAACCATAATATATTTCGATGTATGATAAACAAAAACAACTGATCAAATTTGTTTTAGTGTATCATATATTCCATTGAGCCATTCATTACTTGAAAGGCTTGATTAGTATGTAAGAAATTGTCTGTCTGGACCTAGACGTTTGTGTGTGTGTGTGTGTTTTTTTTTTTTTTTTTTTTTTTTTTTTTTAATCTTTTTCTAAATATAAGGATTGAACTTAAAATCAAATATGATAACTTGAGTTAATTTTCGAAATAAAATTAAAAAACAACATTGTTTAACTCGTGAACTAGCAATATGGAAATGCATCAGCCTTATTGTAGATCTATTATTGTTAACAATAATCGCACTCGAATTCGAGCGCCTCAATTTCATCCTCTGATAAATACGACAGATCTATACTTTTCACACAAAGTCGATGCATATTCCTACCACATCTAGTACAGCTAATCCAGAATGGACTTCCATCAAAATCTCCATCACACGCTGCGCATTTCTTGACATTTACATTTAAGAAGGCTTCAGTGCCTGAATCATCGCTGTAAACCACTGAATCGGATTCCGACGATGACGAAGACATATCTTCTTCTCCTTTCCTTGATCTTTTCTTTCTTAAACACTCTTGACGTTTCTTCTCTTCTCTGATTCTTTTCTTTTCTTCCCTTTCCTTTTGCTTTCTAGCTTTCTCCAGCTCCTTTTCTTCTTTCTTTTTTTGACGCACCAACTTTCTATCTTCTTTGGCCCTGAGTTCTTCAGCCTTTTTCTTTTCTTTTTCTAGAAGCATTTCTCTAAAATTGTTACCCGTAATTGCCTTTGGCATTGGGATCCTTGTTTGTTTGGGTTTGGCTACTTTTGCTACCGGTACCTTAAGGTGTACATTAAAAGCAGGTGACACATTGTCACCCCTCATATCAACTTGATTCAATGAATCGTGTTGAGTATGTAAGCTTGGCTGAATGCTGGGTACTTCACCTTGGTTAGGTAGGTCATGTGACTGGTTATCCTGGTGTGAGGCTCCCGTTTCCGTTGGTGTGAATACAGATGTAGACGTTACATCATCCTGTTTTTCTTGCTGAAACAACGAGGCAGGCTCAAGCTTCAAACTGTTTAGGACTTTTGATTCATCAAGTGGAAAAAGACCAGCCTCGCGAAATCCGTTAACGGCATTCGGTACAGTGGTTGTTTTAAGCCATGCATTTTTAAATACCTCTGCAAAAGAATGCTTGGTGACGTATTCTCCGATGTTCTCCATTTGGTAGTCCCTGACTGCCTGACGCCACGCTTCTTTCAAAGCATGAAATAACCGTAGATCACACGGCTGGAGTACGTGCGAGGCATGCTCAAGTAGACAATAAAGTTCAATTGTATGGGCCCGACATTAATCACTCAAACGCATAGACATATGTGTCGAATGACCATCCACAAATAGGACAACCGGTTTTTGTACACCATGTTCGTTGATAGAAGGTATGAACAAATCCTTCATCCACGTATAAAATAGATCAGAGTCCATCCAACTGTTGTCGGAGCGGCCCATGAATGCATCTGGGAATTTCTCTAAGGGGTTGTATGAGAATCGCTGGCCGGGATAGACTATCATCGGCTTAAAATAGTGACCAGTCGCACTCATGCAAGCTAACACCGTTATCTGTGTTTTGTCCGAGCTACCAAAGTTGTATACAGTTCTCGTTCCTCTTTGGGCTACCACTTTGCCTGATTTTGGACAAAGGGAGAACCCGGACTCGTCAGCATTATATAGTCGGCTTGGATCAAGGAGCAGTTGCGGTTCATTGATGTCTTCGAGAATGTACCTTTTGTAGTCATCAAACCACCTTTTTACTTTCTCGGGAGAGATGATTGCCCTTTCTTTTCCTAGCAGTTGCGGATTCCTTTCTCCGATAGAGGGGTTTCTCTTGACAAACCCGAACCACCAGTCCTTTCCCGGTTTGTTATCCTTGAAAGGATTTGGACGTTTGTCATCATCTAAAAAATGCTTCACAGTAAGCATTATTTCATGGCGCGTGCGACCGTACCCGATTCGGGCCATGTGTAGAGCCCAACTCGTGAGAGCCTTCTCTTCCTCTGGGGACAGAACTGTCCTAGGGACAGAAACAATGGGTGTCTTTTCCTTCAGTTTGTCATGCAGAGTTGACTTAGGTATACCAAATACATCAGCAGCTCGCCTGACCGACATTGCGTTTGATTGAATAGCCTGAAGTGCACCGGTGATGTGGCTTAAGTCATGTTTTTTCCTTTTCTTCACCTTTAGTATGTTACTCATTCTGAAAATAGGTAAATGAAAAAAAAAAAAATGATAAAGAAATTTAAACGAAGGCCCAGCGCAAACACTGTACTAGTGTTTATACATGTAGTATCCGCCGTATAGACATTTAGTACAGTCTTACGTTGGACCCTCGGAATTTATTCATGTTTGTTCAACGTTTTTTAAAGGCATATCGCGGAGGCTGGAGCACCTAACAATAGATTCCTGGTATTTCTCGCACTAGTACTACCATGTCACATCCGTTCCTAGCCCCCACCCACTATCACACATTGATCTACGATTCATGATTTACTGGGAGAAAAGGGTGGAAAGGATGAGTAACTCGGACTGGAAAAGGAATATTCATGTTGTCTCGAGAGAGTACATTTTTATGAATTTCAGACGGACAACGGTTGATAAATATGTACAATTATATATCGTGCAGGCCTGACCCATGAATCGAATTTTAAATATTAAGCGGGATAGTACATTCTAACAAAGGTAATAATAAAGCGATAAAATCTTCCGACTCGTTGCTTGGCCGTCAAAATATCATAACTACGGATCAAATGAGCTGTAGTTATGTTGTTTCCACCGCCAATCGACAATATAAGTCGACAGAGCAAATGTTCAAATTGAAATAAATTGTCAAAAAATTGCATGTTGAAGGGTTAACGCGGCAAAACCATTTCTCTATCTTTGAGTTTTCTTCACATGCTGTAAAAAAAAAAAAAAAATGTTCTCTACATACGTCTCGATCTCACGAACATCGGATTCCCAGGCAGCGATGCTACCAATTACGCTACCGCGTCAACGATATCTATGTAGTCATATATTATATATAAAACTAAGAGTGTCCGATGTGACCCGACTTCGTTGATTCCCGTCGGGTCGGATCGGACAATATCATATTTCTATAATTAGACATTTTTTCTATCTACAAATAATGAAAACATCTCACAATTTGATTTTGCATCGTTTTGAACCTATTTTACCAGCATTTTGACCGAAAATTACATCATTATTATCTTACGACTAGCACGTTTCTATTTTTAGATCACTGTTTACGTACCTGCATGGAATTGGGAATCCCGGGCGAAAAACAAAAATCGATAACGACAGATGACTCAGGGTGGTTTTTGAAAATGGCCGCGCTAAAACTGTTGAAGCATGCGCAGAATGCTCAAATATTCGCGCGAATTTAGCTCGAAGGACAAGTGTCCGATATGAGACGACGTCCGAAAGTACCCGACATTGCTCTAGTTGCTTGGTAGGCAGACCTAGAAACTTGAAGGGCAAGACCGGGACTACTTGATGCATTTTTTACATTTTCCATTAAAAATAATATATATATATGTGCTCCCTTGTTGAATTAAGAAGACACTGTTTTCCATTTTGGGGTAGAAATTTATGCTCTTCTTCATTAGCAAAATTAGATCATAGAGATAGATTTCACAATAAGTTTTCATCTTAATTTTGCAAGTACCATCAGTGTATTACCAGCCCCGTATCCGGGGCTAGGTGATAAACCATGCGGGGCTAGTTGATACACTTCAATACAAAAGCTATTACCATTTCGAGCAAATTAAGAGCCAATGCCCAATATGGATGATTTTTTTTTTCAGAATGAACAAAATAAGCGATATCTAACACCCCCTTTAACAAAACATGCGTATAACGATTTATATTTCTTCAAGAACCAATTAGAAGTTTATAATTTCAATTATGTCAATGAAATGTTTTTTTACTAGCTAATTTTATTTTGATTGAAGTTGTTGATCTTATCTTTTTAGTGATTTAGGGGCGTTTTTAAATGGTTCGAGTGTTTAAAATGAATGAATGGAGCGATGAGTGAGCGAATTAGAATGGTTTTGATTGGGATGAATATCAATTTCACGATGTTATTTACTGTACTTGTGTAATATCAAGGCTACACCACTTACAGTTCCAAAGAAATTATCAATGTTAAAGTTTTAATTTGATACATATGACAATGAAAATAGACCTTGACATTGCCTGATGACATTAAAAGTGACCCAAAGAAAGGTTTTGTTACAAGCGGTACAGTTTGGAAATATGAAGAATATATCCCTTACCATTCTTTAACCAATGTTAACATTTGGGGAGCAAACAAGCGAGCTGAGTCACAAACAGACAAGTCAACGACAAAGTACCCAAATTCTATCGACGCGGGGACACAAATAAAAAAAGAATAAAGAAAAAAAAACAACGTTTTATGGACGGATATTTAAGAATTTGCGACAAAAAGAAAAGAATTATTTTTAAACTTGATCTTTGAATCTTGAAACAGTCATCTTTACGTTCCATAACTTACTTTTATTCTACTAAAAATTTGATGAGGACTACCTTAAACTTTATTTTTACCCCTGAACGAAAAATTATTTGGTTTTGACTCTGAAAATATGTTCCTTTAAGTGGGAGAAAATTAAAGTTTTTTGAAAAAAATGAAGGAATCTACCTTCATTTTTTTTAACATTGCTGGCAAGGATATTCTATTTGAATTATGACCGAATTAGACCTCCAAGACTTCAAATGCAATCGCTACTGGAAATCAATAGACCGATCTTATTTTAACCTCTAGAATCGTGGTAGGCTTGACTTGGAAGGCAGCGATCACAGTCAGTTGTAAGTTCAAGCCAAATTTGATTTAGTAACGAGTCTGTGGACTTAGGTAAAAAAGTTCATTCTCTTGTAAGTTTCTTTCTCCAAGTACTCGTATATTTCCCCCCATCTTCGCTAGCCAAGGGTGATGCCCACTACGTGTTCTATTCACGTGAATAGAACACGTAGTGGGCATCACCCTTGGCTAGCGAAGATGTTATTGCCCCTGCTTACCTGAATGCTTTGTCAAATGTCTGGAGTGTATTTCCCTCGAAACAAGTCGGAACCGACATTAAAGAGCATATATGGACACCAGGTGACAAATGTTCCAAATTCTTTAAAAGAAACGTCTGTTAAAGAGAGTCTCAAACTAATGTGATTGCACTTTAGATGAACATTGATTGAGTGGACTCCGTGTCTGGTTTCTGACGAATCAAGATTCTGTGTAAGTCGTTGCTAGACTTGCATGGACACGAACTTCTGTCGAAAATGTATTTCCACACCCGTATCAGTTGTTGGTTACGACCTTCTGGTAGGGTATCTGTGACCTTAGATATGGGTATAAAAGTGCGATGAAAAACGGACTTACAAATCTTTCAAAGAGACAAAAATTGAAAATACCCGGTACACAAATTATGTTTGAAGTCATGTGAAAATTGGCGACGTCGATACGTCGGTGATTCCTATTTTTCATTTGCCGATTAATAAAAAATAGCCTTGGCCGGACTGGTCGGCGAAACGCATACAAACGAAGAGAAAAGGTAAGAAAAGACAAAATACACCTGCGATGTGTACATTAGTACAAAATTGGCCGATCGTCGGCGATTAAACCCCAGTCACACTAGACCAATTTCCCATTACGTCAATGTAAAACCGGTCCGACGCTGTACGACGTAGTAGGAACGCATTAGAAACCGATAAAGACGTGATGCGATATTTATGAACTTGGCTTACGAGGGCGAATTTCGAAAATGTTAAAAAACAAAAAAAAAAAAAAAAAAAAAAGCAATGAGGACTTGATCGAATCAGGACTCGGTAAGGACGTGAGAACAACGACTTTGGCGTAAGGCCAACGGGGCATGAACCTAATATGGTCTTCATTGACGAAGTACAAACATGGCATTGGCGGGAAATTTATACTGCATTCTTGTATACATTTGAATTTGCATAAGGCAGGGGCAGGGCAACAAAGAATACCAGTGGCCTAGATGTAATTTCGAGGTTGTACGTCTGTGTATCAATGTCCACAGACGTAAGTTCGCTCGCAATCGTCCTGAAAATATAACAGACAGCTATATCTGTCTGCATTGCCATGTCAAACACTATTATGGAACAATAGCTGACAACACTTGGTCGGTAGATTCAAATCCCTTTATGAAGGCACGAAGTCGAAAGATTTTTAGTTATCTGTGAAGCTGGTACCTTCCGTTCGGTTTTATCCCAATTATTGCCCATATTTAGTTTAAACCGCTCTCATAGTTTGCCCACTTTTATCACATACATATCGTTAAATGATTTTTGTTTTCAAAATCAAATAATAAAGTACAACATCATAATTGGTTCTTATCATATTTTGGGTAATATACAAACATATGTATTTATAAGCTCTGATCGCGATGGTTTGAATTACACCGTCAGGATTTGACTCTGGCCCTTGATATGTATGCTGGTATTTTATATCGGTTCATAGATTATATACCCATCTTATGTACATCTTTTTTTATAAGTTCTGTCATGTATGTTTGTTGTATGTATGTTCTTGGTGACAATCCTATAACAAGATTTTTTAAACCAATAAAGGAATTTGAATTTGATTTATACTCAATCATAAAGTAAACACATTGAAATTATTTCAATAATTACCGTAAAACTCTAATTGAACCCTTGGGTTCTATCAGAATCATTGTATTTCCATCAGAAAGGGTAGGGCTTTTATAAGAGGCTACGCTACATATCGATTACTCAGTGCGAAAAAGTTGTTTCTGCCTATAAACATTTAGGCAGTTACAACTGATTCGCGCTGAAACTTAGATATTTGTATCGACGGAAAAATGGCCAAAATTAAACATAATCCGCGGATAATATTAACATTTGATTGGGGAAAAGGTGCTTAAAATCTGTAGAAACGTATGTGACCTTCATTTAGTAAGGGCCTTTATAAGAGGCTTCAAAAGTTTGTAAAATCACATAAAAAATGGTCGATTTCAACCTCTGAAAAGGGGCATGGGTTTATATTAGAGCTTGGGTCTCTATTAATTTTTTTCCGTTTTCAAATTAAATCAGTTTTGAGCGCATGTGCACGCGCAAAGCGGGGTATAATTTGAAAAACGGTCTGCAACATCTTGTCAGCCGGAACATAGGAGCTGGTTTCTAATTGTAGCCCGGCTGAAAAACAACAAAATCGGGATCCGTTCGGGCGACAAATTAGTTGGCCCAATGATAAAAATGTTCCGGTGTGTTATATGCTGAGCTCTACATGGATTCTTTCCAATTACAGGAGGAGAATGATTGTCCTATACAGTTCAAATTCGTCTCCCTGACTTCTGCCTTTGCACATTGAATTACCTTAGAAATCACTGAATGAAAAGTACGGCCCGTTTTGCAGCAAAATCATTAGTAATACAGTAGATACGAAACTTCCACAGGATACTCATCGCCAAGAGACCTTTTTAGTCACAACTTCCTGTCAAATTTCACACTTTTGCGCTCTTGATATGCTGACGACATGTCATTGACAAGGCGCCGACATGACGATAATGTGTCGGCGACTAGTCACCGATTTTTGGCGGAAGTGAAAAGGAAAGAATCCGACCGATCCACGGCGATAAGACGTCGATATAGTTACTAGCCTCCACAAATCTGAAAGACAAAACCTACTCGTCGCCGAAAAACCCGCATTGAATCGCCAATTTTATCCCCAATTCCACAAAAAAAAAAAGGTCGTCGGCGAAGCATCTTTAACGCGTCTGGGCGTATGCGGCAGTTCCTAAGCATCAATCCGAGTATCGGGAAATGGTTCGTCGAAGCTTTCAAAATGGTGTTTGACCAAAAACATTTGCAGACTTATGAATTTGTAGTCTTCAAATATGTCCAACATGGATACCCTCGCAAATACTGTTTCCTACCCCAAATCGATGTAAATTAAAACGGTTGGAACCAGCATGGCTCATAATAACTAACAGTGTACCTCGAATTATTTGTTCTTTTCTCATAAAGATTTTGTGTTTCATTTCAGCATTTGTTTTGGTCAGTAATAGTCATGAACAATATGTGTTAGTGAACCTCGAATGCCCCCGAAATTGCAATTTTTTAAACTTATGACCTTGACAGATGACCTTGAACTTTGCACATGTCCTTGATCTTGGTATCTGTAGATGCGCATCGTCGAGAGCCATCATCATACCAAATATGAGCATTGTATCTTGAATAGCCTTGAAGTAATTGGCAATGATTAGGTTTTTGGTTGAGTTTTTCAGACCGACAGCCCGACATACAGATTCACAGACAGACACCAGTAAAACAATACGCCCGATCTATCGATGTGGGGGCATAAACAAGAGGACCCTGAGGGCCCTAAATCGCTGACCTGATATTTCAAGTAAACTGTCATTAAGGCCCCTTTATCCATGATAAGACATGAATCCTTCCCATTTTCCATAGGATTCATCGTTGTGACCTGGCAAACATTCTGACCAAGTTTCATGAAGATTAGACCATATTTGTGGCTTCTAGAGTGAAAACAAGAAAATTGTCATTAAGCCCCCTTTCCTGTGATATGGCACGGATCCTTTCCATTTTAGCAATTTTTACAAGGGACCACCCAAGGAATATTTCTGCCGAGTTTGGTTGATTTTGACTCACAAGTTTAGGAGGAGATGTCGTTTAAAGAAATTGTTGACAAAATTGTCATTAAGGCCCCTCTTCCTGTGATATGACACCGATCCTTCCCATTTTCAAAAGACTTCATCCTCATGACCTAACAAACATTCTGACCAAGTTTCATGAAGATTGGGCTATATTTGTGGTTTCTAGAGTGTAAACAAGAAATTCGTCATTAACGCCCCTTTTCCCGTGATATGGCACGGAACCTTTCCATTTGAGCAATTTTTACAAGAGACCACCCAAGGAATATTTCTGCCAAGTTTGGTTGACTTTGACTTATAAGTTTAGGAGGAGATGTCATCTAAAGAAAAAGTTGACGCCTTGAAGGACAGATGGACAGACAGACACCGGACATTGATCGATCACAATAGCTCCCTTGAGCACTTCGTGCTCAGGTGAGCTAAAAAGGCTGCCCCCTTCATTGTCATTGAAAATCAGGGTCATTGGGCTAAATTTACAGTGGAATTATTATTGTAGTAAAAGACATCTATGACATGTTGATTTACAAGGATATTACATCAATATCTTGACATCGAAAATGAATATTGACACTGAGGTAAACTTATAATAACTCTTTATTAATAGAAATATCACAGATCAATATTTCTTCAAATGCATATGTTGATAAACATTTTAAAGGATTTACAACAATTTAAACTCTATCATCATTAACAAATTTTAATAGGGTAAAAAGCAAATATTCAGTTGTGAGAAATTCTGACTTAACCCCTTGGCCATTTTTGTGACCCATCAAGCAAATGGGGATCATCTGGGAACTCCGTAAAATTAATATTTGGAAAAGGATTAGATCGAGCATAGGTCAACCAGAATTTGTATTTAGGATATGATTATATAGGACAGTAGAATGGTCAATCTAGATTTAGAAAATCCAATACAAACAAAAAATATTCAACACAGGTCAGTCTGCGCAGGTCGCGCAACCTGACCAGGTTGACATTTTTTGCACTTCCAAAAGGGTTCCTTTTTCGCTGATGGGTCACATGTATGTCTGTTCATCATGTAGAAATAAGGAGAGTAATTCTTACAAAAATGCTTCCAGAGTTATCCCCCTTAATATTCTTTATAGCTCTTGTGATGGTGTACACACATGCAAAGTTTCATGAAAATATTTACAATAACAACAGAGATATGACCAGGGTTTTTAGACACGCCTACACCAACGATGTAAAGGTGATGACAATAGCCTAAATATTTAGGACATTCGGGTTTAACAAAGATTTCTTATCATTTATTTTGAGAAATTCAGAAGTCAAGCCCCAATAATCAGGATAACAAAACTTGGCAAACTATTTGCACATTTACCCAGCTTTGCAAACAACTGCAAGTGCCAAGTGAGGTATAATGTGCAAACAGTTTTCCTCATTTTATTACCCTGGAAGCAGGGCAGAAAAGGACAGGTAACAATTCAATATAGAAGCCCTGATGACATTTCTATGAGGGTTTTTTAAAAGAGATAAGAAATCTACCTATTTATTTATTAATAGGCATGTTGTATTACTTTATGCATGACCTTTGTTTAAGGAATTTATGTTAGTTTTGTGTCATAACTGAATTGTGAGGAAATTTTCCTAGAAAAACACATTGAGATGGAAGTGCAAAACCCATACAAGCGCCCATAGAATGTAAGTCAAGCTAATAACCATTACAAGAATCATCAGTATTTTATTTAGCTTTGAGACAGTATACAGTTATTTCATGATTTTTCTCTTAACACTGAAAACTATTGTCCTGAGGTGGAGGGGATGACATTCTAAATTGTTGTCTGACGCAAAATGCAGAGGGCAATAGTTCATAATGCCATCCCCAACACCGAGGGAAATAGCTTTTCACTGTTAGGTGAAACACCTTAAATTACTATTTCATTACCTGATCACTATTGTGTAAAAAAAAATTATCATAAAAAAGATGTGTTTGTGAAACACAAATGCCCCCTTAACAGCATTTTTTTTAAAAATGTTGACCTTGACAGATGACCTTGACCCTGTCACATGACCTTAACTTTGGAACCAGCAGATGCCTATAATTGAGATCTATCACTATGTCAAATATTAGCTTATCTTCTTGTATAAGCTTGAAGATATTGGCAATGTTAAGTTTTTTGGTTAAGTTTTTGAGTAATTTGACCTTGACAGATGACCTTGACACATGACCTTCACTTTGGTACCAGCAGTTGTGGATCATTGAGATCTATCATCATGCCAAATATGAACCTTGTACCTTGAATTAAGAGTGTTTCACTCTGCATCTTAATTTAAATGCCACAAAATGCTGTCATTTTTCAGAAGCGGGCAACAGTTTGATGCTTACTGCGCATGGATTAAACAGTTCATACTATTGACCAGTCACTTGACTGATATAAAGGATAATCGTTTGTTTCAGTGTAAGATCAATTTATATTCATTGAGTGAACAACAAAAGCTAATTTTTTTGCAAGTGGCAGAGCCATGAGGAAAAATATAGCTTTTGTTGATCATGAAAATGAAATAATAATTGATCTTACTCGAAAAACAAGAGGACCATGATGGTCCTAGATCACTCACCTAAGTCGCTTTGACCCCTGGGATAACACATTTATTAAATTGGCAGATGTCAACAAGGAGATAATTTCTACATAATACTATGGAATGTTTTCAGCCAGGAGCAAGACAGATATGCCTTTTCGCTCTTTGATTCTTTATTAAAAGGGATGCACCCAGGTGGAGCCCAAATGTGACCACAGGGGGTTGATATGAACAAACTTGGTAGAGGTCCATTAGATGATGCTACATACCAAATATGAAAGCTGTCTGACATCTGGTTTCAGAGAAGAAGATTATTGAAGATTTTCCTATTTTCACCCATTGTGCTCAGATGAGTTAAACTTGATGTGCCTGGTTGGAGCCCAAATATAACCCCAGGGTCCTGATATAAACAAACTTGATAGAGGTTCACTAGATGATGTTACATACCAAATATGAAAGCTGTCTGCCTTCTGCTTTCAGAGAAAAAGATTTTTGAAGATTTTCATTTTTTTTACCCTTCGTACTCAGATGAGTTAAAAGGGATGCGCCTGGATGGAGCCCAAATATGACCCTAGGGTCTTGATATGAACAAACTTGGTAGAGGTTCACTAGATAATGCTACATACCAAATATGAAAGCTGTCTGCCATCTGGTTTCAGAGAAGAAGATTTTAAAACATTTTCGCTCTTAAATTCTATGCAAAAAGGGTTGCGCCCGTGCAAAGCCCAAATATGACCCTAGGGTCTTGATATGAACAAACTTGGTAGAGGTCTTCTAGATGATGCTACATATTAAATATGAAAGCCGTCTGCCTTCTGGTTACAGAGAAGAAGATTTTTGAAGATTTTACTATTTTCACCCTTTTTGATAAGGGTAAAGGAAAAGGTAAGGGTGAATTTCATTTCTTTGAACAATTTTGGTAGAGCTTGACCCAAGTCACATCCCTGCCAAGTTTCATCAAGATTGGCCCACTGGTTTAGGAGGAGATGTTTAAATTGTGGACTACGGACATTGTACGATCACAATAGCTCACCTTGAACACTTTGTGCTAAGATGAGCTAACAAACAATTATTCTATTTCTTTATTGCAAAAATGAGACAAAATGAGATTCTAGGACATATTTTTGTAAAGCATGTCATTTTGCGTGTGATTGCTATACAACGTTCATTGTGACGTCACTTGTTTTGCCCCGCATAGATGACGTCAGATAGGATGAAATGCACAAAAGCAGGGTATAAGTTTTTGATTATTTCATTGCTTTTGCGGTGAGATTATCAAGTGATAATCTACCCTTATTTCTCGGTAAAGCATTTAAAGAAATTGTAATAAACAGTTTGAAATGGTTTATATAGATTTTTTGTAGGAGATCAGATAATAATAGAATTTGTTAAAGCTGCATTTCATGAGTAAATGCTTACATTTATGTACAAATACATAATTCAACTACGTGTACATGCATAACTAAAATAATTTTGATATTCACAATATTTGGTTAATTACACACATGTACTATGTTTATGCAATACAAACAAGAACAAAATAAATTAAATACTACACACATTGAATTATATTAAAATAAATCATTTAGCTTTATTCAAAACAATTTTTAAATTTACAACCTTGAAGAAGCATAAAATGAAACAACAATTCTTCTAAAAAGCCTTACTTTCACAGAGTCAGAAGAGCTTGAGTTTAAAATAATACCGTACATTAAAAGATGCAGGACACAAACAGGTACCTTAAATACTCTTTAACCTACACAAAATGTTAAGCTTGCAGATTTTAAGGTTTACCACAGGCAGAATGAAAGACGGATGAAATGAAAGGGTAAACTGATGTAACTTTAAAAAACAATATATGGGGCTTCACAAATACAAATATTTACATACAATTATAAACACAGTCATGACAATTTACAGTATCTAGATTATATTTTAGCAGTTCCTTTAATATAGGGATGAGTGTCTTTTTCACTGCGTTTATTGGGGTATAAAGTGCAATTGCCTTAGCACATGGCACATAACGCCCGTAGGGCGTTATGTTTAAGCCATGTGCTAAGGCAATTGCACTTTATACCCCAATAAACGCTGTGAAAAAGAAACTCGGCCCTTATAATTGCAATCCTCTTGGTCTAAGAAATTATTAAAATACTCGGCTAAACATTAAAGTTTCGAGTCTACTTTCTGCGCGTATTACACAATCTATTTTTAGATCGTGTATTTCTTTTCTCGCTATCGAAGTTAAACGGCATAAAGTTAATCAAATGGTACACAAATAAACGACAATTTGACATTCGTAGAGGTAATTATAATCAAAACATAATTTTGACAAGTTATTCCACATTTTAAACCGAAACTATCATGATCGGGCTTAGCTGGTAGGGTTGTTTGGTGGTCTTCGTCGACTCACTGTAAACATCGACTCAGAATCTGATTTGCATACTTTTAATCATAAATTCTTTCGAAAATAGCTTAATTTCTGATATATTAAATAGCAATATTACGATATGGAAGGGAAACGAGGGGTTTTCGAGTTCCTACAACACAGGAAATGCAGATCGAAGATCGGAGGTTTCCCGAAATACCTATTGAATTTTATACAGAAATAAAGTGCAATGGATTTCCCCACGTGATGCGATTTATACCAATCAAAATTATTTATTTTATTAGATTGCAATTATCAGTAAATGGTGTGATTCATTTGTTTGGGTCAGAATGCTGCACAGTATCTTTGGTTCACCATCAATACCATTCTCTTCTTCATAATTTCTTTTCTAAATGTTATCTCATGTAAAATGAGTAAATTCAGGCAAATCTTACAAGACCATTGCAAATAGGTGATGGATGGTGGAAAATCAATGACAAACAAGGTAGCAAATTGACACAAGAATGGCCCATAACATTGCTGGATGAAAAACAACAAAGGGCAATAACTCAAAGAATAGGCAAGGTAAAGTAAAGGTTCTTGTGCACTGCACTCCATAATCATGAGAGGAATATAACTGCAAAATATCAATTCAAAGCGAACTTATGGTGACAGGGTTCTGCTCTGGACAAAAAAGTGGATGCTACCACAGGTGCTCCCAAATAAGACCTGTATTTCGAAGTATGTATAAAAAGGGGCATAATACCTAAATAATTCTTCTGGCTCATGTAAGATTGGTCGTAGATGTCTTGTTTTAAAGAAAAAAAAATAAATAGTGACAGATAATTTATGACAAAGGATAAAGGCTCACATAATGCCAACAACTATACTGATGATGACAGGGTCATCACACATTCGGAACACCACATGGCCAATCTCACGATCAGCCTCGGATGTACATAGACAGACCATTTTTAAAAATTACAGGAAAACCTTGAAAAAACTTGACACCAGTTTAAATGGGGTTAGCCCTTGAAACTTTGAGTGAAAACATTAGATGTAACTAACGCTACTCTTTTAAGTCGCTGACATGAAACCATCATATTCTTATATAAATATCTTTAGATTCTTACATATCAGCTGAAAAATTGGTAATTCTCAAAAATTAAGATTTTTCAGCCGTTATTTACTGTAAAAAATCAACCTAAAGATAGCATCGGTTGTTTCCGCGCTAGTTTTTCTTACACTCTTTCCACCTAACAATATGCACAATTTTGTAACATACCCTTGCACCTTATATACATCCAAGGTCTGTTGCAGTTTACAGAAAAAAATGGCCGAGTAATGTTCTGAATGGGTCATCACATAATTTTTTTTCCAAAATAGCAGAGCAAATATTTATTACAAATGAATCAATGGGCATTCAATTGACTTCAAATAATTCCTCTACGCTGTTCTTGGCAATAAACAGTATTCTGCCAGTATTTAAAACATTGTGCAAAACATATCATTAATAAACATTATAAAATGATTTAGAGGCAAAAACTGATATAAATATTGAATGGCAGAATAAAGTGATAATAGGCAATCCAGAACTGTGGCTTGCAACCTGATATGCTGAAATAAATCGATAACCAAGTTAACATGGTTGGTTCAGCCCTGCATTCAGGATACAAGAACATGGCAAAATGTTTGAAAATAATACCCCACTTTGCACATGCACTTTATGCAAAATGGGGTATGATCTGTGGACAATTTGCCATGTTTTATTATCCTTGACACAGGGCTGGTTACATTCAAATTTAATGCAGTGATTTTAATCATATGCAGTAGCTATATTTCAAATTTGGTTACAAGAAATTACATATGAAAATGTTACAAATATAGACTCTTTTATTTGTTTTGTGCTGTCCACATCCAGGATTGTTTCTTTTTACAAGACAATTATGCATAAATGAAGGAAAAATACTTAAGTATAACGTCTATAATTTCTCTTTCAGCCTTTCAGTTATCTCTGAAACATAATAACTTCCCAGTTTTCACCTTTAATAACTTTCCTCTATAGATTTTTTACTTATTTAATTAGAAAAGTAAATAGAGGATATTGAATGAGTGCTCATAGAATACCGAATTTATTAAACGAGTCATCTATAAATAGATAAAAACGAGGCTATGCCGAGTTTTTATCATTTTAGAAGACGAGTTTAATAAATTCGGTATTTTATGAACACAAATTTGATATTCTATTTATAATATGACCCGAATTTTCGCGATAAATCATCAAAAATCTTGAAATTGGCCATTTCAATTTTCAGCAAAACCGTTATAACGCCGTTTTAAACTGACGTCACAATATATACATTATGACGTCATTTTATAGTTATTCCACTAGTGCAATAACACCCGTGTAATATCAAAAATATTCAATGGCTTTATTTCACTCCCGCGACGTCGGTCATATTATAAATATATTCGAATGCACTTCAGACATTTAATTCCTATAATAGTGTTACCTAGGCATAGTGCCTATCAGAAATAAGTCACATAAGAGCTCTTAATCAACCCTTCAGATTACAGATTAATTACAAATCAAACAAAATTCTTTGGATGTAAGAAATATTAACTTGTAGGAGTAATAAGTTAGATCAATATTTCTGAGGAAACAAAACTCCAGTTGTTATCAATAAAACAGAATATTTAAAAAGTGAATCAAAATTTGTTAGAAAATATAATCAAGTGTTAGTCACCACAACAATTTTTATTTTCCACTCAAGATATTTTTTGTTTGTTTCAATATCATACTATATTGAGATATTCAGAAGCAGCACATAAATTAGTTTGGCATTTAAAGATTGAATTCTAAAACTTAAAAATTCATAGCTTAAATTGCACTGTAGTTACAAAATCTACACTGCAATTATACAAATTGAAAACAAAATAGCTTATGAATCTGATGAGTGAGCCAGCATTGCACAATAATCAAGACAGTAGTACTGCATTTCGAGGGGTCAATGAAAACTCTAGTAAGTGCCTATAGAAATATAGGCACTTACTAGAGTGTTCCATTGACCCCTCAATTTTTCAGCATGATCAGGGGTGACATTGAAGTGATAACTTCGATTTTCACATATTTCATGAATTGAGAAGAGCATTGCCTGAGGGTACCTACTTTAGGCTGTTGTAAGTGCCTATAAATATATCGGCACTTACTAGAGTGTTACACTGACCCCTCAATTTTTTCAGCATGATCAGGCGTGAAATTGAATTAATAACTGAAATTTTCACATATTTCATGAATTGAGAAGAGCACTGCCTAAGGGTACCTACTTCAGGCTGTTGGGATTATAGATAAGAAATCTAAGTAAAATTAGCAACTTAATTCACATAATATATAGCTTGATATTATTATAGGTTGCTCTTTTGATAGTGATTAAGTGTGGCAAGTTCAAGTTAAAGCCTTATTAATACCAGAGACATTACAACATTAAAAAATATTCAAATATTCACATAAAAAGGGTTACATTTTCACCATAAATGCCACCAAGGCTATAGCAATACCTAATGTTTTCTCGAAAAGCAGCCAAGGTAAGTATTATTCAAAAATTATATAAGGTTATAATTTGTAGGAATTAAGTTAGAAATTCATTTGTTAAGACAAAACAAACAAACAATAAGGCGGAGGAAAAAGACTTACCATGAACTAGTAATATTCTATTGAAGAGATAAAACTTTATACATAATAATATTAAAACACAATGTGGAAATCTTGGCTTTTTGGAAAGGTTTACAATGTATAGAAATGATGTGCTAGTTTAAAATGAGCTAGAATGACTTAAAAATGAGCCAAATATCTTTGAACTTTAATTATACCCAAATGCTTACCATACACAATCAACAATGTTAACAGAAATGCTGATCCAAGAATCAATAAATCTGACATTTTTCACTTTAGAAATTAATAATGTTGTCAATCCTACAGATGTATAGGCTCTATTGAAGATTTATCATTTTTGCATGAAATGTGCATTTTTTGGTCGTTATAGGCTATTGTTAAAATGACAAAACCTGGGCGTTAACAGAAGAAAACATGGATTTATCAGTAAGTTTGGCATACTCTAATCAATTTCAATGATACTTATCTTTTTCTACAACATTTGTTTATCTCCAAAATATATATTAATGCATTTTGTTTTAAATACAAAGCATGTTTGATATTGACAGGCATACACATTGGTTAGTAAAATGTGTAAAAATTATTCTCTTCTGACATTAATTTAGAGCATTATTTAAGACACTGTTGTAGTTCCGCGTTAAATTTTGTGTTGTCATAATTTAACAAAGTAACTTTGGAATAAATAAAAATTACAATACCATGCATAACACAATTTTTCTTGCATATTTGAAGGTTTGGAGCTCGTTTTAAAGCAATTTTATGAATTATTTCATAACCTTTGTTTGAATAAATACTTACATCTTTATTTCTTTGCAATAATAGTGTCAATTGACATGTTTGAGGGCGTTAACATTTGCAGAGACCCTACTAGAAAGCATTCATGCATTGCACACGGGTGTTGAACCATTTCTTCGGGTCTCTGCAAATGTAAACGCCCTCAAAAGTGTGAACTAATCCTTTAATAAAATACCATAATATTGGGCCAATATTATTAACCATGTAGGTGGGCTCTTCAACAAGACCTTAATCTTGAAACTAAAAAATTTAGGTGTTTAGCATACACATCATCTAAAGCTTGTAAAACGATTGTGATAGGCTATTTCAAACTTCATTACGAAATTCATGTGTATGGAGGTAAATCAGTGAAATACTTATACAAAATACTAGATTTGAAGAAATGAACTTACAGCTTAACAAATGAAACATCATTCCAATATTGAAGAATGACAAATAGCACCAACAACATTTATATACTAAAACAACAGTACTGCCTGGACATGCCTTGCTTGAAAATCCTGCATTAACAAGGGACATCTTTTGTGCAAAAATTAAGTTGAAGTGAGAGCTTCTCAGTTTGTTTCTGTTTTTTTTTTTTTTTTTTTTTAAGCAATGCCTTCTTTGAACTGCCATCTTAACTTTTATTGATATTGAAACATATACAAATTAAGGTTAAAGCCTTACATAAACAATGGTACACATAAAACATTCTAAAAAATGGTTGAGCAAATAAGTAACCCCACAGGATAAAATGGCCTTGTGTCCCTCATAAGACTTACAGAAATCAGTTCAGAGGGATGTCGGACAACTGAAAACTCACAAAACCACATCTTGGGCACTTAGTACTCAAGTTAGCTAAGGATACAAATATTAAGTTACTCCTTACAACATAAGTTAAAGCTAACATTGTGGCTTAGCCAATACATACAAATATGATTCACAAAATAAATTTATTATTAAATACAGTATTACATAATACAAAGATTTCACAAGATGATTTGTCATGGATTTTTAAATTGGACGGAACTTTAAGAAATGTATTCTTACACTTTGTACAACTGTAAGGCAAACCTCAGTTTTAAAGAAATCTTGTTTTCTCAGTATATGAACCTCTTTTAATGCCCCTTTTTTATAAACAGATCAGAAATGTTATTTTCTTAATTTTTTTTCATTCTCTGAAAAGCATTTCTTAGATATTGATTGGTGACACCTAGATTAATTTGTCTGTGTTTCAAAAAAATAATAGTTCACACTTGAATTCAGTAACACATATTTTTTTCAATGGCCAAATTTCATCCAGGTAAGATATCAATCAAGATTCAAATCATGTACTGCAGATACTTTACTCGAATCCCAATTCTGTTGTCCATGTTATCAATCATTTTTCTTTCCCTTTTTGGGAATCATTAAAAGCACTTTGTGGGGTGAGCCCAACACTATTGTAAGTGCCTATAAATGTATAGGCACTTACAATAGTTTTGCGCTGATCCCTCGAATTATAGTGAGGTATAGTTATAAGCTACAATTTTGTACACCAAGACTATGAATTTCTACTGTCAGTTATGGATTCTGAAGTAAAACCCTCACTATCCGGTCTTAAATCCCCATCTTGTCCCCCTTCTCCCTCCCCTGTCTGGTGCCCCTCAGTCTCCTCTCCCCCTTCCAGGGCCTCACCTTCCTCCTCCCATTCATCCCCTGGCTCCGTGGAGATTTCCACTTTCTTCATCTTGTCTGTCTTCCCTTCTCCTTCTTCTTCTATCTCTTTACGCTTCACTTGTTTCTTCCACGCATTCCAAACTCGGATAGTTTTATCCCATGAACAGGACACATACTGTAATATGAAATTGTATAATTTTGTAGAAACTTTGACAGCAACTTTGTCTTAGGCCATCTTAAAAGTATAATTTTTTCTATCAGAATAATCGCTTCACTTGTTTCTTCCATGCATTCAATACTCGGATAGTTTTATCCCAGGAACATGTTACTGTTATATGAAATAGTACCTTCAGCTTTATATAGATAGACAAGGGACAAACTTATCACATTTAAGTTTTCACTACTTAAATCTTTTCTATGACAAAATAAATCATTACAAAAATACTGCCTACCAGTAACTACGCTTTGCTGTTTGGTTCTGAAAAGTGAATAAAAGAAGAGCACCGCCTACGGCTGCCTATGCTGGGCTATTGAGTGCTGGATGGTTGAAAAAATATAAGATGAGAAAGAGGCATAATTTGCACAAAATGCATCTAGAGTTATCCCCCTTGATAGTGTAGGTTGCTCTTTCAATGGTGAATATGTGTGCCAAGTTTCAAGTAATTGCCTTCAGTAAGACCAGAGATATCACAAAATGTCAAAGTTTTCGCATGACGGCGACGACAACGAGTACACCAAGGCTTTAGCAATACCTCAGGTTTTCTCCAACAGCCAAGCTTAAAGTCCATGGGAAATAAGGGTGTATAATTTGCACAATTTCCATGGTAAATTGAATACCTGTCCAACCTTCAGTAGACTTCTACTAAAACAATGACCAGATTTTTCCTTCATAAAGGAGTTATATATGTTTTATCATATTAAAACATTAGACAGATGTATCAAACTATTCCATGGTTTATTTCTTTCTTTTACTAAGAACCAGATTTTCATTAAAAATTTACAACCAACAAGACACATACAACTAACCTGGTTTCTTTCCTTTATATGGATGATGCTTCTAACAGCATCTGTATGTCCCACATTTGTCTGTATAAGTCTGTAAAACTCTGGATCATAGACTCGGATGGTATGCTGTATACCAGCGACAATAGCACCGTTTACACGATCTATACACAAACAACACACTCCTCCTAGTGCTGCTAGTATCTGTTCACATTCATTAAGGCCTGTACCTGACTGTAAAGATAAACAAGAGCCATGTCAGACATAGTCATCCCATATAAAAGCTAAAACTGAAGCCAGCTAAATTCAGGGATTTTGTGCACTGCATTAATTTTCTTCTCAATGTTTTCTACCCTGAAAAATTCAGTAACTTCAAATTTAATCAAACAGGCAAGAGTTTTGTTCTTATGACCAATGTTAAAGAATTTTGGTTGGTCAAACAGACAAATAGATAAACAGAGAACAGAGAGGTACAGAGAGGTCAGTTCTTAAAAATTGCATAAAATTGAATTTTGAGAATTACCCATATTCTTATTGTAGCATCTTCTGATCCTGTAATCCATTTACTGGTGATTGGATTCCACTGTACACATGTGACCTCTGCATCGTGGCCTTGTAATGTGTTCACCAAGGTCATTTTGGAACCATTTGTCATGAACTTACGGATATACACCATCTTGTCACTAGATGAATAAGCATATTCCTTCCTGAAATATTAAGAGGCCCTTTGTATTATATCCTGCAAGCTACCAATTAAAATTATGCATTATATATAAATTGTGTGTGCATGTCAACTACCTCTTACCATTTCCCCTTTCCCTTAACTTTAGACTGGTCCAAATAGAAAATTGTTGTAGTCAACAATGAAAAGTCGGTCATTCTGAACACCACTCGACCAATCTCACAATCATCCTCAGATGTACATAGACAGACTAATTTTAAAAATTACAGGAAACCCTTGGAAAAACTCGATGACGTCAGTTTAAATGGTGTTAACTGTGAATGAAAAACATTCTACGTCGCCAATGCTACTCGTTCAAGTCACTGACGTGAAACCATTGTATCCTAATATAAATAACTTTAGATTCTTAAATAACGGCTGAAAAAATATAAATTTTTGAGAATGATTCGTCATTCTAAAAAATTAAGATTTTCAGCCGTTATTTACTGTAAAAGATATAAATCTACAGTGCTAACTTTTCTTACACTGTTTCCGCCTAACAAAATGCAGGATTTTGTTACATACCAATCTGCCTTACATACATCCAAGGTCTGTTGCAGTTTATGGAAATGGCCAAGTGATGTTCCGATTGATAAATCTGTGTGACTGAAATGAACCTTTGTTGTAGAAAATTTGGTTCTGAGTAATTTCTTCTTTTTTGACAAAATTTTATCAAGTGTAAAAATCATGTGAATTTTAAATCCAGTGGTTAAACAGAAGATTAAGGCTTACTTGTTGGGATTATAGGCCATATCCATGATGACACCATCACAGGCCAGTTCTAAATTACCCTGTGACCCTGGTGTTGTACTGGTATTTCTGAATGTATCATGTAATCTGTAACAACAAATTCAAACAGTTGAACTTTTATGATATCAACATCTTTTTGCATTATCTATTTTGAACTGCCCATTTAAATAAATGTCCACTTGACTTGACTAGATATTGTACAAAGATTTGCATATAATCATAATAAATGAGATTAAACGATGTACCTGCCCTGAAATTTTAAAAAGATTTAGTTTCAATTTGTTGCAAAAATGTCTAAAATTTCTATACAAAAATTATAAACAAATAAAAATGATATAATTAATCCCCAAGTCTTTGCACATCATGCTGCTGTATATTACAAGTTGATGTTTTGAAATAGAAACTGTAAATTAGAACTTTCTTTTCAATTGAACATGTTTGAACTCTACTTTTTGAAACTGCATTCAATTTATATATCCTTGAACTGAATTTGTCGCACAATTGCATGAGCAAACAAGCCCTGCCATTAACATGAAAATTTTGGCAAAGTGTTAAAAATTGGTACCCCAGGCTCCTGCAGGCTTGATCATGTGCAAAGCAGAGTTCCAAACCCAAATGTTTTTTACATCCTGAGTGGAGGGCACCTTTCAAGGAAGGGAAGATACGTTTTGTTCATCTGACAATTACTTTAGCAGAAATTGTGACAAAAAAAGATAATGCTCATTGAACACTAATGCCCCAGCATTTTTTTTCCACAATTGACCTTGACAAATGACCTTTACCTTGACTTTAAACAATTTATATTGACAAGATGTACAATCATACCTCATACAAACATAGCACCTTTCATTGTTTTAGAGTTATAGAAAAAAGTGTTTGTTTTTTGGTAAAGTTTACAAGTTCGGTTTTAGAAAGAAAGTTTGAAGGAAACACAGGCAGATGGACACAAAGTCAGACACTTAAATTATGTGCTCCAATCTTATCAGTCTGCAGTATTAAAATGCTTTTCTTATTTTTTTTTAGGAATGTTAAAGTTGTAAATTACAAGTACAATCTAATACAAATTTGCAATATCTTACCTCCCTTTTTCGACATCCCAAATACAGATTCTTCTGTCCCAGCCTGCACTCAACTGTTGAAATATGAAAATTAACTTAGATTACATGATACAGCAACAATCCACAAAACAGCATATGGGCCTGTGTATGACATTTCCAACAATTTGAAATGTTTGTGAGGTATAAATATTGAGCAGCTAAGACAGCCACATACTGTGAATATAAAGTTACCTAATGGTCTACAGATACCTAGAGATCTTATCTATCTTCTATGCACACATGGTCAGACTTTGCAGATATGCACAGTCTGGTCAGAGTCTTTGCTTTGTTCATATTTAAAAATGTTGGAAATCTCACACACAGGCTCATATCATAATGCCTGTACTTAAATCTAACGGTTTTCATTGTCCAACAAGATGTGTTTGTGAAACACATTTGCCCCCGTAACAGCACTTTTTTTCAAAATGTTGACCTTGACAGATGACCTTGCCACATTACCTTGAACTTGATACCTTTAGATGAACATGACTGAGATCTTTCATCATGTCAACTATGAGACAGGGTATATATAATAAGCTAGAATAAACTGAACAATGAAAGTTTTTTTGTTATGTTTTTAAGAAGTTTGACCTTGAGAGATGACCTTGACCTGGTCACATGCCCTTGACTTTGGTATCAGTAGATGCGGCTCATTAAGATCTATCATCATTCCAAATATGAGCCTTGTATCTTAAATAGGCTTGAAGATATTGGCAATGTTAAGTTTTTTGGAGTTATTTGACCTTGACAAATAACCTTGACCTTGTCACATGACCTTGACTTTGGTATCAGCAGATGCGGATCATTGAGATCTATCATCATGCCAAATATGGGCCTTGTATCTTAAATAGGCTTGGAGATATTGGCAATGTTAAGTGTTTTGGTTAACTTTTTGAGTTATTTGACCTTGACAGATGACCTTGACCTTGTCACATGACCTTGACTTTATTATAAGAAGATGCGAATCATTAAGATCTATCAGCATGCCAAATATGAGTGTTGTATCTTGAATAGGCTTGAAGATATTGGCAATGTTAAGTTTTTTGGTTAACTTTTGCAGACAGACAGACGGACAACGGTAAAACAATATGCTCCCGATCTTTAGATACAGGGGCATAAAAATAATTTATTAGAGATAAGTTTCCTTTTTTCAAGAAATATTTTTCCCAGAGATGTTTTCTGCAGTCAAATGTACTTATTTTGAAAATGTATTCTTTCAATTAGTTGTCTTTTTTAAAATTATGTCCTTTACCCTATCAAACATAAAAGTTAAAATGTATTTCAAACAATTAAGCATGTTTATTAATTAACAAAAATTCCTACTTAGAGTTCAAGAAACAGATTTGTTTACAATTAAGAATTTTCATGGATGGACAATCAGACAGACACAGAGTCATTTTGGTATTCTATGATTTGAGGACCACATTATAAACGTATATAAATATATACACTGCCCTCCAAAAGTTTCTTCACACACACTTCTTTTAAAGATCTTTAGCTTAAGTAATTTAAAACAAAGTTTTATATTATTTTTATTGATAAAATGTATACTTTATATCTTTATTGCAATGTATCAATTAAGAAGCAATACCAGAAATGGCAAAATCATGTAAAATCGACAAAATCAGAATAGTTCACCATTTTGCCAAATTTTCTATCAAGGGGATCAACTTCTGTCAATATTTAGTGTAGCCTCCATTAGCAGGTAAGACAGCCTGAACATGCATCTAGGCATGCTATTTACAAGTCTCTCAAAAAGTTCCACTGATAATCAGCATTTTCTCCTTTTGTCTCAATATATTCTGTTAAACATTGTTCTAAAATAGTATCTTTATCAACAGTCATTTTGTCGTCTAAAGTAGCGTTCAAATGGGAATAATAAGATTTTAAGTAATAAAAACTAATCTATAACTTTGTTTAAAAGGATTAAAGCTGAAAATCTTATAAATGAAATGTGTGTGAAGGATCTTTTGGAGGGCAGTGTATATAAATATATAAGTACATACAAGATATGTAGAATCTAACCCTTCATCTCTCTAAGACCACTAGACTAGTAACACAGCTCTCATGCTTACAGAACACATATTCACACATATGCAATAAGACAACACATAACATACCAGATATGTAGAATCTAATCCTTCATCTCTCTCTAAGACCACTAGACTAGTAACACAGCTCTCATGCTTACAGAACACAAATTCACACATATGCAATAAGACAACACATAACATACCAGATATGTAGAATCTAACCCTTCATCTCTCTCTATGACCACTAGACTAGTGACACAGCTCTCATGCTCACAGAACACATATTTACAAATAAACCCTGCTACTCTATTTGTCACTGAATCACTCTCCTGAAATTATAGAGGATATTGAATGAGTGGTCATTGAATACCGAATTTATCAAATACATCATCTATAAACAGATAAAAATGAGGATGTGCAGAATTTTTATTTGTTTTAGATGGCGAGTTTTGTAAATTAGGCATTTTATGCGCACAGATTCGATATTCTATTTCTAATATGACCTGAATTTTTGCAATAAATCTAGGGCATTATACATATTTATGATTGTAAGTTATTCCACGAAGCTTATAACACCATTTGCAAATTGACATCATCATATCATAATGACGTCATTTTTGCAACGAAAACAAAATGTTTTTATATGTTCTTGACTAATTTACATAGTTAATATCAAAAATTTTCAACATGTTTATTTCACTTCAACAATGACTGTCATATTAAAAAAAAATGTTCAAATATGCTACAATTATTGATATTGAAGTATTCAATATTCTATCACCACACCCTTCTTCAAAACTATGTCCATAATAGCAAAGTTACCATGAAATATGAATTCTTGAAACCAATTTTGGCTTTTGACAGGATTATTAAACTAAATAATTGTAAATCATACCTATTCTAGACTATGGATGGCAGCCAATTCACATTGAATTTCTCCATAAATAAGAAAAATTATGACTACTAAATATTTTTGCTACAAAATTTTTTCCTTCCACAAAGGACAAGGACTTTTAGAATTTCAGTAACAGCCAATTACAATTCAATTTAAATTTGACCACACTAGAGTTTTGTTGTCTAGTAATGGATTAATATCTTTTATACAATGTACCTTAGAAAAGAAAATAAATATAATAATACATACTAAGTGCATTGTATGAAAAAAAAATGTATTTAACAAGGTTGGAGGAATTGATAATTGCCAAGGCTCTTCTAAGACAATTATCAATTCCCACAACCAAGTTAGATAATTTTCATACAATAAACTAAGTATGTATTATATTAATTGTATAACCTCTATTTTCCTTGATTTTGTTGATGTTTCTAAAAGAAATGCAAGTTTCCAAAAATAAATGCTTTATGTCATTGTTCTAAAAATTTCCAATTGATATCATAAAAAATATCATATGGGATGTTATCACATGGATATTTGTATAGTTATAGGATAAAATGTAAACAACAATTGATTTTTTTTTCATTGAAATTCTAGCTCATAAAGCTACAACAACTCAAATAAAATATCAGACTTAAAGAGTTCTTGATAAAACAATGTTAGATAAATCTGTATATTACCCCATCTTTTGTATTTTGTGGTAGGAGTTCTGAGTCTGAATCTAACAGTATACTATATTTATTGACTAGAGTATTCATATCTTCTGGTTTCATATTCTGTAATACTGACACTGCCTGATCATCAAACCCCCACACATCTGAAAATATTGTGTTAGTGTTCATAATATGGATTATTTGTAAGGTTGGGTTATACTGCTTATGGAAAAAATTAACCCTAAAATCTATAATACACATAAAGCTTACAGTAGATAATTGGAAAAACAAACTTTTGAAACTAATAGAAGTTAATTGCAAAATATAGATAAAAGACTTTTAAAATTTAATCACTTTATAAATACTTAAGGCTTCAACAGTTTCAATTATATTCTGACTATGGTATATCAATGAAAGACAGTATTAGGTTTTCTAGAAATGATAGTCTGATTCAAAATCTTTGAGAGGCATAGCCTTAGCTGTGTATAACAAATTCAATGCTACAAAAACAAGAGATTCATGCTTTAGATGATTAGTGGTAGATTCCTTAACCTTTTATGTACTGTCAGTAATTTTCAGTCTTTTCACTGTTTCTCCTTTACACTATTGTAAAACCAAAGCAAGAAAAAAACAAGACTTAATGCAGACTCATTTGAGTGCTGAAACAATACCATGTGTGTCTATTTGGGAATTCATAACTTACATATGTTAGTGTCCTCCGAGGCAGCTAGAATCACATCGAGGCTCTCCACAAATACTATCTTTAATATGGTGGTGTGTGGGTGATTGTGTGTAGATACCTATTAACCAAAATTATAACAAATACAAAATCAATATTGTGGTAGGTGGGTGATAATGTGTAGATACCTACAGACAAAAATCATTATATACTATCTTTAATATGGTAGTGTGTGGGTGATTATGTGTAGATACCTATAAACCAAAATTATAACGGATACTCTTTTCACGCAATGGTGTGTGAGTGATAATGTGCAGATACCTACAAACTTAAACTATAACAAATATCATTTACAATGTATAAGAATGAATGCAGAGCTACAGATAGAAGGGTATTTTGGATTTTAGATCAGAAGCATTTCAATAATTATAACCTAAACCCTTTGTTCTTGGTACTCATTTGAATTGTCTCAGCGAGACAATTCAAATGAGTACCACAACTTAGAGTTTCATTGAGAAATAAAGATTTTAGACTGGCTTTACATCATCTTATCTGTATCTCTGTGAATGTGTGTAGATACATACCAAATTTTAACAATTATAATCTTAAAATGGTAGTGTGTTGGTGACTGTGTGTAGATACATTCAAACAAAATTATAAGAAATACCATCTTTAATATGTTGGTGCGTTGGTGATGCTTTGCAAATCATTTATACAAAACAAAATTATAATGAATAATTTGTGCGAGTGATTTTGTGCACATACATATCAACGAATACACTCTTCTTTTCATTACAATCTTTGTAACAGTATCAGATTATGATCAATCAATGTTCTCTTTCTTTGACTCATCATTTGTAATTATTTTGTTTCTGTAAAATCCATAATTCTGACAGTTTGACTAGGATAAAGTTTGAATAGATCAATTTAGTGTTCTAGATAAAGTGAACACGACATAATACAGACTTAACTAGAAAGTGGGTCGGATATAATAGTAATAGCTTTGGGTCAATCTTTAGGTAATTTGGCTCATGTAAGTTCTTTGATCAATATACTTGAAGCAAAGGGATTTTTTTAATACTTTCTAATTTTATATGGAACCTTTTGGGCATATTTCAATTTGATGACAAAACGCAGTGGAATGCGTTTTGTTATCCAATTATGATATGCCAAGTTTTAATTCAGCTTAAGTGGATTTTGTATGACCAAATGTCATCTTTAGCAGAAATGTTGATGTTTTTGATGTCAAATAACTCACATGTCGTGTTTTCATGTCTGCACTCTTATTATTTCCGAGATCTTATCCGTAGAACCGCCTAGGTTTCCCGATCATAGGTATTACTTACAGGGGGAATAATGGGTTTGTTAAATGCATAATGACTCTGTATGTTTTTTCCATTGGCCTTGGCTATTTCATCTGTTTTGATCTGCATATTGTTCATCTTCTCATTCAATTCTTGTTCCAGCATTAACTCACGTTTCTTACTCCCTGTTTTACGTTTCTTCTTGATCTTTGAGTCACTTATTACAAATGTCTCTTTACTACAATAAAAGAGAAATATAAGTGTTAGAGCACATTAACATTCACCAAGGTGGCAATTGTAACAAGGTACACCTTTTACACTGCTGGATGTCAACATATGAAAAACAACAAAGGGAAATAACTAAATAATTTGGCTAGCTAGAGTTACAGTTCTTGTGCACTGCACTCCGTATTCTTGAGAGAGAAATAATGGCCAAGTTTAGAGTCAATCTAAAATTAGGTGACCGAGTTATACTCCAGACATAGAAGTGGACACTTTTCGCCTGCCAGACACCACAGGTGATCACATAATAAGTCCAGTCTTTCCACGGGCGTATAAAAAAATATTTCTCATTATAAAAATGCCAAAATTTTGAAAATAACATCTAGACCATCACAGAAATAACAATATCTTAATTTTTCATTCAAAAATAACTTAGCTACAAATGATGACCTTGATAGTAAGATGCAAATCTTTCAGAGATATAAGTTGAAAGGTTGACAAAATATTTTATCAATTCCCCTGCATTAAGGATGAAAAAGTTTGCAGAACACTTTGGAAATTACTCCCTACTTTGCATGTGTGCTCATATGCAATGTGTGGTACAATTTAAATAGTTTGCATATGTTTGTGCATCATGAACACAGGACTGGTATTGAAAGATCTTTACCCTTAGTGCATATAAGTAGAATTACTCCGTATTACATGGATACAAAAATTAAATCATATGATAAATCGTTATATAGCATTCTTTACCTGTACATAAAGTGATTAGATTGCATCCGTTCCCATTTAACAATGCCACCCTCATGGTCTCCACTAAATATCAATATTGGAACTTTACGGGCTGAAATGGAAAAATCAGATTTCTAGGTTTACATGATTCTCACTTGACTGAATTTGTGGCACTAATTATCTGCATGTGTTGAAGGAAACAATTGACTTAGATATTAACTGAAATTTTAAAAGAAAGTGACCTCATTAAAAAACGTGACCACAATGAAAAAGTAAGCCATAACAACCTATGTCAGACTCTGTTGTCCCTTTTCCAGGACAGTTAACAGATAATTTACCAAGGGGGATAAATTCATTTTCTTTTTTTTTTTAAATCTTAATCTTAGCCCTTTGCATGCTATTCAAAATATATATCTGCTGTACCTAAGGCTTTGGCAAACAGCATGGACTATCATAAGCCTACACAGACATGCACGTTGATCTAATCCTACACTATCTGCCTAATACCTAATCAATTTGAGAGAATTTGAACCTGTGTTTGAAAAGCCCTGAAAATTGGCAATTCATTTGAGAAAAAATTGTAATTCAGCGGGATGAGGCTATTCACCTATTTCTTAATGTGATACTTGTATTAAGTTTTACTTTCAAGTGTTATATACATATCTGATCTGTTAAGATATTGCCAATTTCTCCAGAGTCACCTTTGAAAAGATATAATTTCAAAAAGCTGCCTATGGTATTGATTAATGGCCTTTAAAATATTGCAGGCAGACAGATAGGAAGGAGTATTCCCGTATGAAAATCTTTATTTCTTGGCAAGACGATTCATGTAGGTACCCACAATATAAGATTTGTACAAGTATATTTAAATGATGTTATTTGAAATCCAAAAAAATCCTCCCTATCTTTAGCTCTACATTGTTTGTCATTTAATCATGGTAACACTATGATGTTTAAAAGACTTACTATAACAAAGACTCTCCAGTGCTGTTTTACATTTCAATGCTGTCACACAACCAGAAGAGTTGTACTTCCATACTATCAAATGCCTTCTACTTGTAGATGCTGAAATTGTACATAAAAACAATTTAATCAAAGTTAAAAAAACTCAAATTTTGAGGTGTCAACACAATATTGTAGTGAAACGAAGTAACTTTGCCTATCATTATTACAAGAAGAATGCTATATCCCTTACAAAGAAGCTTGCTTTTTATCTCTATGGACTCGTTTTATAAGAATATTCATCAATTGTCACACTATGTGAAATCCTCAATGGACAACCTAAATGCTGTAACTACTTCTCTAAAAGCAGCCTGTCATCAAAAATATATGATATGAATTTACATCAAATCATGATGGAGATGAAAATCAAACTTATCCAAATGAATTATAAGTTTGACTGAATGACAGTAACTGTAAGTTTATTGTAAACAAAAATAGTATAAGTAGAATTTGCTTTTTTGACATGTCGATTGTATATGAATGCACTGTAATCACAAGTCACAATACCGTATTCGATTTATATCCCTGCATTCAGAGTGTAAAAACATTTTGAAACTTTTATAAATGAGCCTGTGCGTGTCATTTTCAACATTTTCAAATGTGCAC
This sequence comes from Fragum whitleyi, assembly GCA_948146395.1. Classification (NCBI taxonomy): domain Eukaryota; kingdom Metazoa; phylum Mollusca; class Bivalvia; order Cardiida; family Cardiidae; genus Fragum; species Fragum whitleyi. Next base: position 8,540,515 of record OX411543.1, read on the forward strand.
AAAGCAAAGACTCTGGCTAGTCTGTGCATCCACACAGTCTGACAAGAGTCATCACTATGCAATATGTAGATTGATAAGGTCTTAAAGTATCTGTAGACAGTTAGGCAATCCTTTACTTTACACTTAGTAACTGTTAGGACTGCTAAATGTTTTAACCTCATGTCAAATTGTTGGAAATGTCACACAAAGGCTCAAATGGAAGCATTGCACGTACAAAGTGGGGTATCATTTGTGACCGTCACACAAAAAAGGACCATTGCAGAAAAGATATATGTTCCAGTCAAGGTCAACAGGTGGTCGCATTTCGAAAATTCTTGTACAGGAATGTAGACTGATAATTCTAGATTAAGAAAATCTGAAAAAGTGTGAAATTTTCAATTCTAGTCTGTCTGCGCAACCCCCACAGTCTGACTAGGGTTGACACTTTACACACTACCAAGATGGCCCCTTAAAGCGTGATGCTCACATTTGTAAAAACTTTTGACAAACATTCTTATCTTGAAAGCAGGATAAGTTATTCAAAGTATTTTTTTTTACATATTATATTCCTGTAGGATTCCTTCACTTACCTACAACCTGGTTTAATTCTGGAAAAAACTTTAAAATTTGTAAATGGTATTTCTCTTCTTCTTGTTGTTGAAATGTTCCAATAAAATCTGAAACCTAGAAATGAAAACTCATTACCAGACAAAAAACTTTGGAAATTTATTTCAAATGGCATGTTTGCTAATGATGAAGATGGCTTGTGGTAAATTATTTTGGAATCTATGCATAAATGTGGGAGATATGCTCCAGCTAAGCTTTATTTAAATGTTTGATCTGTGCCCTTGACCCAACAGCTATCTGATTTGCTTTGTTTTTCAAATAGGTAGTCTACT